>OU862903.1:17744741-18238488 GCA_917880725.1 Selenia dentaria
GACACTGGCAATAATGTTCTAAACGTTTGCCACATCAAAAACAAACAAACCATTCTCTATGAAACAAACAAAACAAACAAATAATAAAATTCTTTACTATAATTTTTTGTGTACTATTTGTTTAAAGAAGATTACATTACAGACACGGTAAAGATAATATTACCGTTTTACAGGCGCGGAATCAAAGAGTAGATTAATATATCTGGGGCGCCGAATATTGTGTGAACAGATTCTTCTTCTTCTTCTTATTTGTATGGCTTGTGCGGCGTAACCACCGTTTTGCCGTGTGAACAGATTCAACAAAGACTGCCCACCCCACATTATCAAAAAAAAGAGGAATATAATATACATCCATAAAATTTACCTAAACGGATGCAAAGTAATCCAAGAATAGGAGGATTGTTAACAATAGTCACCTAGTGATCATTCTCTACAATTTGTTCTCTGCTCCACCCCAGGAATATCGTACTCTACCGAGAGGTTCTGTTCGGCGTTCGGCCTTCGCGACACGGGCAGATTTGTGCAAACCCACTGAAACCCACACACACAAGCCACTCACAAAAGAAGTTGAAGTTTGGTGAAACTTTGTAAGGTAGGTAATGGTTTATATAACTTTTGCGAAATGAAACCTGTTCCCAATCTATATGCCAATGAAAACATATAGAAATAACTTTTATGTGATCCATTCGTTTTACATTACAGTCCAATGCACTAAGAAATTCTTTGTATGTAATGGCAATAATTCCTCTGTCTGATAACAATAGACTTGCAAACAAAACATGATAACAAAAATATACTTCTAAATGTATGTTTCACCCAGCGAGCCTAGCATCTCGGTTTTGAGATTGGGCAAAAAATTATTTCGTTAGTTTGTCTGATCTCGCTGACATGTCGCATTTTTTAACCTTATTCGAAGAAAATTTGCAAGTTCCTGGATCCTTATCTAGATTTTTAGCCTATTTTGATTGGGGAATAAGCTTACTGTAGCATTATTTTTTGACGAAATTCAATTTAGTTTGAGAGGCACACTAAGGACTTCATTCTACACAAACTATTACAACAAAAGCTAAAAATTGTGGAATGGAGGTTGTAAAGGGGGAGGGAAGTTTACTACAGTCTTATATATGAATAAAGGAACATTAAATTGCATTTAATAGTATAGTTGAATAAAAATGCAGTGAATATGTTGTTATACAGGTTTCAATTGTATAAGTATTAACATGTGCGAATCACCGGCTAGTTCTACTTAACCCGTCCGCATCAGGAAAAAAATAACAATAGATTTATGAATGAAACTTGCCTATAATGGGTCTTGCTGATTCGGACGAGTTAATAAGCAAGTAGAAGTAACTACATGTCAAAATTAAGTAATTAAATTTTGATAAGAGTACACCAAACATGATACATAAAACAATAAGTCCTCCTTAGAATAAAAATGGCCTTTTTTTGCCTAGAAGGTGGAAGAGCGAAACAATGTTTTTATTTAGCTATCTGTTTCTTGACATGAACTAGTTACCGATTACCTGATAAGAAGCTAGTTACAAGATTAGAGCTTCTAACTTTTTAGGGACATTGTTACTAAGACGCCGTCCATCTATTTGTCTGTCATCAGGCTGTATTGCATGAACCGTGATAGTTAGACAGTTAAAATTTCATAGATGATGTTTTTCTGTTGCTGCTGTAATAGCAAGTACTTAAAAACAGAGTAGGACATATATTTAAGGGGGCTGCCATACAACAAACATTATATTTTTGGCATTCTTATAGATAATAGTACAGAACCCTAAGTGCGCGAGTCCGACTTGCACATTGCCGGTTTTTTATTGTGTAAAGTTTAAGTTTGTAAGTTAAATACTTGTAGTTTCAGGATTTAAAAAACATGGATTTTGGGCACTAACTCTATTCAAATAGGTACATTTTTCAACTTCCCACTAGGACACTAGCTAAAATGAAATTTTAAGGGCTACTTTCATTCTCCAGCTTCAGCAGAGCTTTTTCGTTCTCCATGAAAACCAGTAGCTTTTAATATAGGTTATAGAACAAAAAAAAATTGTGAAGTTGTCAATGAAGAAATAATGTCAGGAAGCATAACTCAGAACAAATTCCATACACAAAAAGTGGTCCTTCAAACCAAAACCACGTATGATTCCAGATACGAATTACTTCCGAGGTTACAAATAGACATGTTCAGTGATTGGTTTAAATTCAGTAGGAAAGCAGGGATTGGTCCACGCGCGTGCTGCAATGTCTACTATGACAGCTGAGCCATATTGGTGTGGATGATGTAATGCAACAAGTGGATCTTACCAAGTCAATAATATAAACAATGTTTTATATTCATGATTTTTTTATATCTGTTCCTTTTTAATATTCAATGAACTTTATGTTCCACGAAATATGATTCATTTATTAAGTTTTCGTCTAGAAGTAATTAGAAGAGACTCTTTCTTCGCAATGTAGTGAAGTGAGATTAAAAAAACCGCTTATATTTAATTTAATATTTGTTCTTTGCCTAGTGATGTTTTTCAGTGGTCACAGAATACCTTCATTATCATATATTAGAAAAGCATTGTGTTGATATTACTGACCGATTTATGAGCAACTCAAGTAAACCACTTCAATATTTGCAGAGGGTGAATTTACCTCGATAAATTAAACATACTTTAACAATATCTAACGAACTATTTTTAATGCTATATTATGCAACTGTAGGTAATCGTTTATTACTGTTAATTATTCATTTTCTGTAGTATTTCTTAGAGATATTGATGTTTTTTCGGAACGAATCATCAGCATAAAAATGCTTAATATAAGATTATCTCTCTCTCTGCAAATACATAACAACATATCTACAAAAATAGTAGGTTCTTCCTGTACAAACTGGGAGGTACTGCAGTTTTGTGTAACATAGAACATAGACAATTTTGCAAAATTATTTTTGTCAAAATGAAAGGAGTAAGTAGAGTAGAGTAAGTCGTAATTGGTGTAGGTAGGGGTACAAAATGCCCACTATCGACCTTGTTTAAAAATAAGGCAGAGTTGCAGACCTAATATATTGGCTGCAATTGAGAAGTTATGGCAGAAATCTGAGTTTGACTAACTTTGCCATAAACTTTATTATCGCCTACTACCATCAGATTAGTTCTTTTTTTTCAAATTCTACACTACGAAGAAATAATAAGTCAGGAACAGTAACTGCGTTAAAAAAATTACCCAACAAAAGTCTTGCTAAAGTAGGTATTCAAATATGTTAACAGGTCGAGATGGTCAATACTATGCAAAATAAAGTCAGTCTATTTTTAATATAATTTAGGATGTTTTTTTTTTCCGCAGTACTAAATATAGAAATGTAACAGCAATATTGTTTTGCTTATTATGTTTTATTCTCGTTTCCTTGCCGATCAATGCGACAAAATAAGTGCCTAGTTGCACTTAAGCTAGAAAAACATGAGTATGATTGCCTGTGAAAACCAGCAAAGTTATACTCCAATAATTAGGACGTATAAAATTTTAGGTTAATAAATATATCGACCATGTTACACAAAACTGCACTAGCTACCAGTTTGTACAGTAAATACCGTCTGCTTTTATAAATTAGGTTATTATATAAAATATCATATTACATTTTTTTATTATTGTAAAATCACATTTTAGGGTCTGTTCAGACAGAGAGCGGTCACGCGTTCACGCGGTCAGTTTTGCATTCGAACGTTCAGTTGCTCACGAATTCTGCCGTTGGACGTTCCACGCGGTACCACTACTGTCAACATGTTCTTGACGATAGTTTTTTATCGAAAGACTAGTTATTGATTTTGTGGTCATTATCAGCGTGCAGACGGAAAAGGAAAAGTTGGGGAATTTCATAGACTTTTTCTAAATGGCTAATGTTAAGATGAAGAATTATAATTTTATTCTTTTCGGGTCACAAATGATTGCTTCAATAAACTGTATAACAAAATTAAACATGACATAGTTAAACAAGATACTAACTGGAGGAAAGTAATTTCAGCAAAAGAAACATTGGTATGTTTGAGGAAAATAATGTGTTCCTTATACATACGATACGAGTATACATAAATGAATAATTAATTCGATTGACTGGAGCCATATTTCGTACTAGCTGGTGCTCGCGACTACGTCTGCGCAGGATTAGTACTTCGAGTAGCTTATTATTTCTCCAAGGGCATTATATCTATCTTTATACCATAATGTCAAAAAATATGTACATGGTCAAACAAAATTGCTATAATAGTATTATTTGAGTACATTTAAATACTAAGTATATCAATCAGTACACAATAATAATAAAATAAAATTAATCACCATGGAAAAAAACTACATTTCATTACCCTTGGCGGTATTTGTGTTACATTTCATCAACCTTGACGGACGCCGAACACGTCGTCTAGTGTATCGAGCTGTCAAATTGACTTGGCTTTTGACTGAGCTATCAGAAACGGACACAAACGTTGACAGAACTATCATCATTACGATCTTGACGTAGGCGGAGTACTTATTATTTTGTCCGGTTAGGAGCTTTACGAATACATCTCTCGTAAATACGTCTCTTCTGTACAATCAATATCCATATTATGGCTAGATAATAATTTATAGTATGGCTTAGGGACACTTTTAAATGTTCCGTCACCAAAAAAAACCTTATCTTCATCTGCATAAGTTTCATGTTTCTTTTGGAAAATTGCTATGAGAATGCCAGTATTTTATCATCTTTTGATAATTCGAACTCTGCAATCAGAAAGTCTTTCTTGACGAACTCTGCCACCATCACTTCGCTAGATTTAGAAAATTCGGTTTTCTTCACTTAAAGGAATTTTAAACACAACCGTACGTCATATCGATATAACGTCGAACTGATAATAGGACGTAAGCATATAGTATGGTCGAACAGCTGTTTAAACCCAACGCGATATAGTCATATCGTGATTTAGTCATAAAGCTATCTAGTCATATCTGCTGCCTAGTCAAATAGAGATGTAGGTTAGGTGGTCGTAAAGCTCCTAACCTATTTTGTATATGCTGTGCCCAAGTATATGCGCGCTTTATCACCCGTTTGGTGATGGATGATGATGAAAGTATCCTATGTGTTAAAACAGTGCCTCATGTACCTCCATACCAAATTTCATCAAAATTGTCCCCGCCGTTTGAGCGTGAAAGAGTAACAAAGATCCACACATCCATGCAGTATGGAACTCACAAACTTTCGCGTTTATAATATTAGTAGGATGGGATTTTGCAAATAATGTTACTATATCTAATTATTATGATATTAAATATTAATACAATAAAAATGGAAGAATGATTACATGATGCGCAACTTCTTATGTCAAATGAAACAAATCAAGGCCAAAGTCACGGTTATATAACATTACCGTGCTAAAGTGCATCATCATTTTCTAAACTGGCAGTGTTATGAAAAAGCTGCAGAAATTATTAATAATAAAGGCATTTGTTTAACAAATAAAGTAACTTAGCTTTTCAGTCTCGCATTTTCCTTCCAATTTGATCCCCGTAACTATAGAGAATGCGCGAACGCGCCTCCTGTGTGGGCACAAAGAACGCAAAACTGACCGCGCTTTGTCTGATCAGACTCTTAGGCATGATCCGTCCCGATGAAACCATCAACATCTTTAAGAGATACATACTACAGACAATAAACAACAACAAACGATTACCTACAGTTGGTATGAAATGTAGGTAACTATAGCATTAAAAAACAGTTTTTTTGGTCAAATTAAAGCACGTTTAATTTTTCAAGCTCATTAAAATTCACCTTCTGCTAATTTTGAAGTGGTTTTATAATTAATCTGTTAGTAATATCAACACAATGCTTTTCTAAAATAATTGATAGTGAAGGTATTCTGCGATTAACATCCACCTGCCAAATACCGACTATTAACTTTTTTGGTGATATGCATTGTATAATTAATAAATTAATCGTATTCATCTTTCATTCATTCAATCGTATACACTGCGCCCACCCACTCCTCGCGTCGACCGCCGCGGGGCTATATAAGCCACTCGCCGCGCGACAGGCAACTATTCTGGCTGAGTGCCATCTGCGCTCGCCACCCGTCCGGTGACGCTGTAAATGCCGGTAGAGGCAAACAGCAGTAATCCGTTCGAAAAAAAAAGCAACATCACTCGTCTGCGAGCGCTCGAACTGATATGTTGCGCGGGCTGGGGTACCTATTCGCACCCTCCATCAGTGAGAAGGCAAGCAGACCAAGTTGCTCCCGTGGAGCTTTGCAGCTGCGGCTTGGGGTTACCGGTCAGCATGGTGTAAATTCAGGATAGGGATCCGCGTATCGACGAGGACGGTTGGTGCGGCTTGGGGACTACCAGGCAGCACGACCCTCGCCAGATAAACATTGTGAATCGACAGACTAGATTACTGAGATCCCGTCGGAGGGAAACCTCCCCGCGTATATATTGTAACCTGGGATAAAACTCCCCATCTCGTGTAAAACTTGTATATAGATAATTATGACTAAATAAAACACCCGGCAAGTAATTCGCATTTGGCTTTATCTCCCCACTAGGAAACCTCCGGCCATAGCTAGCCGAGCACACACTATCAATGTCACACAATCCCGTAATGTGATCATTGCCCTTGCAGGTTCGATCCCCGCAAGCTGCAACATTACAACTTTATATGTAATGTTCACACTTTTATGCATAAAACATAAATTATTTGCTTCAGGTACTCATACGTATGATGGTTGATTGTAATTCAGCGACGGAAAGAAAACTGCAGAAACATAACATGAGATACAGTAGTACAAAACCATATAAATGCAATACGTGTCAATATCAATGTTCTACCGCCAGACGCTTGAAAACACATATTAGAACACATACTGGAGAGAACCCTTATAAATGTAATATGTGTGATCATCAATGTTCTACTGTTAGACGCTTGAAAACGCATATTATAACACATACTGGAGATACACCTTATAAATGTAATGTGTGTGATTATGAATGTGCAGAAGCAGGTAACTTACGAAGTCATATTAAAACACATACTGAAAGGAAATCTTATAAATGTGATATGTGTGATTATGAATGTGCAAAAGCAGGTAACTTAAAAAAACATATTAGAACACATACTGGAGAGAAACCTTATAAATGTATTATGTGTGATTATGAATGTACAGAAGCAGGTTCGTTAAAAAAACATATTAGAAGACATACTGGTGAGAAACCTTACAAATGTAATCTGTGTGATTATAAATGTGCAGAAGCAGGTAACTTACGATGTCATATTAGAACACATACTGGAGAGAAACCTTATAAATGTATTATGTGTGATTATGAATCTGCAGAGGCAGGTGCGTTAAAAAGACATATTAGAACACATACTGGAGAGAAACCTTATAAATGTAATATGTGTGATTATGAATGTGCACGAGCAGGTCATTTACGAAGTCATATTAGGTCTCATACCGGAGATAAACTTTATAACTGTAATGTGTGTGATTATGAGTGTGCAGAAGCAGGTCACTTACGAACACATATTAGAATACATACTGGAGAGAAACCTTATAAATGTAATATGTGTGATTATGAATGTGCACAAGCAGGTAACTTACGAGCTCATATTAGAACACATACTGGAGAGAAATCTTATAAATGTAATATATGTGATTATAAATCAGCAAAGGCAACTCACTTACGAAGACATATTAAAACACACACTGGAGAGAAACCTTATAAATGTAATTTGTGTCCTTATGAATCTGCACAAGCATATAACTTACGAAGACATATTAGAACACATACTGGAGAGAAATCTTATAAATGAAATATGTGTGATTATGAATATGCACAAGCAGGTAATTTACGAAGACATATTAGGTAACATACCGGAGATAAACCTTATAACTTTAATATGTGTGATTATGAATGTACAGAAGCAGGTCACTTACGAACACATATTAGAACACATACTATAGAAAAACCTTATAAATGTAATATCTGTGATTATGAATGTACACAAGCAAATCACTTACGAACTCATAGTAGAACACATACTGGAGAGAACCCTTATAAATGTAATATGTGTGATTATCAATGTTCTACTGCTAGACGCTTGAAAACGCATATTATAACACATACTGAAGATACACCTTATAAATGTAATGTGTGTGATTATGAATGTGCAGAAGCAGGTAACTTACGAAGTCATATTAAAACACATACTGAAAGGAAATCTTATAAATGTGATATGTGTGATTATGAATGTACACAAGCAGGTAACTTACAAAAACATATTAGAACACATACTGGAGAGAAACCTTATAAATGTTTTATGTGTGATTATGAATCTGCAGAAGCAGGTTCGTTACAAAAACATATTAGAAGACATACTGGTGAGAAACCTTACAAATGTAATCTGTGTGATTATAAATGTGCAGAAGCAGGTAACTTACGATGTCATATTAGAACACATACTGGAGAGAAACCTTATAAATGTATTATGTGTGATTATGAATCTGCAGAGGCAGGTGCGTTAAAAAGACATATTAGAACACATACTGGAGAGAAACCTTATAAATGTAATATATGTGATTATGAATGTGCACGAGCAGGTCATTTACGAAGTCATATTAGGTCTCATACCGGAGATAAACTTTATAACTGTAATGTGTGTGATTATGAGTGTGCAGAAGCAGGTCACTTACCAACACTTATTAGAATACATTTCTTTTCTGAGGGTAGGCGAAAGTAAAACACATATTCAAAAGTTCTCTGTTTTAAATTATTTAAATTAATCAGTTTTATTGATATAATAGTGAATAATTTTATGTTATATTAAAGTTATCAGTACAATACCTGCCGGGGATCGTTATTCCTGAAATCACACTCAGTTTTCCTATCAATTTCAACACTTAAAATTTTAATACTATTTGCACTACAAGATGGAAGAAATTAAGGAGTCACTGTCACAAATGCGCACACTGTTTCTGACCAAGATGGATGAGTTCAATGGTGAGTTGCAAAAGACACCATCTGCTGCACCCACAAATGCCGGTCTGGCTCAGGAGTTTCACAACTTCAAGGCTTTCATCATGATTGCTCTTCAAGCACTACAAGGTCAAGTTGAGCTGTTAGACCGCAAAATGGATAACTTGGAGATGCACTCTCGCCGCAAGATTTTATTGTTGCATGGACTGCCTGAGAAAAATCAGGAAGAGACTGAGGCAGTGGTTGAACGGTTGAAGCTGAAGGATTTTACAGTGACTGACATCAGCCGTTGCCACAGAATGGGTAAATCATCGTCACAAGACAAGCCCAGGCCTGTTCTTCTGAAGCTATGTGACATGTCCATACGAAGCAAAATTTGGTTCGCCAAAACAGAGCTCAAAGGGTCTGGTGTTACTCTGTCGGAGTTTCTTACGAAGTCTCGTCACGACACTTTCATGGCTGCACGGCAGAAATATGGTGTAAGTAAGTGTTGGACTCGTGACGGCTTTTTTCACGTAATTGGGCCTGATGGTACGCGGCATCGGTTAAAATGTATGTCGGAGCTTAACAAGGTGGACTTGCAAGCCAAGCCGGCGGCAAGTGTAGTGCCCAAAGAGACGGTGGCACCGAGAAGCAGACGTGCCACTTCAGGATATAAAAAATGAATTCATCATCAATTTCATCTCGCATTTTTGTCTTGAACTTTCTTGGTGTCGTATCGTAGTGTAGCTCACAATATACTTAAGTACCCGATATAATACTTTCGATGAAACGTATAGTTAGGTATTTACTTTATTTTTACACTTTTTGTGATTGTTTTGAGACTAATCTTTGGACTTTGTACATTCACTGAACATGTATTAATTTATTACGCACGTCACCATCTTCTTCTTCTTCTTCTTTATAAATGTGTTAACTATAGTAGATCCAACCGTTTATCCTCTTTTTGACAGCACCAATAGAACGTAACATGACGATGTTACGCAAAAGTTAACTTATAAATGCGAGGTTTTAAAAATATGACAACTGCTTAAATTTGCTCCTTGATCCCGTATAATAATCATCTTTCACAAAATGAGTCCATAAGTGCAGTAGTTTTTTTATAAATTCCATAAAATAACAAACGTTTTTAAAAAATTACGTTCTATGGCTATCAACATAGTGATGTTACGAAGTTACGATTGAGATATCGATATTGTTTATGAACTATTTTTACACGGGTGTTTTCCGTTCTCGGCACATAATATCGGATTTATTTTTATGTAAAACCGTTATATTGATGCGCCTCAGGAAAACATACAGCATTATTTGAAGACGTGTTTATCTCCTGGTGTATATCCAAAAAAGAACAAGGTTATGATGACTATGATGATTACAAGTACAAGTCATACTTGACGAAGCTGTTACCGGTTAAATCTGGGATGGCCAGCGAGCAACACGGAAGGGAGTAGGCATACACAGCGTTTCCCCTCTGTCAAAGTACAAGTCCGCATGGACCATGGAGTTTGATAATATACTGTGGGGTGAGGGCGGGGCTAGATTTGTGAATGGTGCTTTATTTTTTATGTGTTAGTGATTTGGTTGTGTGAGTATGATCGGCAATGGATCGGTACAGGTATGTTTTGTATGTAATAGTGCGGCTTTGCGCTAGTGTGCAACTTCCCCTCCCGCAAGAAATGACAGAAAGATTTGAACAATATTTTTTAGCTAAGGCTACTCCCTTCCGTGTTGCTCGCTGGGGATGGCAGACATTAAAGTCTGCCGTTTGGTACCAGAAAATAGTAAAGTTTGAGCAACCCCAATTCCAATTTAAGCAAACGAAATCTAATCTTTTATTTTTATTTATTTATTAATCAAAATCAGATTCATCGTTGCTGTCACTCGAGCTATTGCCGACATTTATAATTAATTGTTGACTCATATAATCTATCGCCACGTGTTTATCCCAATCTGCCATTATAGTTTCTTGTGTTTTTTGAATTACATTTTGCCAGCTTTCCGCAGTTACTTTCACACATGCATTTTTTAATAAATTTACCATTTTGTTTGCCGTGAATGGGGGTTTTGTGTTATTTCTAGCAGCGTGTCCTTTAACTTGAGCCCATATTAATTCAATGGCATTGTATTGACAATGATAGGGTGGAAGTCTAAGAACCCAATGACCATGTTCTGCAGCTATTTCGTCGATCACATATCGTTTTGGGAAGTGTTTTTTTGTTCGTAATATATTTAGTAATTGTACTTTTAGTAAGGAGTTATCAACATTTTCACCATGTCGTTGAAGCCAGTCAATGATTACTTGTTTTTTGTCGGCCTGGGTCGGCATTTTATCAATTTGGCGTGAGTGATAGGATGCGTTATCCATAATAATAACTGACGGTTCTTCCAATGATTGTACCATTTCCTTAAACCAACTTTCGTAAACCTCAGAATTCATTTCTTCGTGGTACTCAACTGTTTTTTTGGATTTAAAGGCCAACAAAGCATCTGGCATGAATCCTTTCACAGACCCTGCATGGCAAATGATTAGACGTTCTCCTTTTCCCATCGGTACTGAGGTAGTGGAAGCAGCGGTGTCATCATTCCAGCTCTTAGACACTGTGTGGTTCGCATTCAGCCAAGTTTCGTCAGTGAAAACAACATTTGACCAATCTGTAATTTTTTTGGCTTCGCTCAAAAATTCGCAACGAGCAAAAGCTACGTCGCGACGCTCCATCAATATTTTGCGTTTGTCCGATTTTTTATAAGTAAATCCAATTTCATTCAAGACCTTTACCAATGACGATTTTTGACCTCGGAACAAATCACATTCACGCAAAGAAGCAACAAGTTTTTTAAGTGTTGGAACTTCTTTACGTAAGTAATAGTTATATATATGACGGCGTATAGCGTCTGCGTCAAAGTTGTCAACCGAAGTCACACGACGTGGTTGGCGTTTTTTCTTCGGCGTACGAAGCTTATTCTCCTGCATGCCGCTTGTTCCGTAGGCTTCGGTAGTAATTTTTGTAATCGTAGATGCACTAATACCTAACGCGGCCGCAACGCGCTCTCTCACTTGCGACAATGGTAAAAGCGGGCCGCCATTTTGATACTCTGCTTCAAAGTAATTACGAAGCTTGATCACCATTTCTCTCGTCTGTCCTTTCAGCACTGATCCTTTCGGCATTTTATAGTTCCAATATAAAACTCAGCAAATAATTACTAGCACGGGCGTCTTGTTGCGAGTGACAGTGACAAATACAAAACGGCGGTGGACCATTGAGTTTTACTACCTTGATAAAATACTACTGCTTACCCATAGACAAAAAAATTGGCAGTCATAGGAATTGCCGATAGAAGTGAAAACTTATAACTCAGAATTTGATAGCTTACCTTGGAAACTACACGGGTGTAACCGGACGGCGTGGCCTCGCCATCTGGGCATGGCCATCTAGAAATGCGTCAGCATTTCCCATTGGCTGATGCGTTTCTAGATGGCCATGCCATGACGGCCTGTCCACGCCCTTTCAACATTCCCCATTGGCTGACGTATTTCTAGATGGCCAATAGCCATGGTCATGGCGCCATTCCTAGGACTATTCTCTTTCCGCACAGACTCGATAGAAAAATGAATCGAAATCGTGTCCACTATAATCACTTGGTCACAACACTTTAACTGACAAATTAGATCTGTCAAAAAGAGGATAAACGGTTGGATCTACATTATTTTTTGATTCTTATGGTTTGTACATTTACCAACTAGTAATATAGGAACAATTTTATTATGTTTTACTTGTGTTGTGAGTATGAAATGGAAAGTTTATTTACATAGATATATGTTTTCTATCTTCTTTTTTTTTATTGTTTAAATTTAAATTAAGTGTAACTACGTATTACTTTGTGTGATTTATATATTTTTCTCTGAAAATCAAGCTTTCCGTTATGTAACGATGACAACCGGCGGGTAGAGAAGCAAACGCGAACAAATAACTTAGGTTTTATTGCTACTTTACTATTTATATAGTAATTTTATTAATTTTTATATATTTTATATAATTTTATTTTATTTTATTTTATTTTGTACGAGTATATGGCTAGCGATGATAATGAAATGTCTGACACATTTTTAAGTTTTACATCTTCTGGTGATAGCAATGACGACAGTTTCGTCAGTATTCCTTCTCTGTCTGAAAATCTAGAAGCCCAATTCTCTGATGTTCCCAAAAATTTTAACGTAATTCATATAAATGCCCAAAGCATTCCGGCTCATTTTCCTGATATGCTGGCGTCTTTTGATAACAAAAATATTCATGCTATATTAGTCTCCGAATCCTGGCTTAAGCCTTGTCTATCTTCAGTCTTATATCCACTACCTGGTTTCCGTTTAATTAGAAATGATCGTACCAATGCCCCTGGTGGTGGAGTAGCTATCTATCTGCTTGCTCATATTCCCTTCTCAGTAGTAAGCACCTCATCTCAACCTCCACCTCCAAATAGCGGCGAACACGTTTTTATTGAAGTCCTCCTCTCCCACACCAAAATTCTTCTCGGAGTCTATTATAGCCATTCCTCACGTGTAAACTACTTTGACTCTTTTGAAATGATGTTACATGATCTCACTCCTTTATACAGTCACACAATTATCATGGGTGATTTCAATACATGTCTTATTCAAAATGACTATCGTTCCACCAGACTTAGATCCATAATTGATTCAAGCAACATGCACATCCTCCCTTCCACAGCTACTCACTTCTTCCCTAACTTTTCTCCTTCGCTACTTGATCTTCTTATTGTATCATCAATACAGCATGTTGCTAAGCACGGTCAAATGTCTGCCGATGCGTTTTCTTACCATGATTTGATATTTTTGTCATACAAAATTCGTCCTCCTAAACCTAGGCCTACTATTATTCTGCAACGCAACTTTAGTGGCATTAATGAAAGTGTTCTTCATTAATGCCACTAAAGTTGCGTTGCTGACGCAAAGAAGATTGATTGGTCTCCTGTTATGGACGCTGAATCCACTGATGAATAATTATATATATTTAATACTATAATAACGGGACTCTATGATATCCATGCTCCACTCCGACGTATTAAAATAAAACATCAACCAGCGCCGTGGCTAACTACTGATATCAAATCACTCATGCACAAAAAAATCGTTGCTAAATTAAAGTACAAGTTGTATCCCGATGATTCCCATAAAGAAAATTATGCTCATTCACGGAATCGCTGCAATAGGGTGTGTAGAGATGCACAACGTCGCCATATTCATGAGTCCGTAGAAAATGAAGATCCAGCTAAAGTCTGGAAGTTCCTCAGGTCGCTTGGAGTCGGTAAATCACGCCAAAATTCTACTCCTAATAATTTAGATATTGATTCCTTGAATAAACACTTCTCTTCATCTTCCAATATAATGGATTTAGATAAAAATATAACGTTACAACGTCTTTCTACCATTTCAACTCCTGACCATCAACCATTTTTCTTTAGTCAATTTTCCGCTTGTGATGTTAAGAGGAGCATATTGTCTATCACTTCTAATGCAGTTGGAACAGACGGCATTAGTCGAAACATGATAGTTCCTATCCTTGATATTATACTCCCTATCCTTTGTCATATCCTAAACAATTCTATATCAAATGCTACAGTTCCGTCAATATGGAAGGAAGCACAAATTATTCCCTTACCGAAGAAACTTAATCCTCAATCATTTTCTGAATACCGTCCAATATCCATACTTCCTTTTCTGTCCAAAGTCCTTGATCGTCTAGTTCATCAACAATTACACTCATTCCTTATTCGTCATCAACTCCTTAATCCTTTCCAATCTGGTTTTCGACCTGGGCATAGTACAACAACGGCTCTAGTAAAAATTACAGAAGACATTCGTTTTGGAATGGAAAACAGAGAGTTAACTTTGCTGACTTTGCTTGACTTCAGCAACGCATTTAACACGTTTGACTTTGATGTCCTTCTCGCTCTACTTCGCTCCATTAACATATCTCCAACGGCGATTGACTGGTTTCGCAGTTATCTGTCTGGTCGCCGACAGCGGATTCGCCTTGATGAGTCTGTGTCCTCTTGGTGTGACATCACTGTCGGTGTGCCTCAAGGCGGCGTATTATCTCCTCTTCTTTTCGCAATTTTTATAAACTCTATATCTCAACGTCTTTCTTCTTCCTACCACCTCTATGCAGACGATCTTCAAATTTACTCCCAAGCCCCACTTAGCCGTTTAGTTGAAGCAATTAATATGGTAAATAATGATTTATGTTACATTTCGGACTGGAGCAAATCATACGGCTTACGAGTAAATCCACTCAAACCCCAAGTTATAATTTTGGGCAGTTCACGGACTATTTGTAATATAGATTGGGACAGTTTACCAAATATTTTCTTTGAGGGTGTGAAAATTCCATACAGCAAAACAGTAAAAAAACTTGGGATTATTTTTGATGAATGCCTAACCTGGATCCCACAATTGGAAACCGTTAGCCGTAAAACGTTTGCTGCCGCAGGTTCACTCAGAAGACTGAGAAACTTTTTGCCAACAGCCACTAAAGTTGCGCTTGCACAGTCTCTTTTGTTACCGATTCTTGATTACGCAGACGCCTGCTATTTAGACCTTACGGAGGACCAGCTTAACAAACTTGAGCGTCTTCAAAACTTTTCAATAAGGTTCATATTTGGCTTGTGAAAATACGACCACGTTTCTGAATTTCGCACTAAGCTCAAGTGGCTTCCTATACGACATCGCCGGAATACTCACATCCTATCTCTTCTCTACAATATTTTATTCAACCCTTCTTCACCCCAGTACCTTAAAGAGCGTTTCGAATATCTTAATGCCTCTAATTCTCTTTGCTTACGTTCATCAGAGAATCTTATGCTTAAATTCCCTCCACACACTACCTCGTTTTATGACCGATCGTTTTCGGTCGAAGCCGTCAGACTCTGGAATGCATGCCACTTGATACCAAGCGAGCTCCGTCCTTAAATGTTTTTAAAGACAAAGTTAAGGATCATTACCTGTCGTGCTAGTATAAGCTCCATACGTGTAAACATCGTATTTATATGTTTATACAGGCTGACTGGTTGAACACTTTACATATTGATATATAGTGCTCAGTACTCGATTCTCGTTCTAATTAAGAAAAAAAAATAGGTGCCTAATATTTACCTAATTTAACTTTAATTGTCTACTCAAAACAATAAACATGGTCACTCGCGGCGCGCGTGTAGTAATAAAATTTGCCTTAGCGCGGCAAGGTAAGTACTTGTTTGTTTACACCGGCGCGGCGCGGCCGGGCGGGCGGCCGACGATCGCGGCAACCTTTGATTCCTGTGAACGCGGCGCGGGCGGCGCGGCCCTTTGGGTCATTAACCCCGTTCGGACGCAGCTTGATTCCTTTGAACGCGGCGCGGCGCTTTGGGTCATTAACCCCGTTCGGACGGTGTCCATAATTTTCGAGTTATAGCACATTCTTAGAATGAAGGTTTCCTCTGTAGTTAAACAGTATTTTTTTAATTTTATTTTTTTAAACGTTTCATGTGACCATGAATTATCATGTCCTTGTTTATGTAAAGTGTTCAACCAGTCAGTCTGTATATATTTATATATATAAGTATATATGTATGTATTTTTGTATGTATATATTGTGTAAGAACATATTTAATATCTATATTGTATATAATATTGTAGATATTTATAAATATAATTACTATGAACTATATTGTACACCGCCATCCCTTGTCAAAACTTGCTCCTCTCCATCCCAAGGTTGTCTGGAAGAGATCGCTTTGAGCGATAAGGCCGCCTATTGTTCACTAATATAAGCTAAATATTTTTAAATTTTGTTTTAGTTTAAGGTGTTCAATAAAGAGTTTATCTATCTATCTATGTGTGATTATGAATCTAGAAGCAGGTTCGTTACAAAGACATATTAGAACATATACTGGAGAGAAACCTTATAAATGTAATATGTGTGATTATGAATGTGCACAAGCAGGTCATTTACGAAGACATATTAGGTCTCATACCGGAGATAAACCTTATAACTGTAATATGTGTGATTATGAATGTACAGAAGCAGGTCACTTACGAACACATATTAGAACACATACTGGAGAGAAACCTTATAAATGTAATATGTGTGATTATGAATGTGCACAAGCAGGTAACTTACGAGCTCATATTAGAACACATACTGGAGAGAAATCTTATAAATGTAATGTGTGTGATTATGAGTGTGCAGAAGCAGGTCACACGAAGACATATTAGAACACATACTGGAGAGAAATCTTATAAATGTAATGTGTGTGATTATGAGTGTGCAGAAGCAGGTCACTCGAAAACATATTAGAACACATACTGGAGAGAAATCTTATAAATGTAACTAGGCTTTGAGCGGTGCGCGGACCGCGGGCGGCCAGCGTTCTGGTTATCGCGTTAGTCTTTATTGTAAACCTTATTAGCATAAAGAAAAGTGAAAAATGTTATACAAGTTCAATAGGGTAGTTGACACAGTCAAAAATAAATTACAATGTAAAGTCAAAGTCAAAATCATTTATTCAATTTAGTCATCAAAGACGCACTTATGAACGTCAACTTTTCATAATAATGTACTTTAAAGACTCTGCCGCCGCATTCCAAAATATATAGAGCCCACCGAGAAGAAGCGGCAAGAAACTCGGGGCCATTCTTTTTATATAGATGTTTACAATGTTTCTACTTAGGTACTACAAATATTACATTTTATGGGTGGCAGAGTGACAGCTTGCCAGAAGTGGAGTATTCCAAGCATCTTTATCTTCTATATAATGTCGAACTTTATAGTAAGTTTTTTTTATTAAAACGTTTTTTACAACTTGAACTTCAACTTGAATTTGCCCTCTGTGAGCTCAGTTATGTGTTTTGGGATTTTATGGTTAAAACGCACACAATTTCCTAGGAATGACTTATTAGTCTTCGCAAGTCTAAAACTAGGTACAGCTATCCTATTTGTATTTCTAGTATTAAAAGTGTGGTGATCACTATTTAACTTATATTTATGTAAATTTTTACGAACATACATTATATTTTCAAATACATGTAATGATAACAAACAACCAATCATAAATCTTTCCTCTTTATTATTATAATATTCTTAGTCGGGCACTCTTGGCAGAGTGGTCGTGGTCATGGTGACGGTAAACGGCGGATCCTCGCCAGTTGCGCATTTCCAGGGCTGTTGATCTCTTCGCGATGTCTCTCCATTTCTGACAGTTAGTGGCATTGCGAGAACATTGTACAATGGTGGAATTCGTGGCCTTTTTAATAGAGTAAGTCAAGCGTGTTGGTGAACGACCTCGGGATCAATTTCCTTCCACTTGGTCTTGCACTATTAATCTCTCTCACTGATATACCCGAAGAACTTCATCATTCGCATCTGCACAATCGACGATAGTCTAAATTGAATTTGAAGTTCTTTGAGGATAGAATTAATAAACCTTTGTTTTCTTGGTTATGCGTCTCTCCTTCTCACTATTCTACTTCTCGGCATTTGAACGGAAGTTGGTACTTTTGCTTTTATTGGCCAAGGGCCAATATATTCATGCTTCTAGAAATGGCCTTTGAGAGAACATTTAATGCAATTTGAATTCATTGCAGGGTACTATTTACTGTCGTTTTTGTTGTTATTACTACCACATCGGCAGCAGGAATCAACCTCTTTACATTGGTGTTGTTTCTTTGTTTTTCTTTTTGTGTCAATTTTATTAAGGCTGGTAACCGCACTTTTGCTCCGTCTATCCTGGAACTCAGTAAGTTGCTGTCAACGGTTTCTAGAGAGTTAACTTCAGGTATGATTTTTCAATTGTTTCTGTGCCACCTGATATCAAATATTTTTCCTCAATTTAGGAGAACTACGTTTAATATACTTAGCTCGTACGTTACTAATGAGATGGTAATAAAATATATAAAGGTGGCACTTCAGTCATTTAATCATAAAGTTCAAACTTGAACTTCGTCGCTTAATTTATAGTGCTAAAAAATTCTGACGTCAAAACAAAATAGGAAATAAGATTTTATAAGTTTTAAGTAGGTAATTAGGAATAATTTAACATAAGCAATATCGATTAGAGTTGAACAAAAGTCCATTGATAGGTACTTCTGCTAGGTACTTACTAATCTTTACTTATAATAATGGAGTAGAGGTCAAAAAGTCAATAGTTGGAAGACAAATAAAAAAAATGTGAGTCAGGAGACGTAAAATGACCTACTGAACAAGAATATGACGTTTTTGAAAAAATCTGGCTGTCTGTCTGTATGCTGACGCATAACATAAAAACTACTGCACATATTTCGATGAAACTTGGCATTTTGATAGGAAACAGTTCAGAGAACTCAACTATACATACTTTTTAGTAACCGACTTCCAAAAAAGAGGAGATTTCTCAATTTTACTGTACATATATATATTTTTTTAAGTGTGTTTGCGGATAAATTCGTCCCGGAACAAGCCGGTTTCCGAAAAGTACCATAGACCACATCCACACGCTACGGCAAGTTATACAGAGGACCGAAGAGTATAACTTGCCTCTTTATTTAGCGTTTGTGGACTATGAGAAGGCCTTTGATTCGATCGAGACGTGGGGAGTGCTTGAGTCTCTCCAGCGGTGCCGTATTGACTATCGGTATATTGAAGTGCTGAAGTGTTTGTACAATAACACCAACATGTCAGTCCGAGTACAGGAGCAGAGTTCGAAGGCAATTCCATTGCAAAGAGGCGTGAGGCAGGAAGACGTTATATCTCCAAAACTGTTCACCGCTGCATTGGAAGACGCCTTCAAGCTCTTGGAATGGCAAGGACTTGGCATCAATATTAACAGCGAGTACATCACTCACCTTCGATTTTCTGACGATATTGTAGTCATGGCAGAATCCATGGAAGACCTCAGTACAGTGCTCGAATGCCTCCATCGAGTTTCCCAACGGGTAAGCCGTAGAATGAACATGGACAAGACGAAAATTATGTCTAATGCCCATGTTGTGCCTACCCCAATATCAGTTGGGAACTCAGTTCTCGAAGTTGTTGACGAATACATCTACCTGGGGCAGACAGTTAAACTAGGCAGGTCCAACTTCGAGAAAGATATCAATCGTCGAATCCAACTCGGCTGGGCAGCGTTCCGGAAACTTCGCGAAGTCTTCTCGTCAAAAATACCTCAGTGCCTCAAGACAAGAGTCTTCGACCAATGTGTGTTACCAGTGATGACTTATGGCACTGAAACGTGGTCTCTTACTATGGGCCCCATAACTAAGCTCAAAGTCGCACAACGAGCTATGGAGAGGGCTATGCTCGGGGTTTCTCTACGTGATTGAATCAGAAATGAGGAGATCCATAGAAGAACGAAAGTTACCGACATATCCCAGAAGATTAGCCAGTTAAAGTGGCAGTGGGCAGGGCACATAGCACGCAGAACAAATGGCCGATGGGGCCGGAAGGTTCTGGAATGGAGACCACGGACCGGCAAGCGCAGCGTAGGTCGTCCACCAACACGGTGGACAGACGACCTGATAAAGGTCTCAGGACGACGTTGGATGCAGGCTGCCTCCAAGCGGTCCTTGTAGAAAATTATGGGGGAGGATGTTCAGCAGTGGACATCCTACGGCTGAGATGATGATGATGATTATTTTACGGATATCTAAACGTGGAATAACTGAAACCTTCTTGCGCGATTGTACTCTAGGTTCACGCGGAGCGTACGCGGGCTGCGAGGGGCGGAGTGTGATTGCTTGGAAGCAGGTCGCTATTTTTACGCACAGTATCTCGCACCGCACTTCGATTGAGACCCGAAAATATGTTCTGCATATAGGTCAATTTACGTGCCGCGATCTGTACGTCACTTTATGCTTTATTGTCAATAGCATAGACTAATGTTATATGGTCAATAGTTTCCGCAGCGTACGCTATATAAGGATTTTGGGTATTGTTTCCACACCTTGGGTTACATTATCGAAGTTTTCATATGGAAACCAAATTTTTGTATATATCATATAACCAATGTTCATCAGGGAACATGTAGGAAAGTTGAATTGGTTAATTGAAATGGTGAAAGATTTTTTCTAATCGGTCCAGTAGTTTCGGAGCCTACTCAAAACAAATCTTTCCTCTTATATATTAGTGTAGATATTGAGACCTGATGTTGTTACTTGTTAATTTGTTACTATTTCACGATACGGAGGTAGATGAGGCGCTGGATTAACACATAGGATACATGTCTTCATCATCATCATCCATCACCATGCGGGTAAACTGGGCCAATTTTGATGATACTTGATATGGAGGTAGATGACGCGCTGAATTAACACAGGATACTTTACATCATCATCCATTATACGCTGGCGCAACTAGTTTATAATAATACGTAATAGTTGTTTTGCTCAATCATTGGATTACAAACTGGAACACAAAAAATTATAATATTTTTAGTGTAGTACATGTATACAGTTAATTCACTTAAGGCGAAATGAGTTCCAAATTTCATGATTTGACTTCGCGAAAACTGAGTTTTTCAACTTTAAACCTAATAACCGAAGTTCGAAAAAAACGTAGTGTAAATTGAATATACGTCCTTATGAAGTATGGGAGCCAATACACGATTGAGCAAAAATGGCTCGATAGAAAAAAAATCGGCAACATTCCCTAAATTTTGCAATTTTTCTAACGTGGTTCGTGGGAAAAAGCATTTTTGTTCAATTATGTGCAAATATATTTCAATGAATGTATCATATTAGAATTCCCAATTAAATTTACTAGTGAACTATGGACTCCTTTATCATTAAAATTTAATCGTTTGATTGTACGAAATAAATATAAAAAGTATTAGCACGTATTCAATCGAATTTTCACATTAGATCGTCCATTCTGGTAAACAATTCTCAACCTTATGTAAAGCATCGTAAATTGTTTTAAAATTAGGATTGGACCGCGCCTTAATGCAGAGTGCCTTGCCTGCCCTTAACCCAAAGCTCGATGCTAATTGTTCTCGACTGTATTCCACTATTATTGTGGCGATGGATGTTGATGATGATGATTCTAAATATATAGCCTATGTTACTCAACTACTTGTAGCACGTGCACGTCCTACAATCTAACGCAACGTATCTGCCTACAAAATCGTAACACGGGCATCTCTGAGACCAGGCTTAAATGAAAATATATTTAGAGAATTAAAGGGAAGGGTGTCTAAAATGAATAACTCCGAAAAACTTTGTGTTTTACTGTTTGATGAAATAGCTCTTACATTTTGACTACATTAAGAGAAGTGACGCTATTTGTTGATTTGTAAATAATGGTCAAAAATTTAAAAAAGAGCTTGCATTTATTATGCGAGGTGTTCATAAAAACTACATGCACCCACTGGCATACATTTTGTCCTGGAAAAACATCTAAAATGGATTTGGTAGTACAAATGAAAAAACACATAAATTACAGTCCATTGGACTTAGTCATAGCAACAGTATGTGACCAGGGGCCTTACTATCAGCTTCGTAAAAACCATGCAAGTTCCGTGCAGTTCTTAAACCTGACATAAACAGTTTTGAAATAAATCATACCATGACGCTCTTTTAGCTTACCTGTTTGAATATTGTTTTCTCAAAGGTGAACGGATAATATTGTCTCTGGCATTCTAACAATTTACTATAAACTACATTGTAGACGCCAAGACGTTTAGAAACTAATAAACTGAGTGGATTTAGAGCGACATGTTAACGAGAGTTCATACAAAAAAAACAGATGAACGGTTTTTCTGCGGTTCTTGAATAGTAGGCCTGGGCAGGCCAGCTTTAAAGTTGTCATGGTACGAATAAACCGGGCAGTTGTCGAAAAGTCCTGCTTTAAGAGCTCATAGTGAGGCCCCAGGGCTTCACCAATGTAAGTGCTATAAATTATTTATTTAACGAAATAAGAAAAGAGCATACGAAGAATGGCAAAGAGTTAAAAAATAACATATTCAAAATTGGTGGTGAAATAATAGTGCCGCTTTATGTCCCACCAAATTTATTCAAAGGAATACGCAACAAATTACTTAGCAAAGATTTGAGAGCAACAATAAATGGAATTGAAGAACTGCCAAATGGGATCATGTTCCTAACCTTTTTAAAGAAAATGTAGCATTCCAAGGCATAATGTTAATGCCCACAGCCCGAAAAAATTCTAAAATTTACGTGAAATGGGCTACTCAAGTATTTAGTCATTCTGTAACATCAACTATGGGATACTTAGCAAGAATGTTTAAATATATAAAATATATACTTTAGTGGGCGAGACTTTATCCTTGTAAAATAATGTTATCCCAAGATGATATACCTAATTACAGTGATGTTTATATAAACTGAGGTAGATACGCCTTACTGCGCTTGGCTTGGCGACATCAATACGAGCTACGTGTCTTGAGTGAACTTAGTTCCAGCCTGTCTGGCAACGACGCAGCACGTGTAAAAATGCCTTCTTATGTGTTCAGAAACTGCAGAATAAATACTGGAACAAGTGTAAAAAACAAGAATGATATATCTTTTCATTTGTAAGTATTGTTTTTCTATGTTATTCATCAAAAATGGAAAATCTAAAATTTTAATTAATTTAAAATATCTCCTGCGACGTTGCCGCTTCGCCACCCACAAGAACGAGACAAGTAGCGTGCGAGAGAGAGAACGAGTCTATCATTGGCGGTCGAATGGTCTGTCACAGGCGAACATTGTTAATAATATATTGATCCCTTTCTGACAACTAGGATTCATATATCTTCGTGCTCTTTTAATGTTGTCAATGTAGTTAATGTCGTTGTGCGAGTTGTGTACATTAGCTATAGGTAGGTAATAGCATAAAATTTGCCATGTTTATACTTCATATTCAAGGAGTAAAACGCCTCTATTAGTCAATCTCATTGCCTAATTATGCCCAAAATTCGTTTCGTTAGTCGGATGCTCAGAAAATATAAAAAAATATTCAGTGACATTGATAATTTTCATAACAATAAACCTAGGTTCAAGCCAAATGTTCTTCAAGTCCTTAATGAGGACGAAGAGGACAAAACTCAAGTCGCATAGGTAAAGACCACATATACACATAATACCCCAGGGGCCTTACTATGAGCTCTTAAAGCAGGACCTCTATACAACCGCTCTGTTTATTCGTACCATGACAGCTTTAAAGCAGGCCTGCCCTGTTTTTTTCGTATGGACTCTCGTTAACATGTCGCTCAAAATCCACTCAGTTTATTAGCTTACAAACGTCTAGGGGTCTGCTATGTTGGTTTTAGTAAATTGTTAAAATTCCAGAGACAATATTATCCGTTCACTTTAGAGAAAACAATATTCAAACAGTTCACCGAAACGAGCGTCATGGTATGATTTCATTCAAAAGTGTTTATGTCAGGTTTAAGAACTGCGCGGAACTTGCATGGTTTTTACGAAGCTGATAGTAAGGCCCCAGGTGGATAATGACATGTGGTAGAAGTGAGTATTATGTTATGTCACGGGGCATTCTTAGCAAAATTATCGCGTGTATAACAGGGGTGAAAAGTGCCAACAATGCTCATAGTGATCATTCTTAGCGTTTGTGGAATAGACAACATGGACAAAATTTACAGCGACTGGAACACGGCCATACTTTAATCTATGGTTATATCCAATCTTAGATAGTACAGTCCACTGGGGTTTCGCTTCCTTACTGTTCTGTGGGCCTTAGAAAAATGTTGTCTATGGTTGTGCCACCATGCATTACAAGGCCACAGTTATCTATGTTCTATTAAACGGTGGCTTCGTTATCTTCATTTCTATTAGAGCAAAGAGTTTGCGTAATCTCATATCGTTGTCTAATCATCATTTGACGGGTATAGAAACAAAGTGACCTCAATCCCAGAACATTGAAATTGAGTAAATCATGGTTTTTTGTGCGCACATGCCCACCATTATCGTGTTTTTATTTTGGGCGCCGCAGCCGTCTGCTACCAACCGGATTGTGTGAATGTCTGTCAAATCTAAACGATTTAATCTATCAAACACAGCCGACACAATTTCGTTTGCCCCCTTTCTGAATTCATTTTCCGTCCAGGTGTACAAGTTAACGGTTTCGTGGTTTAGTCTCTTGCCCGGAAATTGCAAAACCGTAGCGAAGTTGTAGATATATAATTGTCTACTATATTATGCAATCTGGTCTGCAATTTTTGGCAACACTTGATTTTTTTGACAATCAAATGAGATCGTGCACATTCCATCACATTGTTCATTCAATAAATAGTAGAATCTTTTCGCTTTTAAGCTATGAAGTCTCTTTTGAATCATATACTCCTTTTTTAAATTTTCATCCTTTTCTACTTTTATCTTTTCAAGAAGTTCCGTGCATGTTGAACAAACGTCTGTACGTGGATTCCCAAATCCGACGTTATATTGGGTATTAAAAATTCTTCTAAAATAACATTCTTTTACTTGTACTTCCGCTTGCGTACAGAACATCCTCCACATTTTTTTTATATTTAAATCTGACGGCAAATACTTTCTTTCTGTGCTCGATCGGCAATAATGAGATTCAAGAACTTTAAAGGATTCTATAAACTCTTTCACTGCTTGTCGTTTACGGATATTTTTGTGTGATATATGGTCACCGCCTCCTCTCTCTCTCTCTCCTCCTCTTTCCACAATCCACCAGTTTTCTTAAAAACTTCAGCCACTCTTCTCACTCTATTTCTCGGGATTCTCAAAATCTTTAAAAAGGCATCTTGGCATACGTGTACTAAACCAGTCGAATTAGACTTCTTCACGTACATTTTCGTGGCATAGTTAGTTTGCCGTTGCGAGACTCTCGCTCGACGGCGTCCAACTGTTTTAACAACACAGTATTTTAATATAAACGCGTCTTGTTCCGTTCTTGTTTTATTTGAATAGAATACGTCATGAAATTTTTTTATGTCAGTCATCGTTAATTCTTGGCATTTGAAAGTAACTTTTTTTGAATGTCTGCTGTTCGGCTTTTGAGGCAGTTCTTTGGAAGAGTACCTAAAAAAAATTATTATTAAATAAGCTTTAATCCACCACAATTTCAATGAATTGATACTCATCATCAATATCCTATGTACCTACCTACTAAATTTTCTATAAAACACTGAATTTCACCGGTCTTATTTTCGGAAACCTGAATTAAAATTCGATAAATCGTTTTTACGGAACCTACTCGACAGTACTCACAAAAAAAATTGTAATCGTATCAAGATGCTGGCATAACATAGCAATGAAATGTAATATTCAAAACACCTTGAGAATCTCTTCTTTTTGGAAATTAATACAAGGCAAGCTAAAAAATATATTCACGACTTCTTTGCAAACTGTACTAAATGTTTATGAAAATCAACTCATCTTTCTGCCTTCGCCTTAGCTCTTTTCCATGTTTCCGGTTTTCGAGAGCTTTTTCTGGAACGCCCTTCACCCACGGGGCAGATATTTTCTTCCATAATATCGTTTTTATTAATAAAAATCAACAAAAACACAGTCATAGATTCACCTAGAAAAACAACAGATCAGCCACGTTGGAAATCTAAAAATACAGGTTTGTGATTGGTCGAAATGGATTAAGGTGATTTTGCACGGAACTTTTTGAGGACTGAGGCGCCTTTGCTTGTAATGCTGTTAAATGTTGTCCATTTACTCAGGACTGAAGCCATTTTGACTCTAACATTTTTATTTGAATCAATTGACATTGACAAGATGCAGAAAATGACATTCACAGATTAAAAACACTTTGTTTCTAAACCCGTCATTTGTTTGAGAGTTTTCATTGATTGACGGACGTATGTCAAAGGTGAAAATGACAACGAGCAAAATTATATTTAATGATCATGTTTCTTTTCCTATATTATCCCTTCAAGGGTTGATGTCATTTTAAAACTCAGACCAAATAAAAAAGTCTTTTCTAAAAGACTTTTTTATTTGGTCTGAGCATTAAAACAACGAAATTTCTATTGTGTCTGGCCATGCGACCTGTTGGTGCGATAAGCCTACGAACTTACTTGGGACATCCGTTTGGATGGTTCAGACCTTTGTCCAGGTGTGCAGTCAGCGTTGGTTAAGTTTCCATAGGTTCCATAGGTTAGTGTTTTCTTCCAATCCCAGCCACCACGGTACACAATGGCAGTGTGGCCAGGCTCGATATAAAATGTAAGTATATGCGTGTGAAACACAGCACAAAGTGTCTTTCCTCCTGGAGCTCGTCTCCAGGAAGTATACCACCTTCTTTAGATGAAGCGAAGGCGCGATGGAGATTTTGAGGAACAGGCGACCTTGACGTCTGTTCGCGGCGAGTTTTGAAGGACGACTCCCAAGGGTACGGCGCGAGCGCATGCAGCAGTTTCGTTCGTCGCGTGGATTTTCTCGCTACCAACTCTCAAAAAAGTTGGTGTTTTTTTGTGCGGGCACATTCAAAGTTAAAGAAATATTTAAGGTAAATTAAAATATTATAGGTACACTAAAGAAAATATTGTTTCGCTACGAAACACGACCTTTGATGCATTATATGTTTATACACTAATGTTGTGTAACTTCATCCCAGGTAGCAAAAACTGGTCGTAAAGGCGTCCAATTTACGTCAGTATATGACCTTTTGACGTCCCAAAATTGACCTTAAAGAACCCCTAAAATGACTCCAATATGTGACATCCTTATGACGTCCTCAGTGTCTGAAAAAAGACGCCTGGGGGACGACTTCGATGACGTCTTGAAGACCTATGATATATATATATATATATTTATATAGATATAATTGGGGGCTGCAAAAATACGTCTTTGTGGAGGGTAATATGACGTTTATGTGCACGTCAAAACAACGTGGCTTTGTTATCTACAAAGACGTCATTCCGACGTACTGTGCCCTCAGGATGGTGTTAAAGAAAGAAACTAATAAATCTGCAATATAAAAATTGATTTAAAAAAAAACTTATGCTTAAGTATTTATTCTTATAATAAATTTAAGACCTACATCTTATATATTTGCCATTAGAATATTTATCAAATTACTGTTTATTCAGTCATTCAATAAGCATTCTTTATATTTATACTTTCATGGTTTAGTATAAATATTGCAACCATAAGGTGAATTTATTAACAAAAACCGAGCTTAGGCGAGAACACACGAATCACATGCGACAAACGCTTGCGCGATGTAGAATTACCTTGCAAATTAGTAACGCCATCTAGTTCAAAAATTTTGAGCTACGGTTTCGACTAACATGACGTCTTTACGACTTAATAAGGACGTATTTGACCAGATGTCTTCCATTGGTCAATTGAAAGACGACGTTAGGATTTGGAATTTTTGTAGGCACTAATGATATGACGTCTTATTGACTTCATATAGACGTGTTTATATAGAAGGTCTCTTTATGATATTATTATACTATTTTAGGACGTAGTGAAGACGTCTAAGTTGTGTCCAAAGACGTACCGACCTTAATTTACTTTAAATGGACGTCAGTGCAACGTCACTTTTCGTCTTACGTCATCGGTCTGCTACCTGGGATTGTACGTATTCCGTGAGCAAAGAAACTCAATCCCGCTCATGTTATGTGTCAATTCGATGTTTCATGAAGCCGCACACGATACGGGTATGAGTTTAACATACATAGAGAAATTAGATGGAAAATTATTTTACAATACACTGAAATTCATGACGAGTTGTAACTTATCCATGGTGACCTGTAAGAGTACACTCAGACGACACTGGTGAATTCTGAGAAGGCATAAAGAGAGACCAAAAAGCAAGAGCGAGGATATGTTTGATGATATAATCACATTGCCTGGTTGACGTGAGATATGCAAAAATGGCAAAGGAGTCACGGTAAGTTACAAGGTCAGCTTTTGAAGAAAAAGGTCTAAACAACCGCTGCAGACTTTTGTCAAAGCTACAAGGCTTAGCGAAATATGTTCAACCAATGAGACTTGGAATGGAAAACTCAAAGAGTTGACTATAGATTATGTGAAGACCAAGCTGTTACAAATACAGGATCCATACAGTGCAGTGCAGATCCAAGTACTAACACCTAAGATACTGCACTTTTAACGGATAAACCACACTAACTAGAAGAACTAGACTAGAGACTAAGAAATCTCTACAGAAAAAGGCACACGTTATTGAATATTTTAATTTAATCTAGTCATGATATGATAAACTGAAAGTTAAGAAATGATAATTTATTGTAACAATTTACGTAAATAAACTTTCTAATAAAACCCCTGTATTAAGGTTACCTTGATACCTATTAGCCCAGATTTTCTTCAAAAGTCTTTTATTATCAATGTAAACACTTGTTCCATGTGTTAAAAAACATTACTGTATCTGTTTCACATAATCATGACTAATATGTACATATTTACAGTTATTTTATACATATTAATGTATAGTTAGGTACTTACCAAAATAACAAAACGAAAATGTTTAATTAGAAATTGTAATCGCCTGTTTTGAATCGTCATCTCACAAAACATAAGAACTTTCAATATGTATTACTCTTAATAAATTATAATCTTTATTATTTTAGAATGTGTTCTTCAATAAATGGATTAAGTTATCTTAAGCTTTGCGCTGTACCTACCTATCGATAAAACTATCGACAGTGGTTACGTGGCCTTCGCTGGTACGGGACGTGTAATCCTTTCCAGCGGAGCACAATAACGAGTTTAATCGCGATAAGCACGAGCTCGGCTGTCTCAGCCGAGCTACCGGTCAACGCTATGGAAAGTGATCCTTATGACGTAGACAACTTAGTTCAGAATGAGGTGACAGGTGGTGACATTAATTATAGTTCGGATACAGTCGGTGTGGAATGCCTAGATATGGAGACAGAAGAATCAACCAGAAAGAGGACATTCAGGGATATACAGGACCAGTCTTCGAAAAAAGGTTGGAATACGGTATCGAAGGGACGCAAGAGTGTTAGAAGAACTAGCCAGCCCGATGTGGGAGAGAAAATACAGGTTTGCGTCACGTGTTCCGAAACACAACCAAAGCAGTTCGCTTTCGCTCGCTTACTAAAAAATAATAATATACGGAGTATAAGCCGCGTGAAATAAATACACCAGTATAAAATGCTGGTCACATTCGATGACAATATATGCGCTGATGAATTCGTTAAATGCCAGGCATTTTCGGATCTTGGATGGAGATGTCAGAAAACGTCGGAAGTCGGCACTTCATATGGAGTCATCAAGGACGTCGAGCTAGACCTCCCGGATGAGGATATAATTAAATACCTGTTCAGCAATGTGGAATTAGTATCAGCTAAGAGACTAGACAGAAGAAATAACGATGAGTCTTCCAGCTCCTCATGGGTTAAATCTGAATCCGTGCGTCTCGGGTTCAGAGGTTCTATGCTTCCCACAGACGTCTTCATACATGGGTTAAGGGTCAAAGTGGAGGTTCAATGCTTCCCACATACGTCTTCATACATGGGTTAAGGGTCAAAGTGGAGCTATATATATTTCCAGTAACGCAATGCTCCCGATGCTGGAAGTTTGGTCATAATCTAAGATCATGTCCGTCCAAAAAGGTGGTCTGCTCTAAATGTTCTAAGACCCATGCAAACTGCGAGAAGACATCCTATCGATGTGTAAACTGTACAGGAGATCATATGGCGCTGCAAAAAGTCTGCCCCGTATTCAAAAAAGAAAGGCGGTTGAGAGAACTTATGTTTGAATACAACTGTACCTATAGAAAGGCCCTAACTATGTATGTTCCGCCTTCTCCGGTGCCTGAACGATATTTGAGCCCTACTCCGGTGCCTGAACGAAATTTGAGCCCTGATCCAGTCCCTGTATTTTCGAGCAGTACTACGCCGAGGCCGCTCGTAACAAAAACAGCAGAGGTTGAACCAGAACGAAGAAAACTCATGTCAGAATTGTTTAGCACTAGTACAGAGGATAACTCATTCAAAGTAGTCCAAAGAAGTAAGAAGCAGAAGAAGCAACGCCAGCCATCTCTAACTCCTCCGGCCCCCCGGCCACGGGAGCAGAGTGGAGCTCAAACAAGAGCCCAAATACCGAAGCTCAAGATAATAGTGAACCTTTAAGAGCGAATAACAGTTCAAAAGAGTTTAGTTTCATGAGACTGCTAATTAAATTAAAAAACATTATGCTTAGTAGGGAATCGTTAAAAGACAAAATTCAGCAAGTAGTATCTATATTCATAGAGTGGATTATATCTAAAGTTGACAACATATCCGGTAGTACTCTAATGTCAACGTCAATTCATGAACGTTGTCATTAATGACTATGGATAATGACATCATTAATATAACCGTAAACCTATGCCGTAAACATAATGCAATGGAACTGTCAAAGTCTTAGTCCTAAGTCCATGTCATTTCAACAGTTTCTCTCTCAAGAAAAAATTCACATCGCTATATTGAGTGAAACCTGGTTCAAACCTGATTTGTATTTTAATGTAAGTGGCTATGACACCTATAGGCTGGATATGGCAGATGGTTACGGTGGGGTCGCCATCGTGACTCATAAATCAGTCAAATCAAGCTTATGTCTGTCACGCAGTCTTAACGCCGGTATAGAACTTTTACACGTAAAGATACACAATTGTCGGCATATTGAAAACGTAATTTCTATTTATTGCCCTTCAACAGTTCATACAACACAAAATGATTGGGATTTCGTTTTTTCTCTATGTAGTACAAAGTCTGTGTTACTGGGTGACTTTACGCACTTGAACGCACACCACTCTAACTGGTCGTGCAAAACGGACCAAAGGGGCAGCCAAATATTTGATTGTATGCTAGATCATAACTTTATCTCCTTAAATAACGGCCATCCGACCAGAGCTAAGCTAAAGTTCGGCCGTTCAGAGAATGCGTTCCTGATACCTATCAGTTAGTCACGACTAGTGATGGGCACAACATATTTTTTCAAATTCAAATTCAAATTCAAATCATTTATTGCGAATATAGGTAACCTAATAAGTTGTTACAAGTTTAAATGCTCAGCTATATTCAGCCTTTCGGCATGCAATAATAATAAAAGTTGGTGAAGGTAGACATGCTCGAGACTGTCAAAATAAAGTTACACAATAATAACACCACACCGTGCCTTAGCATACGAAAACTACTTAAATAAATTATAATTTGATCCCTATGTCAGTTATGAATTAAATATACAATGTCAAAGTAATAAAATATATATACATTATGAAAGTCACTGCAAATTAAGCAATTATAAATTAAATAATTAATGTGGATAAAAGTTGTCATTAAAGTATTCATTTACAGTATAATACGCCTTGTGTAACAAAAACTGTTTTAATTTAAATTTAAATTGAATAATATGTTCACAGATAATTATCGTAATTGGTAAATGATTAAAAATACGAGGGGCCATACATAAAATGCTTTTGTTAAATTGTGCAGTCTTGTTTGGCGGAAAACACACTTTTACATTATGCCGTTGGCTATTTAGGTGTTCGAACATATTTTTATTTGAATATACAAAAACACAAACCTCATATATATAAATGCATGAAAACGTTAGTAGCTTCAAACCAATGAAAGAAGATTTACAAGTGTCAGTTTGCCTAAGTCTACAAATCGCTCTCACATACCTTTTCTGAGCCTTAAATACCGCTTCTTTGTCTATCGAGTTACCCCAGAATATTACACCGTATCTCAAAACAGATTCAACATAACCATGATAGGCAGTAATCACTGCAGATTGATTCACAACTTTAGCCAGCATATAAAGAGTGGATAATGTATGCAATAGATTAAACCAATCGTATGAAAATTGGTTTAATCTATTGCATACATTATCCACTTGGTGTTTCCAATTTAAATTGCTGTCAAGATGTAGACCCAAAAACTTAGCGTTGGCGACGTCATCATTTTTATGGCCATTAAAATTTAAAGCTATGTCAACTAAATATTTTTTCCTATTTCTAAATGTCATTAAATTGGTTTTATCAAGATTTATAACTAAATTATTTAATTCAAGCCACTTGACTACATTTCCAAGACTGGTAGTCATGTCCGACTCAAGATTTGATTTACATTTACTTGTAAACATCATTGTGCTGTCATCAGCAAACAAGACCATATCTTTGTTTACAAACTTAGGTAGATCATTGACATAAATGATAAATAATAAAGGCCCCAATACACTGCCTTGTGGCACTCCTTGTGTCACGTCACAAAATTTAGAACGATATGTAGTTTCTTTCTTTGTTTTTGGACATATGCGTGTAATTTGTACACATTGGTTTCGGTCACTGAGGTAAGATTTGAGAAGATTTAAAACATTGCCTCTAACACCATACGTTTCTAGCTTATTTAATAAAACGTCGTGACAAACAAAATCAAATGCTTTCTTTAAATCCATGTATAATGCTGAAATTATTTTTTTATCATCTAGGCCTGTCATTATAGTGTATAGGAACTTATAAACAGCCAAGTTAATAGTTTTGTTTTTTCTGAAACCTATCTGCTCTTCTACAAATACTTTATTGATTTCAAAGAATGTATTCAGGCTATTGTAAATTACTTTCTCAAATATTTTAGAGAATACAGAGATTAGTGCGATAGGTCTATAAGAATTCATATTTTCTTTGTCGTTTCTTTTAAACAAGGGTTTGACTATAGTTACTTTAAGCTTTTTTGGGAATACGCCGGTAACAATGCATAAGTTTATGATAAAACAAAGAACAGGTGAAATGATAAGTGAAACATTTTTTAAGATTTTAGTGGTAACATCGTCATAGCCGGTACTGTTTGTATTTTTCAATGATTGGATTATATTGTGAATGTCCGATGAAGTAATAGGATTCATAAATAAGGAATGCGAATAATTATTATTAATTGTCATTAATCTACAACTTACATTATTAGAATTAAAGTTTTTTTGAGGTTCACCAATAAAAAAACTATTGAATGCTTCCGCAATACTTAGGGGATTATTAACAAGTTCACCATTCGCTTTTTTTAACTGCTTGATGTCGTCTTTAGGCAGATTTTTTTTATTACCAAGTGGCTTGCGACTTATTTTTAGCAGTCATAATGAGGTGATCGTTACGAGATTTTACATAACACTGAGTTCGTTACCGTTCCTCCAAAATAAACCGCCGCGTTATTTTTAAGATTATTTTCGTTTTAAGTTGGCGGAATCATTTAAAATTTATATTTTAGTTATTTAAGTGGAAACCAAAAAAGGGTAATATTAATATAATAAAATTGTTTTATTTATTCTTTGTTAAAAAGTTACAATCTGTATTTCTATGCAATAAAGTACATTGAATTGAAAGTGCGTACAGAATATTAATCAGACTCCGATTCGCTTGAGGAGGTGGTGTCTTCATCATCATCTTCGCCTACATGTATAATTATATTATTATCAATAACAGAATCAATCCTGATATCTCGGTCAAAATGTTCCACAATCAGATTTTTAGTCTTCTCAACAACCTTTGCCCAGTCATCTCTTGTGACTTTCCCGCAGGCTTCTTTTAATAGGGTCATCATCTTTTTCGTGCTGAATGGCGGGGAAGTATTGTGGCGGGCGGCGTAACCTTTTATTTGAGCCCAGATTAGCTCAATCGCGTTATATTGGCAATGATACGGTGGAATTCTTAGAACGCGATGACCGTACTCCAGAGCCAGTTCATCGATTTTGTATCGCACATTTGCCGCTTTATTTTCTTTAACTAATTTAATTAGCTCTGCTTTTAGCATCTGCATATTTGCGTCAATGCCTTTTGCTTGTAACCAAGCCACCATTTCTTCTTTTTTATTAGCTTGGGTAGGTGGTTTCTGTATTTGAACCGAGTGATAGGAGGCATTATCCATGAATATTACAGAAGGCTCTGGTAGGCTGGGCCAAAGCACGTTCTGGAACCACTCTTTAAATGTAGTGGCATTCATTTCCTCGTGGTAGTCATTTGTGGTTTTTGATTGAAATTCCAGTAACGCGTTCTCCACAAAGCCGTATTTTGCAGAACCTGCGTGGCATATTATCAGACGGGCCCCCTTACCCATTGGTACTTTCAACGTCGACGCTTGTGTATCATCCGTCCAAGAACGGGAAACCTTGTGATTGGCGTTTAGCCATGTCTCGTCAATGAACACGACATTATCCCAGTTATCAATTTCTTTTGCTTGTCTCAAAAAACTTATTAGTTTTAAAATTATGTCGTATCGTTCTTATAAAATTTTTCTTTTGTCTGTTTTGTTGTGTTCTGTTTAAGATTTTGGTTAAAGCAGTTTTACCCCCGCTAAACAGTCCAGCTTCTCTTAACGATGCCAAAAGCTTCTTCCTGTTGAGATATTCATTTCTGGAATAGTAACCATATATATGATTTCTGATTGCATCGGCGTCAATGGTGTCAATATCTGTCACGGGTTTAGTTCTACGTTTCTTCTTCGGAGTACGTAAAATATTATCTTCCATGCCAGTAGAGCCGAACTTTTCTTTATTAATATTTGTTATCGCTCGTTTGCTAACTCCATGCGCCTGAGAGACGCGTTCTTGTACTTGTTCGACAGGTACCTGGGGTCCGCCATTTTGCCGCTCCCGCTCAAAGTAATCTTGCAGCTTGATGATTAACTCACGGGCTCCACTTTTCAATGTTTGTCCACGTTTAGGCATTATTATGCACCAAAAGTCACAAAAACACAATCGAAGTCCGATTTAGCGCCGATGTCAGTTTGAAAAGCAGAAACAGTCCATTAAACGAAAGCCGGGTAATCAAATAAAAACAGATCGAAAACACTTGAAGAACGTGGTCTATGCGCACGAAACGACAACAGACGACTGTTTTAGCGTCACAAAATGGCGGCCCATAACGCCATTTGGGGTTACCGTTTTTAATCTAAGTATAAAAATGCTAGTAACGCCATTTGGGGTTACCATTTTCAACCTAAATATAAAAATGCTACTTTCTTTCGCGCGTTCGGTTTGGTCGTAGTTTTATTTTTATATCTAATAAAAGTTTTCTTATAGTCCATTATTTTCAAATTCTTAAAAAGAAAAACAAAACGTATTATTTTATAAAGTATAACTGTATAAGAACAGATTACGATACTATTATTGCCTGTTATTGTTACCACAGCACTACAAATATAAAGCGCTGACATAATCTTGTAATAGCGCAGTTTAGATTTAGAAAAATATTGTTTACCAAGTTATTTGACACTCAGTTTGGCACAAAATTATAACATTAATTGATTATTGATATAATAATGTTGTTTTAATGCTCATCAATTGTTAAAACGGTAAACAACCAGCAATAATATTTTTATCGTAACTGCAACGCCATTACAAAGTTACGTCGTCAGTTCAATCGCGACGTGTCAGGAACGCATTCTCTGAACGGCCGTAGTTTAGTCAACGGTACTTTGCAACAGTCATCGCCAGATGTGTCTTTTGTTTCCTCCGAACTAGATACTTTATTTTCTTGGAAAGTAACTAATGAATCTCTCGGTAGCGATCATTTGATAATTAAAATTTCAGGAGGCTTACCATTTATTCGCGATGTTGTCAAAAAAAAGGAACTTTAAAAAAGGTGACTGGCGTTCGTACACAACATTTTTAGAAAATGCGTTTTTGAATTTTGTTATTCCGACTGATCCCCAAATTTTGTATAACTTGTTTGAACGTACTTTACAAAGTGCTGTGAATATATAGATTCCGTATGTTAAAATTCCTCAATACTTTACTAAGCAATTTTCACCTAAACCTTACTGGAACGCAGCAATATTAAAAGCGGTAGCAGAACGACGCCTTGCATTAGCAAAATTCAGGTTCTGTCCATCCCCCGATAATCTAGACTCCTAAAATCTAAAATTAGCGAGGCACAAAGAATCATTCGTTTAAGCAGATGTCAATCATTTCATGGTTTCTGTTCTTCTATCGATGAAAATACCTCCTCACATGATATGTGGCGTAAAATGAAATGGATAAAAGGTCGTCGAATTAAGGCCACTAATAGCGGTATAGATAGGGCAAAAGTCGAAAGACTTCTAAATGACTTAACCCCTGCTTACGTTTGCCCTCCTCAGCCACAGTTTCATTCCATAAATTCACTTTTAGAATCACGTCTTACCATACAAGAATTAATTAATTCCATCAAGAAAAGTGACACTGCCCCGGGCTGTGATGAAATATCATTCTCTATGGTAAAGAACCTACCTATGACTGGTAAAATCATTCTATTGTCACTTTATAATTTATTATTTCTGACCGGTTTTGTGCCAATACAATGGCGCGAGATAAAAATCATTCCTATCCCTAAGCCGGGCAGGGACTCTAATGCGCACTCGTCATTGCGTCCTATATCCTTAATTTCATGTCTATGTAAAATCCTGCACTCAATAATAAACAAAAGGTTGGAATGGCATTTTGAAAACAAAGCTATGTTCTCGGAGAATATGGTGGGTTTTCGTAAAGCACGCTCATGTTATGATAACCTCACGCGCTTAGTCACCCAAATACAAATAGGTTTCGCTAAGGACCTACCTACCGTTGCTTGCTTTGTCGATATAGATATCATTATACGGATGGATCCAAAGAAGGAACCGACGGAGGCGCAGCTTTTTTGGACAATTGGCAGGGTTGCCACGTTAAACTCAAGATCGACGCTAATATTTCAATCATGCACATTGAATTAATTGCTATTGCAGAAGCTTTGTCGTATAGCCACACAATCTACTTTAGTAAAATTGACATTCTTACTGACTCGAAAAGCTCGCTGCAACATCTGGCTCGATGTACCTCGCAAGTGCGAGGCGCACCGATTGCCTATAGTATTGTGGAGTCGATCTGGAGTTTACAGGCAACAAACAAAAATATACCTGCAATGGATACCATCTCATACCTATCCAGTTAAATGGAAATGAGGCTGTGGACCTACTAGCTAAGCAAGCTGCGGTAGATGGAATCCCATTGAGTGTGGTTCCTTTATACTCTGACCATTATCATTTAGTAAGAGAACAATGCAGAACACTATGGCAGGAGTATTTCGACGAAAGATCGAAAGAAAAAGGTATTTGGTATCGCACTTTCCAACCAGAACTAACTAAATATCCATGGATTGATGACAATACTTTGAGCCGGAAAATGTTAGTCACAGCCCTCAGGCTGCGCTCTGCACACATTCCTTCAAAGAAGTTCACATTTTTAATGAAGAAAGTGTCATCTCCCAATTATTGAGGTTGAGGTTGAGGATTTGCAGCATATCTTGACGAAGTGTGTGCGGAATGAAAGCTATACACGGTCATGCTTTAATCCAGCAAGGTTGATGGCGGTCGGATACTGCAACAATATCCTAGCGAGTCCTATGTCAGATCAGGCAATTAAATTGTATAGACTAGCAGAATTAGCCCTATTATAAGTAGTTAGTAAGTAAATTTGTATTATGGAACAATTGGGCGATGTGGTCGCTCAGCGACAAAAGCCATAAAATAAATTAAAAAAAAAACTATCGACACGAAACTAATATAGGCCGAATCAAACTTAATAGCGTCTTTGAAGTTTATAACCTGCACAAAGCACTTGCTGTGCAAATTCCTACTCCTTTCGCTGCTAATGAAATAAAAACACATGAATAAATTGCTATTACTTAATTGATATGATCGACCAAAGAGTACTTATTTCTTCGACATGCATTGCGTCACAGCGGGGATACTCCCTTATAGTTACCTACAACGCGCACCAATGCAATGAGGACATTTAGAACAGGTTGATTTATGTTGGAAGATTCAGTGTAAGGGCGATCATGACGCCAATGACGTCATGCGCAGTTTCGTTTAATCTACTATCTTATCCTATCTAACTCTACTAATATATACAGGGTTATTGGTAATTAGACCGGATCCTTTTAAGGGGTGGTAGGGAATGCCATTTGCAACAATATGACTTTACATTGTGATATCCGGAAATGAATCATTTATGTGATATTCTTTTTTTTTATTTTTTTTGGAATATCCAGTTTTACTACTTTAAAATTCAATAAAAAAAAAAGTAATCAACCGATTTCAATTCTGTTCGCAGTTTTAGAGAAACCTTGTTACAGCTCTTAATAATAAACAATAATATCGTACTAATGTAGATCCATCCAAAAACTAGAGGCTTTTTAATAATTTTTATTTGATAATTTTTGTAAGATGCTTTACAAAAACCTTTATTTTCTCTACAAAAACGATAGTAAATTAAGTCTGCATTTTATTTAAAAAACATCTACAAGTCTTTAGCTATCCAACGAGGTAAAAAAATTAGCACTTTATTGCACAATTGCAGAAATAATGCGATAACAAAGACTCAGGTAGAGACATTCCGAGAAAGGGTTTTAGACAACGGTATCCATGTTGAATGCGCCGTCTCCCTCTCGCTTATGTTTGTTGAACGAGCAATGAGAACCCAGTTTGCTCAAGCGCATCGTACTGTTCAGACGCTCTTTGGCAACCCTTTATTACGATTAAATTTCGACCTTGATAACGTTATTGGACTTGTGTAACTTCTTTTTCTGTGATGCGGCTAGTGAACTGGACTTTTTGATTGATTGCTTACCCGACGACTTGGCTTGTACTAAAGGATCTGATCATGACTGCGGAATCCCACGACCATCTACCTCGGCTTCGAGAGTTCACAAACGAAGAGTATGCGGACATACTGTTTTGCTATGGTTTTGCCAACGGCGTCGCTACACATGCTCGAACGGAGTATCAGTCTCGATTTCCACAGCGCCGTTTACCCCATGTGAGTGTATTTGACGGAGTGTACCGGCGACTACGAGAAACTGGTCAAGTTCAAAGACGACAAAGTGATGCTGGACGATCTCGTATTTATCATTCGGATGAAGAGGAACAGATAATTCGCATGTTTGGGCAAGATCCTACGACTTCAACAAACATCATTGCACGACGTCTTGGCATGTCGCAATGGAAAGTATGGAACACAGTGCACCGCTCAATACTCTACCCGTATCATTTGACTCCGGTACAAGTTATCCAAGACGGAGATCCTGCACGTAGAGTCGAATTTTGCAGATTCATGTTGAACACCGATATGGAAGATGCCAATTTTTTATTAAAAATCTTATGGACCGACGAATCCAAATTTGATCAGGATGGAATATCAAATTATCATAATATTCATTATTGGGCCCCGAAAGATGACGGTAACCCAAACAAGAAAAGATTACAAGGATCACAAAGAAGGTTTTCCGTTAATGTGTGGATGGGCATTATTAAGAATGAATTGATCGGCCCTTTCTTTCTGCCCAACAACCTCAATGGTGAAGCGTATGAATTTTTTTTGAGAAACGAACTTTATGAGCTACTCAGTGAAGTACCCCTTGAAACCCGCAGAAACATGATTCACCAACATGATGGTTGCCCCGCACATTTTAGTTTGAGCGTCCGTGAGTATCCCAATAAGTGGATTGGCAGAGGAGGACCCATTCCGTGGCCGGCCAGAAGTCCCGACTTGACTCCCGTCGACTATTACGTATGGGGTCACATGAAAAGCTTGGTGTACGACGATACTCTTGGACCTGTGGCAACCATCGAAGAACTGAAACAGCGCATAATAAATGCAGCAGAAAAAATGAAAATTAATTTAAATACAAGTGTTGTTAAAAGCAATTTACGCAGACGTATGCGTCTCTGCATTCAAAATTCTGGCTCACATTTTGAGAACGAACTGTAAAAATAATAAATACAGACTAATTACATCTACTCTTTTATTTCTTTAAAAGAAATTAAGTTACCTTAAGAAAGTATTTCTTCCATAGCTACTTCTCATGGACTATTCTCATTCCTTTCTCGGCCTTTTGTAATCGCATTATTTCTGCAACTGTGTAATAAAGTGCTAATTTTTTTACCTCGTTGGATAGCTAAAGACTTGTAGATGTTTTTTAAATAAAATGCAGACTTAATTTACTATCTTAATTTACTATCTGTAGAGAAAATAAAGGTTTTTGTAAAGCATCTTACAAAAATTATCAAATAAAAATTATGAAAAAGCCTCTAGTTTTTGGATGGATCTACATTAGTACGATATTATTGTTTATTATTAAGAGCTGTAACAAGGTTTCTCTAAAACTGCGAACAGAATTGAAATCGGTTGATTACTTTTTTGTTATTGAATTTTAAAGTAGTAAAACTGGATTTTCCAAAAAAAAATAAAAAAAAAGAATATCACAGAAATGATTCATTTCCGGATATCACAATGTACAGTCATATTGTTGCAAATGGCATTCCCTACCACCCCTTAAAAGGATCCGGTCTAATTACCAATAACCCTGTATAACTATTATAACACAAATTATTGCTACGGTTTGGTTCATCTCGCATCTGGCCGAATTAAACGTGGTCGTGATCGAGGTCGACATAACCTTATTTGAGGTCTGGATCCACGCCTGATTCAGAATGCTGATGATGATGATTTGTTATGTTAGTCCTAAAATGATTAACCATGATCATTTGGGGAACTGCTAACATAAAACAATATTCGTACATATTCGTATTTGTTTATTTATGTTAATTGGCTTTTGCACTATTCATGTCTGAAAAGAACTATTTTAATATTTTTTGTTAACGTTCCACCTTTCAACCTACCTTTCACCTATCCACCTTTTTTTATAGGCAATATGGGCATGGCCAATGTTAAAATTCAAAAGCGGATACAGTGCAAGGGCGATGATGACCCCAATGACGTCATGCGCAGTTTCGTTTAATGTACTATTTCCTTTTAACACGATTAACTGCACCCCCGCTTTACATGTTTATATGTACAACTCCAAAAAATACAACGTAAGTTTGGGTTTACTCGCCAATTCAAAGTTCTGTTGGGCTGCTGCATTCACGTTTACATTTTTTGGTGTAAGAGCCGATCCGTATCCGTATACAGAGTTGGCTGAGTTGGTATAAAAAAGTCTGAACCGTTTCATTGCTGTACACAAACTAGGCATAACCAAACACTGCGAGATGAGAATGTACAATCGAATGATAATCCTCAAAAAATTTTAGGATTAACTGGATTTACTTACCAATTCCAGGTTCTGTTGGGTGGCTGCATTTAGATTTTGATCTCTGGTTATAAGAGCTAGTTGGTGTCGAGTATACGGTTGCTGATAACAGTAAAATTTTATAATTAACCCGTTGACTCGCAAATCGCCATATTTGGCCAATAATACAATATATTTCACCTACCTACTTTTCCAGGAACTGCAACGTCATAACATTAAAATCACTGCCATATTAACAGTATAATTCTGTTAAGAAGCCATTAAAGTATCAATGCCCTTTAATGGGCAATAAGAATAGTTTTGTAATATTACTCTCACCTGCACAAACGTTGATGGCACTGAATCATCTTTTAAGCTGATAACTTATGGTCAACGACAGCTTAGGGGCAGAACACTGGATGTTCTGCCTCTAAGCTGTCGTTAACCAGGAAAACAATGGTCTATTTATTGTGTCTGATTCAACGACAGCTGAAGGAATCTTCATCAAAATGCAAAGAACATAATTTTATGTAAATGTTCTTTAAATACGAACGTAAATTTTCCTTTCCCTCTAACCAAATTTTTCTGCTATGGTAACTTTGTGGACGTCTGAAAACAAAAAAAAAAATTATGTTTTAACAAATATGCCACGGAATAAACGAATGGATTTCCATACATATGAAGAATGGATATTAGGAGAAATGGAAGAGCAGAAACTTTTCCAACCTGCTGACTTTTTAGAGTGAAGTATATATTTAGTGTCAGACATAACCTTAATTAAATTATCATAATTGTCATTTGTCATGCTCATGCAATACATCTGTTCAGCATTCTTTCTATCCTCAACAGCAGAGATACACTCTTGATCCCACCATGTAGGAGACCTATGTTTCATGTTTTGTTGCTTGAGAGGAAATGAATGTTTTGCTGCAGAGTGAATACACTTTATTAATGACATCAGACATTCATTTAAAAAATGTGGAAGAATGGGTGGAAGTTCAGATGCTACTCCTTCTAAAAAAGATGAAAACTTAGACCATTGATCAGACAGAGGGTCATTGCTTATCTTATACTGCATTAAAGGCTTATATAGTATTGGCTCTATTTTAGAGAAAGGTAGATCAAATACAATAGGGAAATGATCACTACCAAAGCAAGAGGACAGAGGAGTTTTCCATGACATAGAAGGGGCTAGGCTAGCCGACACCAAAGGCAGGTCCACAGCACTAATACGTTCAGTTGGTTTTGTATGACGTGTCGGAGAACCACTATTTAACAAACACAGACCTTTATTGTTCATCATATTAAATATACAACTAGCCAGACCATCCACAGCCTGGCAACCCCAGACTGGGTGATGTATATTGAAATCACCCATTATAATTAGGTATGGGACCAGTGATTCGAGACAAGCCATTGTAAATTTTGTTAATATTGTGTGATGGCCTAGGTATATATAATGAGATGATTGTAATGTTTTTGAAACTGACAGCAACTATTGAAAAGTTGTCGGATTCAGTAGAAAATGGTAAATGAACAAGATGAGTATTTACAGAATTTCTGACAAGTATGGCAGTACCACCATACCCATCAGCTTTGTCATCTCTGAAACATAGATAGCGTGGAACCTTAAAAAAGGAACCAGGCTTAAGCCATGTTTCAGAGATGGCAATTATAATTGGGTCAAATTTATTAATGATGTACATCAGATCAGTCTTTTTGCTTCATATGCTTTGACAGTTCCATTGCAGCCCTAGAGAAGGAGCCATCATGGAATGATTGTAATAGAGGAGTAGGAGAAACTTGGGCAGCGTTGGACGGTACAGATGTGTTAAGGAGCCTGGTGAGAGCCTGTATGAGCTCTAAAATACTATTCGTGGGTAAGGAGGTACCAACAGGATAAGCAACCCCATTGGTATTAGAAATAGATGGATTGTTGATGATTGCCTGATGGGCAGAATGGTCATAACCATGTCTTTGAACTGGAGGGGGTTTTGATTTGAGGAAAACTGTTTTTTTATAGGAAGATAATTGACTAGGAGATTTATTATGAGAAAATAAAGGGCCAGATGTTATGTTTGCGTAAGAGGTTTTAGTCACATCACTGTAACTTTTGCCTCTTGTGGGAGAGTGTAACTTGGAAGCCTCTGCATATGAAATGCTTTTTTCAGTCATTGTAACTTTAATATTCTTATGCCTGTTATAGGTACTCAGGACAACACCTATTAGTTGAAAAGTGAAAACCTGAGCAGAACAGACATGAAAATGTGCCTTCTTCAGCATCACACGAGTCACCAGTGTGAGCATCACCACATTTGAAGCAACGAGGCATAGACCGACAGTTGTTTTAGTATGTCCAAAGCGTTTAATATATCTGGGGCGCGAAATACATAGAACAAATTTACTCCTAAAGCCCGGGTGACACGAGGCTAGTATTTTGAAGCTAGGATAGTAAGCTAGTAAGGGGTCACTAGCTTGGTTTCTAGCTTACCTACTAGCCTGGATTGTAACCAAGCTAGTGCTGTCTACACGAAGCTAGGAAATTTCAAGCTAGTCAAGTCAGTAGTGAGTTGTGCTTAACCTGATAACACGTATACGTAAAAATGAACAGTGTGCGTAAGAGAAAAGCAATTCTACTAAGAAAGTTAATTCGGAAGTTGTGTCAACATGCGCTAGATGAAATATTAGCTCTGCTAGAAGAAAAGCGTACTTGGACAAGACCCTGGATCTTAAGAAGACATAGTCATGGAGCACCTGCATTACTTTTAAAAGAACTGCGATCTGAGGATTCCGGCGAATTCAAGAGTATTTTGCGAATGACACCTAATATTTTTGACAATTTACTGAATCTAGTGGGACCACAAATACAAAAATTAAATACTAATATGAGAGAAGCCATACCGGCTAAAATAAAATTGGAAATAACTCTAGATTTTCTATCATCTGGTGTCAATTACAGGAAGTTAAGTCACATGTATCGTGTTTCAAGATCTACTATATCTAGATTCATACCAGAAGTTTGCAGTGACATTTATAAGGCATTAAAGAAAGATATACAGGTATGTAGAATTTTATTTATTTCAAATTAAAGTAGGTACTTTTACGCTTACATAAATGGCGAGATTAAATTCTAAATTACAAAATGAGAAATCATAAATGACGACAAAATGTACGTTTACGCTACATAAATGGCGAGAAATGTATCAAGCATTTTGAAATGCTTGATAGATGGGATCTTCATCTTGCTCCAACTCTTGCTGTGGTGGCGGATGGATGATGGGTTCATCACGTTGCTCAGTCTGTTGTAGTTGTGATGGTGGATTAGTGTAGAGTGGACTTGCTGCAGAACTATTGTAAGAAAATGTGGTTGACATATTGGAGTCTGAAGAATTGATAGGTGACTGGTACGAAAATGTAGTATTTCCGAAGTTTAAATCATACATCCGACAGCGGTATAGTGTTGCATTGATCTGATCCCTAGCTAAAATGGCCTGTCCGGGTGAAAGCTTTTTCAACTGACTTGCTACATATTTTGCAAATATCTCATGTTCATCCAGCTCTGGTTCCTGAAATTCTCGTGAACTGTTTAAATCCTCCTTAATCACCTTAATTTCATTTATCAATGAACTCACTTGCGAAACCTTCCGTTTCTTAAATTGCGGAATGTTACTTCCGGGGGAAATAAATTTAGAAGTTTTATCTTGAATAGACGACATTTCGCTTGCAGGTTGAGACATTTCAACTGTCTTTTCTGACAGATTTTCTGCTACGGGTGGTTCTAATGACTGACTGTTGCTTGCACTGTTGTCATCTTTATTATTGTTTGGAGAATCTTGATTGTTCTGAAAATAAAAAAATTGTTAAAAATATTGTTACAGATTCCAACTACAACTGAAGAATGGGCAGCTATAGAAAATGGTTTCAGAGTGAAATGGAACTTTTCAGCGTGTTATGGCGCCGTCGACGGGAAGCATGTTCAAATCATAGCTCCTGGCAACAGTGGAAGTTTGTTTTTTAATTACAAAAAAACATTCAGTATTGTTCTTATGGCTATTGTTGATTACGATTATAATTTCATTTATATTGACGTCGGCGCCTGTGGAATGGCATCTGATGGAAGTGTTTTTAGGAATTGCTCCATATATAATCAACTAGAAAATAACCTTATACCACAAGGCGGAGTAATTTTGGCGGATGCTGCATTCCCATTAAAATCGTATATTATGAAACCGTACCCAGGTGACAATTTAACACATGAAGAAAAAGTATACAACTACCGGCTAAGTAGAGCCAGAAGAACTGTAGAAAATGCCTTTGGCATATTGGCAAGCCGATTTCGTGTTTATCAAAGACCAATCGCAGTTGACGTAAAAACAGTAGACAAAATTGTACTAGCATCATGTGCTCTGCATAATTGGTTACGAAAAGAGCAAAAAAGCACTTATTGCATTAGTAGTGATGTCGACCAAGAAGACATTGAAGCGGGAAACATTATTCCCGGTACATGGAGAATGGAAAATTTATGTTTACCCAGTACCAGTCGACAGGGAAGTAATCACTCTTCTCTGTCAGCTATCGAAAAAAGGGAGAAATTTAAGAGATATTTCAACAATGATGGAGCAGTACCATGGCAAGCAAGAATGATTCGTTAATTCAGACAAAACTACAAGAAAAATTAAAAATGCCGACGATTATTAATATTTCAATAAGTACTTTTAAGGTAAATAATTGTAAAGAGTAAATAATATTAAAATAACTTACCGAAGTTTTTCTCTTCATTGGCACCTTTTTTTATGAAATTATGCATTTCCTCAAACCAAATAATTTTTGGCTTATAGACTTCTGCAGTTCCTGCTCCAGACCTCTCAGATTTTTCTATCTTTGTTAATTCTTGACAATATGTAGCTCTTAGATTTTTAATTTTATTTTTAATCTCTTTTATCGACATTTCTATTCCATCTTTATTTAGTATGTCGCGTATTTTTTCTAGTGACGAGTCTCGCATTTGCTTGTCCTTGTAAGATGGAATACTTGCATTCCACAAACATTCCTCTTCTCTGTACAATTGAACGAATTTTAAATTAATTAAGCCGAAATACTTAAATATGGGGACAAATCATTTTACTCTTACATTCGGAGATGTTCGTCTTCAAAAGTGAGCATCCCAGCAGCCATCTGGAGCCAGAGTGGTGACCTGGTAACGCAGCCTTCTCAAATGGCTGATGTTTTTGCCGAAGAATTTCAAAAAACATACTCATTAGAGCCCTCTTTGTCACAACTGGTTAAAGTTGGTGTGGCTCGTGTGGAACATGATCTATGCGATATATCCTTTTCTGTAGAAGATGTGGAGAAAGCAATTGCAAGCCTGCGTATCAACTCATCTCCTGGCCCTGATCAAGTTCCAAGCCTTATACTTAAGAACAGTACTCACATCTTGGCTCCTGTACTTAGCACACTTTTTAATATGTCCTTCAAGAATGGTTACTTACCTCAAAACTGGAAGCATGCCCTGGTCACGCCGATTTATAAGAAGGGTGACAAGATGGTCACCGGAAACTATCGCCCTATTAGTCTTACCAGTACTGTTGTAAAATTAATGGAAAAAATTATAAGCATAAAATTGACCCAATTTTTAAACAGAGAATGTGTAATATCTATTAAACAGCATGGCTTCACAAAAAAGAGGTCCACCATTACAAATCTGCTGTCATGCATACACTCATGGACAAAAAGCCTTGACAACAACAATCCTGTGGATATTGTGTACTTAGACTTTGAACGCGCCTTTGACAAGGTCCCTCACCAACGCCTACTGATTAAACTAGAGCATTTTGGAGTACGAGGTACACTACTCAAGTGGATAGAAAACTACTTAAAAGATAGAACTTTTCAAGTACGTGTTGGAACATACCTATCTCAACCAAAACAAGTATTTAGTGGTGTTCCCCAGGGGTCGGTGCTCTCAGCTCATCTATTTGGAATTTATATCACTGATCTGGTAGAGGTGATTCAATCCCAGACCGCCTTCTTTGCTGATGGTGGTAAAATCTTTGCCAACCCACTAATTAAATCCGGACAGCTACAAGAGGACCTTAATTGCATCCAAGCCTGGGCCAGGGATTGGATTATCAAACTGAATGCAGCAAAATGCACTGTATTACACTTGGGCTCAGCAAACCCTAGAGCAAAGTATAGGTTAGACAACAGTGATATAGAATCTGTTGATCTGCAAAAAGACCTAGGAGTGTTAATAGCATCTAATCTTAAATGGGAAGATCAAATCATATCTATAGTGAAAAAGGCCAACTCATTTTTATATGTCATACGGAGATCATTCCAACTCTTCACTGTAGAAGTCTTTCTAAAAATATACAAAACATATATCAGACCCCTGCTAGAATATGGCTTTCAAGTTTGGAGCCCATACTTCCAAAAAGATATTAACCTTCTAGAAAGTGTCCAGAGGAAAGCAACCAAATTACCACAGGTCCTGCGTCACCAGTCCTATGAAGAGAGACTCCTAACACTACGCCTCACTAGTCTAGAAGAAAGACGCCTTAGGGGTGATCTTATTGAGACATTTAAGATAATTAATCAATATTATAACCTACCTAACATAGAAGACATTTATATAATCAGAGAAAGCTCAAGGGCAAACCGGGGACATAAAATCCAGCTGACTCGGGATTTGGCCAAAACAAAGCCTGCACACCATTTCCTGAGTAACAGAGTAGTGCATAACTGGAATAAACTACCAGAACATGTTGTGTCAGCCACATCAATAAACAATTTTAAAAATAAGCTGGACAAATGGCTATCTACAGAAAAGAAATCTCTTCTGAAACTATAAATCCAACACTGCAATGATATGGACATATCAGCATATTGCTGCTCGTCCATTAATAATAAATAAATAATAAAATAATAATTTCGTCCGCTAATTTCGGCATTTTAACAAATTGCACGCACTCTCACCACGCTCTCCGACTGCACACTAGCTTAGGTTCGCTAGCTTCGCGGTTGACACGAAGCTAGTAACGAAGCCAGGATAGTAAAACGGGTGGTGGGGGGCGCCTACTAGCTTGAAAAATAGAACCCCAAGCTATAAAACTATCCTGGCTTGAGGCACTAGCTTGCTAGCTTCCACACTAGCTTACTAGCTTGTAAACGAAGCTAGTTCCGTCTACACGAAGCTAGTGTCACTAGCTTACTAGCTTGGCAGCACTAGCTTGGCTCACTAGCTTGATTTACTAGCCTCGTGTCACCCGGGCTTAACGAGGCGGAATATCGTGTGAACAGATTCTTCTTCTTCTTATTTGTATGGCTTATGCCATAGAGTAAATTATGGCTTGTGCGGCGTAACCACAATTTTGCCGTGTGAACAGATTCAATGGTTTGGTTTTTTTTCCAAATATCTAGAAAATATCTTGTTTAGATTTGAGTGTAGTGATTGTATTTTAATTTTCATGTAGAGTTTCTTTTTAGTTTAGTGTATGTTAATTGTAAAGTTCTAGGTAAGTATTTTTATTCATAGTAGATTTCATTTGTTTTCGAGTTAGGTTAGGCTTTTGTTTTTTATGGACGAGGCCCAGGGGGCTTGTTGGCCCCCCGATAATAGCCAACTATCTTCACTCCCAGATCGAGATATCTCGTATTCAGTTCCATCCCCGGTGGAATTTGTGTCTGTTGTATCAGACTCTTCTTTGGATGTCGTAGTCCAACAAATGCAAACTGAAGCTCAGACCATAAAGCGGAAAAAGCACTCAAAAAAACATTTAAAAAAGTCTAAAGAAGCATCTCAGGATTCAATCATCCCCTTGGGACAAACACAGAAATCTTCAGTTAAAGATGATAGTGAGATTACTCAGATTACTGATTCTTTTGCGTCACCTCCAGTGACGACATTACAAACTCTAAATACTCCTGCTTATGTACCTTCAAATAGGCAGCTATATAACCTGTCAGATAAGGGACCATTTGTTGTGCATGTGCAGAAGACTGATTCATTGTCCACTTCAGTGAATACATATTTACATCCAGTTAATTTTGGACGGTTTTTAAGGCAAAACAATTTTATAAATATTGTAGATGGTAGTTTGCAGAGGATTGGGAGAAACCGAGTTTCTTTATCTTTCATTGATGCGCACTCAGCCAATGATTTTATAGCCAGCGAAGTTGTAAAGAGCAAGGGCTATAAAACCTTTATTCCAGCCTTTGGAACAACCCGTTTGGGCATTGTGAAGGGTGTTCCTGTGGAATGGACTGAAGAGGAAGTGTTAGAAAACATTAGCCTTCCTTTACATTCATGTCCCATTATTAAGGTAAGACGCTTAAATTATAAAGTTGTTGTTGATGGTACACCAGTGTATAAACCGAGCCAGTCATGTGTTCTATCTTTTGATGGTCAGATCCTTCCACCCCGTGTGTTTTTATGCTACAATTCCCTTTCTGTTGAGAAATATTATTACCCCACAATTCAATGTTTTCAGTGTTGCCGCTTTGGCCATACTAAAAACAACTGTCGGTCTAAGCCTCGTTGCTTCAAATGTGGTGATGCTCACACAGGTGACTCGTGTGATGCTGAAGAAGGCACATTTTCGTGTCTGTTCTGCTCAGGTTTTCACTTTTCAACTAATAGGTGTTGTCCTGAGTATAACAGGCAAAAGAATATTAAAGTTACAATGACTGAAAAAAGCATTTCATATGCAGAGGCTTCCAAGCTACACTCTCCCACAAGAGGCAAAAGTTACAGTGATGTAACTAAAACCTCTTATGCAAACATATCACCTGGCCACTTATTTTCTCATAATAAATCTCCTAGTCAATCATCTTCCTATAAAAAAACAGTTTTCCTCAAACCAAAACCCCCTCCAGTTCATAGACATGGTTATGACCATTCTGCCCATCAGGCAATCATCAGCAATCCATCTATTTCTAATACCAATGGGGTTGCTTATCCTGTTGGTACCTCCTTACCCACGAATAGTATTTTAGAGCTCATACAGGCTCTCACCAGGCTCCTTAACACATCTGTACCGTCCAACGCTGCCCAAGTTTCTCCTACTCCTCTATTACAATCATTCCATGATGGCTCCTTCTCTAGGGCTGCAATGGAACTGTCAAAGCATATGAAGCAAAAAGACTGATCTGATGTACATCATTAATAAATTTGACCCAATTATAATTGCCATCTCTGAAACATGGCTTAAGCCTGGTTCCTTTTTTAAGGTTCCACGCTATCTATGTTTCAGAGATGACAAAGCTGATGGGTATGGTGGTACTGCCATACTTGTCAGAAATTCTGTAAATACTCATCTTGTACATTTACCATTTTCTACTGAATCTGACAACTTTTCAATAGTTGCTGTCAGTTTTAAAAACATTACATTCATCTCATTATATATACCTAGGCCATCACACTATATTTTAAACAAAATTTATAATGCCTTGACTGGAATCACTGGTCCCATAATTATAATGGGTGATTTCAATATACATCACCCAGTCTGGGGTTGCCAGGCTGTGGATGGTCTGGCTAGTTGGATATTTAATATATTGGACAATAAAGGTCTGTGTTTGTTAAATAGTGGTTATCCAACACGTCGTACAAAACCAACTGAACGTATTAGTGCTGTGGACTTGACTTTGGTGTCGGCTAGCCTAGCCCCTTCTATGTCATGGAAAACTCTGTCCTCTTGCTTTGGTAGTGATCATTTCCCTATTGTATTTGATCTACCATTCTCTAAGATAGAGCCAATACTATATAAGCCTTTAATGCAGTATAAGATAAGCAATGACCCTCTGTCTGATCAATGGTCTAAGTTTTCATCTTTTTTAGAAGGAGTAGCATCTGAACTTCCACCCATTCTCCCACATTTTTTAAATGAATGTCTGATGTCATTAGTAAAGTGTATTCACTCTGCAGCAAAACATTCATTTCCTCTCAAGCAACAAAACATGAAACATAGGTCTCCTCCATGGTGGGATCAAGAGTGTATCTCTGCTGTTGAGGATAGAAAGAATGCTGAACAGTTATATTGCATGAGCATGACAAATGACAATTATGATAATATAATTAAGGTTATGTCTGACACTAAATATATACTTCACTCTAAAAAGTCAGCAGGTTGGAAAAATTTCTGCTCTTCCATTTCTCCTAATATCCATTCTTCATATGTATGGAAATCCATTTGTTTATTCCGTGGTTCATACAGGAATCCTTCTCCACCTTATCCAAGTAGTGTAAGTTGGGTCGATCAGTTTATGGATAAATTGGCTCCTCCATTTGTCCCTAATTTTATTGATACTTTATCTACTAGTCCTGTTATTGAAGATTTTGCACCATTTTCTATGCAGGAATTACGTATTGTACTATCCTCACTTAAAGACTCTTCCCCTGGTCCAGATGGGATCCCATATTCATTTTTAGTTAATGCTGGCGACAGTATTTTACTGTATTATCTCAAAATGGTGAATTTGATGATAGATTTAGGTTCTGTCCCACCACAAATGAAAGCGCAAATTATTATTCCAGTCCTAAAACCAGGCAAAGATCCAGAAGATTCTGCTAGTTACCGTCCAATAGCCATGTCTTCTTGCATTACCAAGATTGTGGAACATCTAATAAAAAATCGCCTTGAATGGTTCATAGAAAATAGAAATCTTCTGGCTAACTGTCAGTACGGTTTTCGAAAAGGTAGAGGTACTTTAGATAGCTTATCTATTTTTGTTACTGATGTAAGGCTGTCTTTTTCCAGAAATGAGTCAATTGTTGCTACTTTTCTGGATATATGCTCAGCCTATGATAATGTTAACCTCTCTATTCTTAAAAATAAGATGGTTAGTCTGTCCATTCCTACAAAGATTATTAATGTTATTATTAATTTGTTTGTAGATCGTTCAGCTCAACTAAGAGTTGATGGTGAAATAAAGGCCATAAGAACTTTGAATAAGGGTTTGCCTCAAGGCTCTGTTTTAAGCCCTCTCCTTTTTAATATATACACCTTTGATTTAAATAATTTTGTTTCTTCTTACTGTCGTATATTGCAATATGCCGACGATTTAGTTTTATATGTAGCAGATCGTAATATTGTAAATTCTGCTGAAAAAATCTCTCAAGCTCTGGTTTCATTGAGTATGTGGTTATTTAATAATGGCCTTGATGTAGCTCCTTTAAAAAGTTCAGTTGTTATCTTTACTAGGAAACGTTTGAAACCAAGACTTGACATATTTTTTGACAAGATAAGGATACCTGTTGAAAATGAGAAAAATTTTTTGGGCCTTATTCTAGATAGTAAACTAAATTTCTCATCTCATTTAAAATATATATCAGAAAAAAGTGAGAAAAGACTTAATATATTAAGATGTCTAGCTGGAGTTTGGTGGGGTGCTCACCCATTCTATTTAAAACTCTTATATAACGCTATTGTTCGTAGTGTTATCGACTATGCGTCATTCCTGTATGAACCATGTAATAAAAAAGCACTTAGCGCCCTGGACTTGATTCAAGCTAGAGCCCTTCGTATAATATTAGGGGCGATGAAGTCAACTCCTAAAAATGCTATGCAAGTAGAATGCGTTGAACCGCCTTTGGATCTAAGGCGGCAGTACCTATCAGATATGTTTTTGTTCCGCATTTTTCAGTTTTCTTCACATGCCCTTTTTCCTAAATTACAGCTTTTAAATAATTTCATGTTGATGCCTTATTGGTCGCATAATAAAATTCCTTGTTTAGTTGTTAGTTATGTTACAATTAAGAACCTTAAATTCTCAACGCATAGAAGTCCCAAAATCCCCTTATTTGAATTTGATTATCAATCTATTCTTTTTGAACCCACTTTGCATCTTAATTTAGACATAGTGAAAGGGGATCCGTTTGCTAATAAACATTTTCTTAGGATTAAGGATAACCTTTGGCGTGACTGGCATTGCATATTCACTGATGCTTCTAAACTAGACCAGAATGGTTGTGTTGGTGTTGGGTTATATCATCAAAACTATGACATTGTTCAAAAGATAAAGTGTCCACCTGAAACTTCAGTCTTTATGGGTGAATGCAGGGGTATTATGGAAGCTATTAATTATATTATTTTGTTTAAATTAAATAAAACTGTTGTTTTTACAGATTCTCTAAGTGCTCTTCAAGCATTCCAGAGTAATCCCTTCAAAATTGGTTCCAGGAACTGGATTGTATTTCAATGTAAAATGCTTTTATTAAAATGTACTGTGTTAGGTTATATTATTCATTTTGCTTGGGTACCTAGTCATAGTAATATCACTGGTAATGAAAAGGGTGATAGGGTTGCAAAAGAATCAGTAATTTGTGGTGATATGGTGCCTTTTAAAAATTATCCACAAGATCTTTTACGTTTACCTGCTCGCGACTTGAAACGTAGATGGCTGAAGAGATGGTCAATCAGTAGTAAATATAAAGGCTCTAATTTTTCAAAATATCAACCTGATATTGAAGCTAAACCCTGGTTTTCTAAATTTAAGTGCAATAGGAAAATTTGTTCTATTATATCTAGGTTGAGATTTGGTCATTGTTGTTCTGCTGTTCATCTTAAGAAGCTTAGAATTAAGAATTCATCCATCTGTGAGTGTGGTTTAGATGATGAAAGCCTTAACCATATTTTCTTTTCTTGTCCTCGGTTTAATCATGATGTTATGTATACTACACTTATTCATTATAAATTTCCATTACCTGTTCATATAGACAATATCCTGTGTAATATAAATCCTGTCACTATCAATGTATTATCATCCTTCATCTCTCAAAATGATATTAAACTTTAGTTGGTATTTTCTGTTGTCGCTAGGATTTTCTTTTACTAGTTTCATTCATTTTTTCATTAGTCCATTGTACCTAGATCTCATTTTAGATATGTAGTTAATAAGATACTTTCTTTTGTTCCAGATTATTAATTCTAAATTTTGCCGTTTATTTTTATACTTATATCTCATCTGATGTGTCGTTGGCAAAAGTGTTCTCAAACAGTTTGCCATTAAATAAATAAATAAATAAAACAGATTCAACAAAGACTGCCCACCCCACATTATCAAAAAAGAGAGGAATATACCTATACATCCATAAAATTTACCTGAACGGATGCAAAGTAATCCAAGACTAGGAGGATTGTCAACAATAGTCACCTAGTGATCATTCTCTACAATTTGTTCTCTGCTCCAACCTAGGTATATCATACTCTACCGAGAGGTTCTGTTCTGCCTTCGCGACACTGGCAGATTTGTGCAAACCCACTGAAACCCACACACACAAGCCACTCACAAAAGAAGTTGAAGTTTGGTGAAACTTTGTAAGGTAGGTAATGGTTTATATAACTTTTGCGAAATGAAACCTGTTCCCAATCTATATGCCAATGAAAACATATAGAAATAACTTTTATGTGATCCATTCGTTTTACATTACAGTCCAATGCACTAAGAAATTCTTTGTATGTAATGGCAATAATTCCTCTGTCTGATAACAATAGACTTGCAAACAAAACATGATAACAAAAATATACTTCTAAATGTATGTTTCACCCAGCGAGCCTAGCATCTCGGTTTTGAGATTGGGCAAAAAATTATTTCGTTAGTTTGTCTGATCTCGCTGACATGTCGCATTTTTTAACCTTATTCGAAGAAAATTTGCAAGTTCCTGGATCCTTATCTAGATTTTTAGCCTATTTTGATTGGGGAATAAGCTTACTGTAGCATTATTTTTTGACGAAATTCAATTTAGTTTGAGAGGCACACTAAGGACTTCATTCTACACAAACTGTTACAACAAAAGCTAAAAATTGTGGAATGGAGGTTGTAAAGGGGGAGGGAAGTTTACTACAGTCTTATATATGAATAAAGGAACATTAAATTGCATTTAATAGTATAGTTGAATAAAAATGCAGTGAATATGTTGTTATACAGGTTTCAATTGTATAAGTATTAACATGTGCGAATCACCGGCTAGTTCTACTTAACCCGTCCGCATCAGGAAAAAAATAACAATAGATTTATGAATGAAACTTGCCTATAATGGGTCTTGCTGATTCGGACGAGTTAATAAGCAAGTAGAAGTAACTACATGTCAAAATTAAGTAATTAAATTTTGATAAGAGTACACCAAACATGATACATAAAACAATAAGTCCTCCTTAGAATAAAAATGGCCTTTTTTTGCCTAGAAGGTGGAAGAGCGAAACAATGTTTTTATTTAGCTATCTGTTTCTTGACATGAACTAGTTACCGATTACCTGATAAGAAGCTAGTTACAAGATTAGAGCTTCTAACTTTTTAGGGACATTGTTACTAAGACGCCGTCCATCTATTTGTCTGTCATCAGGCTGTATTGCATGAACCGTGATAGTTAGACAGTTAAAATTTCATAGATGATGTTTTTCTGTTGCTGCTGTAATAGCAAGTACTTAAAAACAGAGTAGGACATATATTTAAGGGGGCTGCCATACAACAAACATTATATTTTTGGCATTCTTATAGATAATAGTACAGAACCCTAAGTGTGCGAGTCCGACTCGCACTTTGCCGGTTTTTTATTGTGTAAAGTTTAAGTTTGTAAGTTAAATACTTGTAGTTTCAGGATTTAAAAAACATGGATTTTGGGCACTAACTCTATTCAAATAGGTACATTTTTCAACTTCCCACTAGGACACTAGCTAAATGAAATTTTAAGGGCTACTTTCATTCTCCAGCTTCAGCAGAGCTTTTTCGTTCTCCATGAAAACCAGTAGCTTTTAATATAGGTTATAGAAAAAAATAATATGTGAAGTTGTCAATGAAGAAATAATGTCAGGAAGCATAACTCAGAACAAATTCCATACACAAAAAGTGGTCCTTCAAACCAAAACCATGTATGATTCCAGATACGAATTACTTCCGAGGTTACAAATAGACATGTTCAGTGATTGGTTTAAATTCAGTAGGAAAGCAGGGATTGGTCCATGCGCATGCTGCAATGTCTACTATGACAGCTGAGCCATATTGGTGTGGATGATGTAATGCAACAAGTGGATCTTACCAAGTCAATAATATAAACAATGTTTTATATTCATGATTTTTTTATATCTGTTCCTTTTTAATATTCAATGAACTTTATGTTCCACGAAATATGATTCATTTATTAAGTTTTCGTCTAGAAGTAATTAGAAGAGACTCTTTCTTCGCAATGTAGTGAAGTGAGATTAAAAAAACCGCTTATATTTAATTTAATATTTGTTATTTGCCTAGTGATGTTTTTCAGTGGTCACAGAATACCTTCATTATCATATATTAGAAAAGCATTGTGTTGATATTACTTTATTAACTATTTTTAATGCTATATTATGCAACTGTAGGTAATCGTTTATTACTGTTAATTATTCATTTTCTGTAGTATTTCTTAGAGATATTGATGTTTTTTCGGAACGAATCATCAGCATAAAAATGCTTAATATAAGATTATCTCTCTCTCTGCAAATACATAACAACATATCTACAAAAATAGTAGGTTCTTCCTGTACAAACTGGGAGGTACTGCAGTTTTGTGTAACATAGAACATAGACAATTTTTCAAAAATTTTTTTTGTCAAAATGAATGGAGTAAGTAGAGTAGAGTAAGTCGTAATTGGTGTAGGTAGGGGTACAAAATGCCCACTATCGACCTTGTTTAAAAATAAGGCAGAGTTGCAGACCTAATATATTGGCTGCAATTGAGAAGTTATGGCAGAAATCTGAGTTTGACTAACTTTGCCATAAACTTTATTATCGCCTACTACCATCAGATTAGTTCTTTTTTTTCAAATTCTACACTACGAAGAAATAATAAGTCAGGAACAGTAACTGCGTTAAAAAAAATACCCAACAAAAGTCTTGCTAAAGTAGGTATTCAAATATGTTAACAGGTCGAGATGGTCAATACTATGCAAAATAAAGTCAGTCTATTTTTAATATAATTTAGGATGATTTTTTTTTCCGCAGTACTAAATATAGAAATGTAACAGCAATATTGTTTTGCTTATTATGTTTTATTCTCGTTTCCTTGCCGATCAATGCGACAAAATAAGTGCCTAGTTGCACTTAAGCTAGAAAAACATGAGTATGATTGCCTGTGAAAACCAGCAAAGTTATACTCCAATAATTAGGACGTATAAAATTGTAGGTTAATAAATATATCGACCATGTTACACAAAACTGCACTAGCTACCAGTTTGTACAGTAAATACCGTCTGCTTTTATAAATTAGGTTATTATATAAAATATCATATTACATTTTTTTATTATTGTAAAATCACATTTTAGGGTCTGTTCAGACAGAGAGCGGTCACGCGTTCACGCGGTCAGTTTTGCATTCGAACGTTCAGTTGCTCACGAATTCTGCCGTTGGACGTTCCACGCGGTACCACTACTGTCAACATGTTCTTGACGATAGTTTTTTATCGAAAGACTAGTTATTGATTTTGTGGTCATTATCAGCGTGCAGACGGAAAAGGAAAAGTTGGGGAATTTCATAGACTTTTTCTAAATGGCTAATGTTAAGATGAAGAATTATAATTTTATTCTTTTCGGGTCACAAATGATTGCTTCAATAAACTGTATAACAAAATTAAACATGACATAGTTAAACAAGATACTAACTGGAGGAAAGTAATTTCAGCAAAAGAAACATTGGTATGTTTGAGGAAAATAATGTGTTCCTTATACATACGATACGAGTATACATAAATGAATAATTAATTCGATTGACTGGAGCCATATTTCGTACTAGCTGGTGCTCGCGACTACGTCTGCGCAGGATTAGTACTTCGAGTAGCTTATTATTTCTCCAAGGGCATTATATCTATCTTTATACCATAATGTCAAAAAATATGTACATGGTCAAACAAAATTGCTATAATAGTATTATTTGAGTACATTTAAATACTAAGTATATCAATCAGTACACAATAATAATAAAATAAAATTAATCACCATGGAAAAAAACTACATTTCATTACCCTTGGCGGTATTTGTGTTACATTTCATCAACCTTGACGGACGCCGAACACGTCGTCTAGTGTATCGAGCTGTCAAATTGACTTGGCTTTTGACTGAGCTATCAGAAACGGACACAAACGTTGACAGAACTATCATCATTACGATCTTGACGTAGGCGGAGTACTTATTATTTTGTCCGGTTAGGAGCTTTACGAATACATCTCTCGTAAATACGTCTCTTCTGTACAATCAATATCCATATTATATTCATATTCATATTCATTTAGTGGTAAAAAATATTTACACGTCGATCACTTACTCACAATGTACATCACAGATGTAACAGCCAAAATATTATATCATATTAATGAAAACATTGTCAAATATATTAATAATTATTTCATGCCGAAATATAACGAAAACATAAATTGTCAATAAAAAAGTGAAAAATAATTAAAATAGTATGTCAATAAAATAATGTAAAAATATTTAAAATTAAAATAGTATGTCAATAAAATAAAGTACAAATAATTAAAATGCCAAGTCAATAGAACGTACAAAGAATTGTATACAAAAAATTTACGTCATCTTCAGTTTAGTCATGTCATCGAACTTGTAGAAAGCCTGCTCGATAAGCCAATTTTTTAGCTTGCGCTTAAACGCAGCCCTCGTGGGGGACTCTCGCACTTCATGCGGCAGCCGATTGTAAATGATCGGCGCAGTCGCATGCACTAGTTTAGATGTCTTAGCGAGTCGGACGGGCACGTAGCGTATGCGGTGCGCATGTCGCGGCGCCACGTCGTAGTCCGCGCGCGTGTCTCCAAAGTGCGAATATTCCTCTGGATGGTCTCTGGCGTACATAGCCGCCTGGAAACACACCAGACTAGGGACGGTAAGTATCCCCATGGACCGGAAATACGGCAGTGCCGATGTGTCTTCCGACACTCGTACTATTGCTCTTACGGCTCTTTTCTGCATTTTAAAGACGCGCTCCCACTCGGCAGCGCGTCCCCAAAGCTCGATGCCGTACTGAAGTAACGAGTGCACAGCAGCAAAGTAACATTGCCGAACCATGGGGTACGGTAAGAGCGCGGACACACGCCACAGCGCGAAACAGGCGCAGCCCATCTTACTACACAGTTTATCTATGTGGTCATCCCAAACCAACGCTCTATCAAGCTGGAAACCCAAGAAGGCGGTAGATTGCGCTTGTTCCATTCCAACATCACCGATTACAATTTTCAGTGGTCTGTAGTTGCGGCCAGCTAAGTTGAAATGGACAAAGTGGGTTTTACTACTGTTGAGCATCAAACCGTTGCTTTGAAACCAGTTATGTAGTTCGATAGTCACCTTGTTAAGTTTCTGCTCAAGTTCATCCACTGTTGCTGCTGTGACTATAGCGGCGACGTCATCTGCATACATGAGGACGTACCCGTCCTTAATAAACTGGGGCAAATCATTAAGGAGGAGGGAGAACATGATATTGGAGAGCGAGGAGCCCTGCGCAACTCCAATAGCCGTCTTTAGCAGTCGTGACTTCACTCTACCTCCGTCTGCAACTACCATTTGCCAGCGGTCCATCATGAAGTCTGTAAGCAGATTTAGTGCGGCACCATTTATTCCATAGTGTTTCATTTTAGCCGCTAGAATATCATGATCAGCTAAATCGAAGGCTTTTGACAGATCACAAAAGATGACAGCAACCTGTTGCAAACCCTCTCGAGCCTCGAGTACACGTCGGGTCACCTCCCCAGCCAGCAAAGTCGTGGATCTGCCGCTCCGATATGCGTACTGCCTGTCGCTCAAAGCGTCACACTCTGTCAAAAAATCTGTCAATCTCGTACTGAGGCCGTTTTCAAAAATTTTTGCCAGCCCAGGAATTATTGACACCGGCCTATAGCTATTTATATTTTCTTGGTTTCCTTTTCCTTTGTACAATGGTGTGACTTTCACATGTTTCAAAGCTGAGGGGTACCTGCCTTCGGTAATGCATTTATTAAAGAGACATGATAAAATTGGAGCAAGCGGTTGAGCTACGGAGTGTAGAAGTGAGATAGAGAGCTCATATGCATCTATTGATCTCTTTCGCGCTAAGCCGTAAGTCAATATCCGGTATACCTCAAGCGCCGTAAACGACCTAAACCTCAATGAGCGATCAGCTGGTCGTCGGGCTGCAGCGAGCGCGTGTTTTGCAGCGTCGACATCGGCCGTGGGCGCGCCACAGGTCGCGGCAGCACTTACAAAGTGCGCGTTCACAGCGTCTACGGCATCCATTTTAGATGGGAATTTGGACCCATCCGGGCGCAACAGTAGCTCTGTAAAGTCACAATGCATTTTAGTTCTACCGGTTTGTGAGTTTACCACCTCCCACATTGTTTTAATCACGTTGTTAGATTTATTAATTATATTACTATAATAATTAGCTCTTTCGTATTTAAGCAAAGCGTCATATTTATTCTGAAATTTATTACATTGAATTATTAAGTCATTATTATTAGGAAATTTCAATTTTAAATTATTTACATCTGTTAATAAAGATTTTAGATTCATTATTTCATCACTCGCCCAAATTATTCTATTATTATTTACTTTTTTCCGTGTTACCGGAAAACAGATATCATTATAATATTTTAATATATTAACTAAAGAATGAGCCAAATCCTCGGCCGATGCCGAATGACGATTCACTAGTTCCTCCCAGTCGATCCCCTCTAACGCAGCCCTAAAGTTGCATTTGTTCGCGCGTCCGTATGACCTTGCGAACCGAGGAGGCTCAGGGCCGGGCCCGGGGTCACATGCGATCACAGCGCGAACCGCACAGTGGTCCGAAAGCATAGTGGCGACAGGTCTCACACGTGCAGTGCTCACCGACCCCCGACCGACATAAACGTGGTCCAAACTAGTGCTGGACGAGTCATCCGTTCTTGTGGGAAAATCAACCATATTACATAAGTTATGCGTAGACAAAATATCATTTAACTTCCGAATGTCCGAGTTAATTGAGCACAAAGTATCGATATTAATATCGCCAAATATAACAAATTCCCTATCGTCTTGTACTAACTTATCGAGCAGGCTTTCCAAAACCGGAAAAAATAACACAGTGCTTGTTGAGTTAGATCTGTATATGCATATAACAGAGAGTTTTTTATCTAGCAGTTCGATGGCTGCTATCTCGCATATCTGTTCTACTGAGAGTCTCGTATAACATTCCAATTTCTTATATTTAATGGTATTACTTACGTAAATACATGAACCACCATGGATTATGGTTGGTCGACAATAATACGATGCGAGTACAAAATTATTAATTGTTACACATTTTAACTCATTCGTTTTAAGCCAGTGCTCTGTCAAACATAGTATGTCACATTTCAATTCATTTAAAAGTAGTATTTCAATATTATTAGTCTTTTTTCTTATCGAACGAATATTTTGATGGCATATTGATATTAAACAATCTTTATTATTATTTCTGGTAGTGGACGCGTACCGCAACCTAGTACTCGAAGGTATTGGTGCGACATACATTGTGTTACTCATCTGGTTAATAATCGGAGGGCTCACTTGTCCACAGCTTGTGCGTTTGAGCGGCTCCGAAAAAACCAATTTGCGAACCGGATCCCTTGAGGCCACACGTTCGGCGTCGTCACTTGTGGTTTGACGCTCTCTGGCATACCTATTATAAAGGAAGCATGTCTATTTGATTTAATTTGGCGCTTCTCCACATGGTAGTCTGCTTGAGCAATTCCGTTCAAAAACGCTTTGACTTGGTCAGTTGTAGTGTCAGCTTTGAACTGCCAAGCTTGAACATAGTATGTCTTTTCCACAGCCTGTATTCCGCAATTGTTCTTACCGACTCCGATGACGATCGATTGTTGTTGCTGTTGTCTGTTGCTGCGGCGGGGTTTAGTAACCGCCTGCCATTCGCCGGTATCGTCGCTGATGGTGTCATCAACTTGTATACCATCTGGAATTCCCATCGGTTTCGAAGTACGTTGCCGTGGCGTCAATTCTGAATTCTCGTTCATATTTCCAGTATCTGCAATAACTTTAGTCACACTAGTTTCACCTTGCGACATCTCTACATCAGCTACGGCCCTAGACAATACCATCCTTGCGGTGGTATCATTGCGATCGTTTACTGACGCTTCACCGTCTGATCTGATGCGCGGTATCTTAGCTGACTTCTTCGCTTTAGGCATTGGATGTGTTTCACAATCCTTAGGTACACGTTGTGGGCGGCCCGGAGCATCATTCAGACAACAGTGGTTTTCCTGATATCCGCTTAACTCGACTCTGAGTGCCTTTACTTCAGCCTCTAGTACGTGTAGTTTTCTAATACGTTCGTTACTATTCTGCAATTCGGTTCTCAAAAGTGTTATCTCATGCTTAAGTGAACTTTCATTGGTGCTCAAAACGCATACCTCAGCTTTAAGCTCCCGGACGATTGTCAATATTTGTTGCACCATGTGCCCACCGGTGGCATCAGGCACTTCCTGCTCTACCACAGCTGGTCCGGTAGCCTGTTCTACCTGCTGCGGGCTCCCCTCCACGAAGTACGCCGGCACCCCGCGGACCGGGGTAGACGGCTTGTTGTCTCGGGGCATCGCACACTTGCAGCTAGGGCATACCCACGTCGAAGATATGGCTAGATAATAATTTATAGTATGGCTTAGGGACACTTTTAAATGTTCCGTCACCAAAAAAAACCTTATCTTCATCTGCATAAGTTTCATGTTTCTTTTGGAAAATTGCTATGAGAATGCCAGTATTTTATCATCTTTTGATAATTCGAACTCTGCAATCAGAAAGTCTTTCTTGACGAACTCTGCCACCATCACTTCGCTAGATTTAGAAAATTCGGTTTTCTTCACTTAAAGGAATTTTAAACACAACCGTACGTCATATCGATATAACGTCGAACTGATAATAGGACGTAAGCATATAGTATGGTCGAACAGCTGTTTAAACCCAACGCGATATAGTCATATCGTGATTTAGTCATAAAGCTATCTAGTCATATCTGCTGCCTAGTCAAATAGAGATGTAGGTTAGGTGGTCGTAAAGCTCCTAACCTATTTTGTATATGCTGTGCCCAAGTATATGCGCGCTTTATCACCCGCTTGGTGATGGATGATGATGAAAGTATCCTATGTGTTAAAACAGTGCCTCATGTACCTCCATACCAAATTTCATCAAAATTGTCCCCGCCGTATGAGCGTGAAAGAGTAACAAATATCCACACATCCATGCAGTATGGAAATCACAAACTTTCGCGTTTATAATATTAGTAGGATGGGATTTTGCAAATAATGTTACTATATCTAATTATTATGATATTAAATATTAATACAATAAAAATGGAAGAATGATTACATGATGCGCAACTTCTTATGTCAAATGAAACAAATCAAGGCCAAAGTCACGGTTATATAACATTACCGTGCTAAAGTGCATCATCATTTTCTAAACTGGCAGTGTTATGAAAAAGCTGCAGAAATTATTAATAATAAAGGCATTTTGTTTAACAAATAAAGTAACTTAGCTTTTAAGTCTCGCATTTTCCTTCCAATTTGATCCCCGTAACTATAGAGAATGCGCGAACGCGCCTCCTGTGTGGGCAAGTCTATATAACCCAATACAATACAAAGAACGCAAAACTGACCGCGCTTTGTCTGATCAGACTCTTAGGCATGATCCGTCCCGATGAAACCATCAACATCTTTAAGAGATACATACTACAGACAATAAACAACAACAAACGATTACCTACAGTTGGTATGAAATGTAGGTAACTATAGCATTAAAAAACAGTTTTTTTGGTCAAATTAAAGCACGTTTAATTTTTCAAGCTCATTAAAATTCACCTTCTGCTAATTTTGAAGTGGTTTTATAATTAATCTGTTAGTAATATCAACACAATGCTTTTCTAAAATAATTGATAGTGAAGGTATTCTGCGATTAACATCCACCTGCCAAATACCGACTATTAACTTTTTTGGTGATATGCATTGTATAATTAATAAATTAATCGTATTCATCTTTCATTCATTCAATCGTATACACTGCGCCCACCCACTCCTCGCGTCGACCGCCGCGGGGCTATATAAGCCACTCGCCGCGCGACAGGCAACTATTCTGGCTGAGTGCCATCTGCGCTCGCCACCCGTCCGGTGACGCTGTAAATGCCGGTAGAGGCAAACAGCAGTAATCCGTTCGAAAAAAAAAAGCAACATCACTCGTCTGCGAGCGCTCGAACTGATAGGTTGTGCGGGCTGGGGTACCTATTCGCACCCTCCATCAGTGAGAAGGCAAGCAGACCAAGTTGCTCCCGTGGAGCTTTGCAGCTGCGGCTTGGGGTTACCGGTCAGCATGGTCTAAATTCAGGATAGGGATCCGCGTATCGACGAGGACGGTTGGTGCGGCTTGGGGACTACCAGGCAGCACGACCCTCGCCAGATAAACATTGTGAATCGACAGACTAGATTACTGAGATCCCGTCGGAGGGAAACCTCCCCGCGTATATATTGTAACCTGGGATAAAACTCCCCATCTCGTGTAAAACTTGTATATAGATAATTATGACTAAATAAAACACCCGGCAAGTAATTCGCATTTGGCTTTATCTCCCCACTAGGAAACCTCCGGCCATAGCTAGCCGAGCACACACTATCAATGTCACACAATCCCGTAATGTGATCATTGCCCTTGCAGGTTCGATCCCCGCAAGATGCAACATTACAACTTTATATGTAATGTGCACACCTTTATGCATAAAACATAAATTATTTGCTTCAGGTACTCATACGTATGATGGTTGATTGTAATTCAGCGACGGAAAGAAAACTGCAGAAACATAACATGAGATACAGTAGTACAAAACCATATAAATGCAATACGTGTCAATATCAATGTTCTACCGCCAGACGCTTGAAAACACATATTAGAACACATACTGGAGAGAACCCTTATAAATGTAATATGTGTGATTATCAATGTTCTACTGCTAGACGCTTGAAAACGCATATTATAACACATACTGAAGATACACCTTATAAATGTAATGTGTGTGATTATGAATGTGCAGAAGCAGGTAACTTACGAAGTCATATTAAAACACATACTGAAAGGAAATCTTATAAATGTGATATGTGTGATTATGAATGTGCAAAAGCAGGTAACTTACAAAAACATATTAGAACACATACTGGAGAGAAACCTTATAAATGTATTATGTGTGATTATGAATGTACAGAAGCAGGTTCGTTAAAAAAACATATTAGAAGACATACTGGTGAGAAACCTTATAAATGTAATCTGTGTGATTATAAATGTGCAGAAGCAGGTACCTTACGATGTCATATTAGAACACATACTGGAGAGAAACCTTATAAATGTATTATGTGTGATTATGAATCTGCAGACGCAGGTGCGTTAAAAAGACATATTAGAACACATACTGGAGAGAAACCTTATAAATGTAATATGTGTGATTATGAATGTGCACGAGCAGGTCATTTACGAAGACATATTAGGTCTCATACCGGAGATAAACTTTATAACTGTAATGTGTGTGATTATGAGTGTGCAGAAGCAGGTCACTTACGAACACATATTAGAATACATACTGGAGAGAAACCTTATAAATGTAATATGTGTGATTATGAATGTGCACAAGCAGGTAACTTACGAGCTCATATTAGAACACATACTGGAGAGAAATCTTATAAATGTAATATATGTGATTATAAATCAGCACAGGCAACTCACTTACGCAGACATATTAAAACACACACTGGAGAGAAACCTTATAAATGTAATTTGTGTCCTTATGAATCTGCACAAGCATATAACTTACGAAGACATATTAGAACACATACTGAAGAGAAATAGGTATTATAAATGTAACTAGGTTTTGAGCGGAGCGCCGACCGCGGGCGGCCAGCGTTCTGGTTATCGCGTTAGTCTTTATTGTAAACCTTATTAGCATAAAGAAAAGTGAAAAATGTTATACAAGTTCAATAGGGTAGTTGACACAGTCAAAAATAAATTACAATGTAAAGTCAAAGTCAAAATCATTTATTCAATTTAGTCATCAAAGACGCACTTATGAACGTCAACTTTTCATAATAATGTACTTTAAAGACTCTGCCGCCGCATTCCAAAATATATAGAGCCCACCGAGAAGAAGCGGCAAGAAACTCGGGGCCATTCTTTTTATATAGATGTTTACAATGTTTCTACTTAGGTACTACAAATATTACATTTTATGGGTGGCAGAGTGACAGCTTGCCAGAAGTGGAGTATTCCAAGCATCTTTATCTTCTATATAATGTCGAACTTTATAGTAAGTTTTTTTTATTAAAACGTTTTTTACAGTCAACTTGAATTTGCCCTCTGTGAGCTCAGTTATGTGTTTTGGGATTTTATGGTTAAAACGCACACAATTTCCTAGGAATGACTTATTAGTCTTCGCAAGTCTAAAACTAGGTACAGCTATCCTATTTGTATTTCTAGTATTAAAAGTGTGGTGATCACTATTTAACTTATATTTATGTAAATTTTTACGAACATACATTATATTTTCAAATACATGTAATGATAACAAACAACCAATCATAAATCTTTCCTCTTTATTATTATAATGTTCTTAGTCGGGCACTCTTGGCAGAGTGGTCGTGGTCATGGTGACGGTAAACGGCGGATCCTCGCCAGTTGTGCATTTCCAGGGCTGTTGATCTCTTCGCGATGTCTCTCCATTTCTGACAGTTAGTGGCATTGCGAGAACATTGTACAATGGTGGAATTCGTGGCCTTTTTAATAGAGTAAGTCAAGCGTGTTGGTGAACGACCTCGGGATCAATTTCCTTCCACTTGGTCTTGCACTATTAATCTCTCTCTCACTGATATACCCGAAGAACTTCATCATTCGCATCTGCACAATCGACGATAGTCTAAATTGAATTTGAAGTTCTTTGAGGATAGAATTAATAAACCTTTGTTTTCTTGGTTATGCGTCTCTCCTTCTCACTATTCTACTTCTCGGCATTTGAACGGAAGTTGGTACTTTTGCTTTTATTGGCCAAGGGCCAATATATTCATGCTTCTAGAAATGGCCTTTGAGAGAACATTTAATGCAATTTGAATTCATTGCAGGGTACTATTTACTGTCGTTTTTGTTGTTATTACTACCACATCGGCAGCAGGAATCAACCTCTTTACATTGGTGTTGTTTCTTTGTTTTTCTTTTTGTGTCAATTTTATTAAGGCTGGTAACCGCACTTTTGCTCCGTCTATCCTGGAACCCAGTAAGTTGCTGTCATCGGTTTCTAGAGAGTTAACTTCAGGTATGATTTTTCAATTGTTTCTGTGCCACCTGATATCAAATATTTTTCCTCAATTTAGGAGAACTACGTTTAATATACTTAGCTCGTACGTTACTAATGAGATGGTAATAAAATATATAAAGGTGGCACTTCAGTCATTTAATCATAAAGTTCAAACTTGAACTTCGTCGCTTAATTGATAGTGCTAAAAAATTCTGACGTCAAAACAAAATAGGAAATAAGATTTTATAAGTTTTAAGTAGGTAAATAGGAATAATTTAACATAAGCAATATCGATTAGAGTTGAACAAAAGTCCATTGATAGGTACTTCTGCTAGGTACTTACTAATCTTTACTTATAATAATGGAGTAGAGGTCAAAAAGTCAATAGTTGGAAGACAAATAAAAAAAATGTGAGTCAGGAGACGTAAAATGACCTACTGAACAAGAATATGACGTTTTTGAAAAAATCTGGCTGTCTGTCTGTATGCTGACGCATAACTTAAAAACTACTGCACATATTTCGATGAAACTTGGCATTTTGATAGGAAACAGTTCAGAGAACTCAACTATACATACTTTTTAGTAACCGATTTCAAAAAAAGAGGAGATTTCTCAATTTTACTGTACATATATATATTTTTTAAGTGTGTTTGCGGATAAATTCGTCCCGGAACAAGCCGGTTTCCGAAAAGTACCATAGACCACATCCACACGCTACGGCAAGTTATACAGAGGACCAAAGAGTATAACTTGCCTCTTTATTTAGCGTTTGTGGACTATGAGAAGGCCTTTGATTCGATCGAGACGTGGGGAGTGCTTGAGTCTCTCCAGCGGTGCCGTATTGACTATCGGTATATTGAAGTGCTGAAGTGTTTGTACAATAACACCAACATGTCAGTCCGAGTACAGGAGCAGAGTTCGAAGGCAATTCCATTGCAAAGAGGCGTGAGGCAGGAAGACGTTATATCTCCAAAACTGTTCACCGCTGCATTGGAAGACGCCTTCAAGCTCTTGGAATGGCAAGGACTTGGCATCAATATTAACAGCGAGTACATCACTCACCTTCGATTTTCTGACGATATTGTAGTCATGGCAGAATCCATGGAAGACCTCAGTACAGTGCTCGAATGCCTCCATCGAGTTTCCCAACGGGTAAGCCGTAGAATGAACATGGACAAGACGAAAATTATGTCTAATGCCCATGCTGTGCCTACCCCAATATCAGTTGGGAACTCAGTTCTCGAAGTTGTTGACGAATACATCTACCTGGGGCAGACAGTTAAACTAGGCAGGTCCAACTTCGAGAAAGATATCAATCGTCGAATCCAACTCGGCTGGGCAGCGTTCCGGAAACTTCGCGAAGTCTTCTCGTCAAAAATACCTCAGTGCCTCAAGACAAGAGTCTTCGACCAATGTGTGTTACCAGTGATGACTTATGGCACTGAAACGTGGTCTCTTACTATGGGCCCCATAACTAAGCTCAAAGTCGCACAACGAGCTATGGAGAGGGCTATGCTCGGGGTTTCTCTACGTGATTGAATCAGAAATGAGGAGATCCATAGAAGAACGAAAGTTACCGACATAGCCCAGAAGATTAGCCAGTTAAAGTGGCAGTGGGCAGGGCACATAGCACGCAGAACAAATGGCCGATGGGGCCGGAAGGTTCTGGAATGGAGACCACGGACCGGCAAGCGCAGCGTAGGTCGTCCACCAACACGGTGGACAGACGACCTGATAAAGGTCTCAGGACGACGTTGGATGCAGGCTGCCTCCAAGCGGTCCTTGTAGAAAATTATGGGGGAGGATGTTCAGCAGTGGACATCCTACGGCTGAGATGATGATGATGATTATTTTACGGATATCTAAACGTGGAATAACTGAAACCTTCTTGCGCGATTGTACTCTAGGTTCACGCGGAGCGTACGCGGGCTGCGAGGGGCGGAGTGTGATTGCTTGGAAGCAGGTCGCTATTTTTACGCACAGTATCTCGCACCGCACTTCGACTGAGACCCGAAAATATGTTCTGCATATAGGTCAATTTACGTGCCGCGATCTGTACGTCACTTTATGCTTTATTGTCAATAGCATAGACTAATGTTATATGGTCAATAGTTTCCGCAGCGTACGCTATATAAGGATTTTGGGTATTGTTTCCACACCTTGGGTTACATTATCGAAGTTTTCATATGGAAACCAAATTTTTGTATATATCATATAACCAATGTTCATCAGGGAACATGTAGGAAAGTTGAAATGGTGAAAGATTTTTTCTAATCGGTCCAGTAGTTTCGGAGCCTACTCAAAACAAATCTTTCCTCTTATATATTAGCGTAGATATTGAGACCTGATGTTGTTACTTGTTAATTTGTTACTATTTCACGATATGGAGGTAGATGAGGCGCTGGATTAACACATAGGATACATGTCTTCATCATCATCATCCATCACCATGCGGGTAAACTGGGCCAATTTTGATGATACTTGATATGGGGGTAGATGACGCGCTGAATTAACACAGGATACTTTACATCATCATCCATTATACGCTGGCGCAACTAGTTTATAATAATACGTAATAGTTGTTTTGCTCAATCATTGGATTACAAACTGGAACACAAAAAATGATAATATTTTTAGTGTAGTACATGTATACAGTTAATTCGCTTAATGCAGAGTGCCTTGCCTGCCCTTAACCCAAAGCTCGATGCTAATTGTTCTCGACTGTATTCCACTATTATTGTGGCGATGGATGTTGATGATGATGATTCTAAATAATATATAGCCTATGTTACTCAACTACTTGTAGCACGTGCACGTCCTACAATCTAACGCAACGTATCTGCCTAAAAAATCGTAACACGGGCATCTCTGAGACCAGGCTTAAATGAAAATATATTTAGAGAATTAAAGGGAAGGGTGTCTAAAATGAATAACTCCGAAAAACTTTGTGTTTTACTGTTTGATGAATTAGCTCTTACATTTTGACTACATGAAGAGAAGTGACGCTATTTGTTGATTTGTAAATAATGGTCAAAAATGTAAAAAAAGAGCTTGCATTTATTATGCGAGGTGTTCATAAAAACTACATGCACCCACTGGCATACATTTTGTGCTGGAAAAACATCTTAAATGCATTTGGTAGTACAAATGAAAAAACACATAAATTACAGTCCATTGGACTTAGTCATAGCAACAGTATGTGACCACGGCTTCACCAAGTACTATCAATTATTTATTTAACGAAATAAGAAAAGGGCATACGAAGAATGGCAAAGAGTTAAAAAATAACATTCAAAATTGGTGGTGAAATAATAGCGCCGCTTTATGTCCCACCACATTTATTCAAAGGAATACGCAACAAATTACTTAGCAAAGATTTGAGAGCAACAACAAATGGAATTGAAAGAACTGCCAAATGGGATCATGTTACGAACCTTTTGAAAGAAAATGTAGCATTCCAAGGCATAATGTTAATGCCCACAGCCCGAAAAAATTCTAAAATAAACGTGAAATGGGCTACTCAAGTATTTAGTCATTCTGTAACATCTACTATGGGATACTTAGCAAGAATGTATAACTATGTAAAATATATACTTTAGTGGGCGAGACTTTATCCTTGTGAAATAATGTTATCCCAAGATGATATACCTAATTACAATGATGTTAATATAAACTGAGGTAGATACGCCTTACTGCGCTTGGCTTGGCGACATCAACACGAGCTACGTGTCTTGAGGGAACTTAGTTCCAGCCTGTCTGGCAACGACGCAGCCCATTGTAGTCTTTGGACGCAGCACGTGTACTACATTTAGGAAAAAATGCCTTATGTGTTCAGAAACTGCAGAACATATACTGGAACAAGTGTAAAAAACAAGAATGATGTATCTTTTCATTTGTAAGTATTGTTTTTCTATGTTATTCATCAAAAATGGAAACTCTAAAATTTTATTTTAATTTAAAATAACTCCTGCGACGTTGCCGCTTCGCCACCCACAAGAACGAGACAAGTAGCGAGCGACAGAGAGAACGAGTCTGTCATTGGCGGTCGAATCTATAATATTTATGTATTTAGAAATATATAAGTATGTTTATCAGTTGTCTAGTACCCATAACACAAGCTCTGCTTAGCTTGGGACTAGATGGCGTTGTGTGTGTGATAATTGTGGAATGGTCTTTCACAGGCGAACGTTGTTAATAATATATTGATCCCTTTCTGACAACTAGGATTCATATATCTTCGTGCTCTTTTTCTCTTTTAATGTTGTCAATGTAACGGGTAGTTAAATTGTAAGGGCCGATGTTGAATGTGAACCACACCTAAACGCCAAGTTTTTTTCCGATATTTATTTGACATTTCTCTATTTCAGACTTACTCAATTTGAACCATGGAGAGATACACAATCCAACAACGTGTTAAAGTTATCCAGACTTATTATGAAAATGGGCGTTCAAATCAAAATGCATCGTGCACTTCGTGATTTTTTTGGTCAATTTGATCGTCCAAATGTGCGTACAATCGCAAAAATCGTGGAAAAATTCGAGCAAACCGGGTCTGTAGAAGATGTGAGAACTGCATGAGTGTGCATGCTCGTACAGCTCGTACTGCAGAAAATGTTGCTGCTGTTCGCGATAGTGTGGCTGAAGAGCCGTCCACCTCAACTCGTCGTCGTGCCCAACAATTGCACCTCTCACGCTCGTCGTTGATGAACATTATGCATAAAGACTTGCATTTACACACTTACAAGGTGCAATTGGCTCAAGAACTAAAGCCTCTTGACCATTCCAAACGTCGTGAATGGGCAGAATGGTGTCAAGAAATGGCAACAGTGGATGATCAATTTTCGAAGAAAATCATCTTCAGTGATGAGGCACATTTTCACCTCAGTGGATTCGTAAACAAACAGAGTTGCCGCATTTGGGCGAATGAGAATCCAAGAGTGATTGTCGAAAAACCAATGCACCCACAAAAAGTGACTGTTTGGTGCGGTTTATGGGCTGGCGGCATCATCGGGCCGTATTTTTTCCAAAATGAGGCCGGTCAGGCAGTTACTGTGAATGGTGTTCGCTATCGTGAGATGATAACGAACTTTTTAGGGCCCGAATTGGAAGATATGGATGTGGACGATATGTGGTTTCAGCAGGACGGTGCCACTTGCCACACAGCTAACGAAACAATGGCTCTTTTGCGCAACAAATTCAATGGCCGTGTTATCTCACGTAATGGCGATGTCAATTGGCCGCCAAGATCATGTGATTTGACACCGTTGGACTTTTTTCTTTGGGGTTATTTGAAAGAAAAGGTGTACGTCGATAAGCCAGCAACAATTCAAGAGCTAAAGGATGAGATAATTCGGCACATTAACGGCATAGAACCTCCATTATGCCTCAGGGTCATCGAAAATTTGGACCATCGGATGGAGGTGTGCCGCCGTGGTCGCGGCGCCCATTTGGCCGATATTTTATTTCATACATAATTGAGTAATACCAATATATCATAATAAAATAAAATTACAATAATTTCCTAAATAGTTTGTGTTTTATTCAAAATCAACATCGGCCCTTGAAATTTAACCACCCTTTAGTTAATGTCGTTGTGCGAGTTGTGTACTTTAGCTATTTTTTATTTTATTTTATTCTTAATTCGTTGCTTGCTGCATTTACAGTATGAAACCAAAGCATGCAGCAAGCCCGTTTTACATATTTACCTTAAATCTAGTTAAGCTACAAAGACACATAATTGCTTAAAAAATTTATGCATATGCTTACAAACATATCGTGGAAAAGGGTGTTAGGATAGATACCTGGTCTCCAATTGGGATGTCGGATGAATCTGGAGCTGATGGGTAGGCGTCCTGAGTTCCTCTGTGGAGGCGTCTTGCTGTGGACGTCGTGCTGAAGGGGGTGACGAACTGTTCACTTATAGTTAAATGTTTGTATTGTCTTATGGATGCACTGTTTCGCGTACGCGTATTTTACGTCGGTAAAAGTTGGGGGCGGATCCGGGTCGTAGTGAAACGCGGTGGCGCAGAGCGGGTCTCGTAATTTAGCGTGCGCGCGAGCTGAATGCGTCTGGGTCACTGGTTTACGCGTAAACACGGGCTGATTAAGGAGGTGGTGTGTGGTCGTGCCGAACACACCCTAAAGGTCACTCTGGGCTGACGCGTAACGCGAAGGGTTTATGCTGATGACGGTTGCCGACTACGCCGTGCGGACGCGACGGCGCCGAAAAGGTGAATGTTTTCACTGCCCTTCAGCCGCCTGCTTCTAGTTTGACAGCTGCAGGACAGCGGCGGCGGGACGCGCGGGCGCGGGGCATTCCTTGAGGTGACGTCGCGCCTTTGGTGCGATCATATTCCCCACGCGGCGAAGGTGTGGTGTGGTGGTCAATCGACAGTCAGGTGGGTGATCTTGAGTTCCACCACTCGGGTGACGCCATCCCTTCATGGGTTCGTCTTGTGGCTCATGCGCCAGTGTAGTGGCGGCACCTGGTCGTCAACTATCAGTACCAGTTCCCCGACTTGAGGTGGGCTGGATCGGGGAGTTCGTTTGGAGCGGGTTTGGATGGTGTGCAGGTAGGGTTTGGACCAGGATCGCCAAAGGTGTTGGGATAAGGGTAGGACGAGCTTGAACCTTTTTGTGTGCAGAAATGGCTCGTCCTCCTACCGAATACTCAGGTAGGGCATTGAGCTGACGTTTTAAAAGGACATGACCCGCGGTGAGTAATTCAAATTCCGCGGGGTCAAAAGAGAGTGGGCTGAGAGGGCGTGCATTGAGCATGGCTGCAATGCGCGCTAAAAGAGCTGAAAGTGTAGGTGCGATATTGTTATTATTGGTTGCAAGAAAGTCTTGTATTTCCCTAAGTTCATTTCTAGCGCCTACATAAATTGTACCGCAATCATATCTAAATAACGTTGTGACTTTGCTGAATACGAGCTGAACAATCACGCGATCGGCGGGTAAGTCGGCCATGTACGGAGCCTTGGGTTTAGCGCGGAAACGTAAACAATGTATACATTTGTATACTCGATGTCGCATTACGCGGCGAGCTGATAACGTCCAGAATTGCTGGCGTAAGGGTGAGTGCAGAATGTCCGCGCCTGGCTGACTTAAGGTGTTTGCGACGACAGTTTGTCGTCGTGTTGTGTGTGTGTGCTGAATAATTGTAGGCAGGTAAAATTTGTGCTGATTAGCTATGAGCTGAGCTGATATGTGCTGATTCTTTGTGGGCTGAGTGGATATGTGCTGAGTATTTGTGTGCTGAGTCGGTATGTGCTGAATGTGCCGTCCTAGTCATTGCCTAGGCGGCGGTGAAGAACGCGAGGTAGTGCGCGGTGGAGTACGACGGGAGTACACCATCTGGCCCGTATCAGGTGAGGGACGGCGCCGTGGTACCTCGCGCTGTTGTACCGGCAATAAGTGCACTGGTGGTGCGTAGTATCGGGTACATACCCGAGGCTTGTGACCCTTTACATTACCCCATGGGTAGCAATGGTTGTTACCATAGCAAGGTTGCGCGTTCGATCCCTGTTTGGGTCTTGGTGCAGAGCTGAAAGGTCGTGAGTTCGAACCCTGCGCATAGCGCGGAGGTTACGGGTTCGAAACCTGCTGAAGTGGGGGCGAGAAGCGCACGGGTATAGGCGCGGAGCTGAGAGGTTGTAGGTTCGAAACCTGCGTATAGCACAGAGGCTGTGGGTTCGATACCTTCGCAGGTGGGGGCGAGAAGCGCGCGGGTATAGTCGCTGAGCTGAGAGGTTGCAGGTTCGAAACCTGCGCATAGTGCGGTGGCTGCAGGTTCGATACCTGCTGAGCTGATGGTGAGAAGCGCGCGGGTATAGGCGCGGAGCTGATAGGTTGCAGGTTCGAAACCTGCGCATAGCACTGAGGCTGTGGTTTCGATACCTGTTGAGCTGGCGGCGAAGGGCGCGCGGGTTGTGAGGTAAACCTTGGTAACTCAGGGGGATGACTGAGTTTACCGTATGTGGCGCAGTTTTAACATCGCCATTGGTAGCTGATGACCATGTTTTTTGTTCTAATTTTACAACGAGAATCTCGTAGTAGGCGTTTATCGTCCTTTCATACTGCTCGTTGTAGAATTCCTCCTGAGCGTCTGATAAATCGTCGGTGTCTAATATTATGTAATACGCCGCGTCGAATTTATCACGAGTCACTCTTACGCCAGATGCTCTGGCATCGAATTCTGGGCTATAATGCCTGGATTTGCTTGCCTTCAATGATAACGCTTCCAAATTAAGCTTAACAATAGCTTAGAAATCTGTTCCTCCCTAAACCTGGCTACCTGTGATTTTGAAGGCATCGTTAACGTCGAAGGCGAAGTCAGGCACAAGGACGCAAGCAAAAATAAAAGGAAATAAAATATTAAAAAATTTAATCGTAGGTGAAATTCCGCACCTCCTTTTTCGGAAGTCGGTTAAAATAACACCTAAATAAATAACGCGTGTACCAAACCTTATGTGAGCTGAGGGCTTAATTACTTAATTAATTAATTATAATCTGTAAATTCGTTAGGTAATAAAAAAAAAATTGCCTTTTATTCAGATCAACTTAATCTAGTCACAATATTGATAGTATATATTACAATATAAAAACAAAATAAATATACGAATTCCAAATTCGTTAGGTACTAAATATTTAATAACTCGCGCGGAACCCTAATTTAAATATAAATAATTAATCCAATTATAAATAACATAATATGTAACCTTATTAAGTAGCATGTCTCAATGATATATGAGTGCTGAATCACAACAGCTAACAGATGTTACTTTATGTTAATCACGTAAAAATTTTTACGGAACTCTAAAATGTTGTGCGGATCTCTAAGGTAAGAATAAAGTTCTTGAAATAAATTGGGCTGAATTCAAAACGTGCGACCATGGACGAATTATAATTATTTAATCTCAAGAACACAAGCAAACCCGTTTAGCAGTACTAGTATATAACTTAATAAAATAAGGTTATTGACGTAGGTTACGTAGGTACTAGTACCTAGCCTAAGAATCTTCTTAATTACCGACTTTCTTGCAAACAATAGTGAACAATCGTATCGGAGCGTAATTAGTCACGAACGCTTGTTGTCAAACGCGATTATCTGCAGTACTGTGGTTTATTCTGTGGCGCGTGAGTGTCAAACGAACAACGATAGCGTACATGTCATTTGTGAAACGTGCCTGGACGGGTCAATTTCGTCTAGCAAATCGCCCGGCCGGTTCACTTTTCTAGAAGCTGCTAATAACGGTGTTTTTTGGCTTGATACGCAAATAGTTGAGTTAAATTAAATCAATAGAATGAAGTTTGAGTAGTATTCGAGTTTTGGAAATTAACTAGGGCTAATATATGGGGTGGACTGTATTAAAGCAATTATAATTTTAATTATGAGCTGATAAGAGCTGAAAGGGAAGGATATTCACTGGTTCAATTATCTCGGTTCGAAGGAAATATAGTTAAGCAGTTTCCTGCAACTATACGATCGTGGAAAAGGGTGTTAGGATAGATACCTGGTCTCCAATTGGGATGTCGGATGAATCTGGAGCTGATGGGTAGGCGTCCTGAGTTCCTCTGTGGAGGCGTCTTGCTGTGGACGTCGTGCTGAAGGGGGTGACGAACTGTTCACTTATAGTTAAATGTTTGTATTGTCTTATGGATGCACTGTTTCACGCACTCGCGGGAAACAGTGCATCAGCACAGTTGGGGGCGGATCCGGGTCGTAGCGAAACGCGGCGGCGCAGAGCGGGTCTCGTAATTTAGCGTGCGCGCGAGCTGAATGCGCCTGGGTCACTGGTTTACGCGTAAACACGGGCTGATTAAGGAGGTGGTGTGTGGCCGTGCCGAACACAACCTAAAGGTCACTCTGGGCTGACGCGTAACGCGAAGGGTTTATGCTGATGACGGTTGCCGATTACGCCGTGCGGACGCGACGGCGCCGAAAAGGTGACTGTTTTCACTGCCCTTCAGCCGCCTGCTTCTAGTTTGACAGCGGCGGCGGGACGCGCGGGCGCGGGGCATTCCTTGAGGTGACGTCGCGCCTTTGGCGCGATCACTTAGTCTTTTAAAAAACAAATCAACGTCTGGTTCCTTAGCAATCAGAGAGTTCAGCAAATTGAGAGCATGAGACGTGGGAGCGTATTGAGCGGTCCTCGTACGCACCAGTGGTGGTGCGAGTACCTAAACGTCGCACGCGCCGGAGCGGTGCTAACCGGTTCGGCGTGAACAGTGAACAGCGAGCCAGTGCACTCGAGTTGTCCATTTTGCCGTTGAATAGTAAATAGTAGTGCGTCAATAATGCGCACTTACGTTTCAACTGTAACGTGTGCTCACCTACCAGTCCTACCGGTGACGAACAAAGACGGATATAAGTAAGGATAATATCCGTACATTTTTTTGCACGTACAGATAACGCATAAATTTCTTTTGCACCCGTTCTAGCATAACTGTATATTTTTTCTAGTGGGGATCCCACACAAGCTAATTGTATTCTAGTTTACTACGAACAAATGCATAGTACAACGTAATTATAGCATTTCTATCATGAAATCTGGATATTTGGCGCATAACGAATTCTAGATATTTCGAGGCTTTGTTGCATACGTTGATTATGTGCTGATTAAATGTTAGTTTCATATCTAAGGACACTCCCAAGTCGCGGATTTGTGTGACGCGATCCAGGTGGACACCGGATATGTGGTAGTTAAAGTGAATTGGAGCGCGTGCACGAGTAAATGTCATGATCTTGCACTTAGTCATGTTAATTTCTAACTGATTAGATTCACTCCAATTCACTACGCTATCGATATCCCTCTGCAATGCCTCACAGTCCTCCGTACTACCTATACCTAAGTACAGTTTCAAATCATCAGCAAACATAAGACATTTCGCATGTCTGATGACCTTCGGCAGATCGATGATCATGATGAGGAACTGGGTTGGACCGAGATTGCTACCTTGACTCACACCTGAACGGGTTACATAAGGATCAGACCGGAAACCAGAGAATTCAACGTATTGTACGCGGTCATCAAAGAAGCTGGAAAAAAACTGCAACAGCCTAGTTACGAATCCGAAATTAGAAAATTTCTGAAGTAGCACATCAGTCTGTACGCGATCGAATGCTTTTTTATAATCAAAATAAGCAGCATCGACTTGCCTGTTTTGATCCATTTCAGTAACAGTGTAGTCTACGAAGTTTATAAGGTTTGTAGCAGTGGATTTGTCAGCTCTGAAACCATGCTGAGTTTCGGATAGTTGAGTTCGGACCTGCTCGGTGATATATCGATTGACAATCGATTCAAAAACTTTGGCAAATGCAGACAAAAGTGCAATAGGCCTAATAGTTTTCCACCTTTGATCTGGAACCCTCCTTCGGTATAGGAATTACTCTAGAAATTTTCCACATTTTTGGATAGGTAGCTGAAGCTAATGAGAGGTTATAAATATTAAGCAGCGGCTTCGTAAAACAAGTCATACAATCTTTTAATATAAAGGGTGGGATGGCGTCAGGTCCAGCGGATGAGTGAGCTTTCAGACGGCGAATCGCTACCGATGTAACGTGGAAACGTGGAAAAAAGCATGAGACTCAAGTTGTTCCCTACGGTTACAAAAAGTTAAATAAAAGATTTTTTTTTTTATAAATAAAATAAGTTTTATTTCTAATTATAATTCTACTATATACATTTTCTCGTTTAACTATTTTTGTACGTTGCTAAATGATAATATACTGTTTAGTTTCAAACAAGCTATGATAAAAAAATTGAAGTGGATAGATAATTACTATCAATCTAATAAAATATAATCTCCAAATATGAGAATAACACCTTAGTGGTTACAGATTGTGTTACAAAGATTTATTGATGAAAAGCATCATTCTACAAATATATATTATATTTCATATGAAATAAAAAAATGAAATTACCACGATAATCTAAAGTTTACAACATGACAAACAAAACAACCGTTCAGCACATCACCCATACGGATAGGGAGTCAACCAATGCCTGAAAGATATCCGATGTTGGCATGAATCTATACGCGATGCCCTTGTCCGTACACGATGCTTTACCGATCGCTTATTTTGACATCCGTATGTCTTTATAACATTCGAAATATACAGAATACATAAAGAAGGTTAACGGTTGTAAAGATAAAAGCTGACGATGTATAATTAACCGTCTCATACAAACATACGTTCCTACTTATTCAATACGGAACCTACGATCAGCACTGATCAATATTGCACATATTATAAATTAGTAAATTGCCGTACGCGAGATAATGTTTTTGTTTATTTTTATACGGAATATTTAATCGAATGTTCACTAATTTCACATGACACTATCCAAAATTTGTTTCAGAATAATTCACTGCCAAAAATTAAAAGATGTGGAACAAAATATAATCACTACGAATTTGTTCGCACTAGAATTGAAGGTAGGATATTCTGACCTTGAAGGCTGCTGATGCATAACCTTAAAACCTCCGCTGCATTGATGGAGCGGATGATGAGAAGAGGCAGGAACAACCGCAACGCGATGTATGCCTTGAATTCGCCCACGACGGAACGCGTCGTGTGCGGCAACAAATGTTGACGTGAAACACTCATTTAGCGTCGAGGTCCTTACTCCTGAAAATCACATACAAAAATATTATAGTACACCGTCAAGACCTCGTTTATATTTTACCCACATATGAAATTACTTTTATTAAGAACAGGTATTTTTACTATAGATTTACATCCGAGAATAATAGGTATGTATTATGAAAATTTATAAATCGTAATTTTGAAATATGTAAAAATAAACCAAACCCCTTGCTTTTCTGAATCTACGACGTTCTCAGGCCGCAGTCTGACATCTCGGGCATCAAACACATCGGACCATTGCGATAGCACCTGAATCTAGAATTTTACTACCCCGATATGTAAAATTATGCTTACCACGAGTTCATCAGCGGCCGGAGTAGGGACGACCAGACCCCGTGTCCTCAGGAACTGGCTGCAACCGTGGACTTTGCGATCCGCAGCTCGCGAGGGACAAAATGTTGGCGGCACGGTCGCTAGCCCACTCGACGCTGTAACGAAACTCAAAATATAACTTCGGCTTCCACTATATTCGATTTCGCGAACGCGCGTTGGCACTAACCTAAAAATTCAAAAGTGTTTCCGTGTTTCCCCTCGGAGCTTCTCGTTCAAAGTGAAGTTGGCGGCTCGAAAACGTAGTATATAAACTTGCCAATCGAATGTTCTAGAAGGAATTATATCCCCGACACAACTCCTTCTCACTAGATGTCTCCACCATTATGATGTTAGAATAAATACAACGACGGCTTCTGAAATAACTTCAATTAATTTCAACGTATATCTCGAAATATCTACTTCACAAATTGGATATGTTCATTACATACTACGAATAATAATAAGTCAGGAACAGTAACTGCGTTAAAAAAATGACCCAACAAAAGTAGTGTTCAAGTAGGCGGGGCTTAAAAGTCGTGTTCAGTACGTCATCAGTCGGACATTTTTCTTGCAAGCGAGCACACGTGAAATCTTCGCATACATTTAAATTTTTATCATTGTGAACTACAGCTGTGAATCATCATGCCAGCATGTGTTGTGAAGTGGTGCAGGTTCCATACAAGATTAAAATGTCCAGGAATCACTTTTATTAGTACGTAGTAGCAAAATTATATTTATATTCAAAGATGTTCGATCCAATGCAGTAAAATAAATACCTCTCTGCACTTAAGCTAGAAAGACAAGAGTATGACTAGATGCCTGTGAAAACCAGCATTATATACTTACTCCGTTCATTTTGAAGAAAAAAAAAATCGTGTGGCACTCGGAGACTGCCGCGGTAAAGCTATTGTATAGCTGTTTTTATCAACTTATGCAATTATAATTATTTAACCCATGCCATCTAGAGGCGAGTTGCTGAACTAAAGAGACAAGCGTGATATTTCAAAAAGTCATTAAATGTTCTGCTATTCATCGATAGATGCCAAATCAACTTATGCAATTATAATTATTTAACCAATGCCATCTAGAGGTAGTCTTGAGTGAATCGCCCGCAATACTTACATGTTATTTTTAAACACAACATAAATGGTTTCGCCTATATATCCTCGAAGGGGTAAGCAGCAGTGTTTTCAACGCCTACATTTAAATTATTAATTTTTTATATAAATTTATTTTTGTTTGTGCCTTGAGTTTGTGTCGCTCGTATTTTGACAGCTCGATACACTAGACTCAAGGGGGATGAAATGTAACACAAACACCGTCAAGGGTGATGAAATGTAATGACAGTTTTTTTAATGGTGATTAATTTTATATTTGTATGTACTCGTAATTCCTGTCTTTTATTATTAAAGTTTACTGATTGATACACTTCGTATTTTTTTTCTTGGATTTCTATTATAACAATGGCGTTTGACCATGTACATATTTTATGATATTTTGGTATTTTTAGATGAATGTCTGGTCAGGGTGAGGCCTTGAAGAAGATAAGAAGCTACTCGAAGTACTAACCTTGCGCAGACGTAGTCCCGGGCACCAGCTAGTAAAATATATTTTTGGTTATTTAATCTCACTTTACTATATTGCGGAAAAAGAGTCTCTTGTAATTACTTCTAGACGAAAACTTAATATTTTGCGAGACATAAAGTTCACTGAATTTTAAAAAGTAACCGATATAAAAAAAACAAATATAAAACATTGTGTATATTATTGACTTGGTCCAATCCACTTGTTGCATTACATCGTCCACGCCGCTACGACTCAGTTGTCATAGTAGACGTTGCAGCACGCGCGTGAGCCAATCCCTGCTTTCCTTCTGAATTTAAACCAATCACCGAACTGTCTATTTGTAACCTCGGAAGTAATTTGTATTTGGAATCATACGTCGTTTTGGTTTGAGGGCCACTTTTTGTGTGGAATTTGTTCTGAATTATGCTTCCTGACTTATTATTATTCGTAGATATTTATCAATAAGATTCTCAATTACTGAAAAGGTTTTTATGTATTTGTCATCTTTTGACCTAGGGGGAACATAGACTACACAACAGATTATTTTCTTGGATTTAAATGTTACCATACCCATTACTACCTCTATATCATTGGAATAGCCATGGACATCAACTATCTGATGCACTTTATATTGATCACGGACAGCTAGCAGTACACCGCCCCATCTTGTGTCACCAGCACGGTCCTGACGCAGCACCGAGAACCCGGGAGGGAACACTTCTGCGTCACATACGCTACTCATCAGGAAAGTCTCCGTAAGCGCAAATATGTTTGCTGATTCTAATAGAATCGACTTTAGACAAACGTCAAGTTTCGAGCGAAGGCCTCGAACGTTCTGATAAAAAAGTGTATATGTATTATACTGAATTCTATTGGCTCGTTTGCTGTTGTGGCTTATGAAATCCATTTCACCAGGGTTTTATAAAGACATCTTCTGGCCAGTGTTCAGGCTTTAAATAATTATCAACATTCTTAGTTGAAAAGCTTATCGTAAAAGACGCATAATCACCTCGCGACTTTAATGCCTCAACCAAGCAGTTATCTTCGGTACAAATGTTTGTGAGGTGAGCAAGAACTTGTTCCGGTGTAGTGCCGGTCTGAACTTAGTACAAATGCATATCTGCATTTGTCCTATCGGATTTTATCTTAGCAGCCGATAATAAACATACAGATGATCCCGGAATAGCTGTGCCACGAGTTACGTTGCTCGGTGAACGACGAGTACGGTGACGCTTTAAGGTCGATTCACACATATCAGTGAAGCCACAGTTCCGTCAACGTGTTCGCTCAGTTCGGTATCAGTGCTACAGTGTTGCGTCAGTGATTCAATTCACACATATATCAGTACTCAGTTCACGGAGCTTCAGTGAAAACGTGTCCGTCGTCAAGTAAAGTGATTGTTGCTATGGCTCTGTTCAATACTGCGGAGCTAGCATTGATAGCTATTGCTGTAAACGAAGAATAGCAGCATCAAGAAAAAAAAGATCAATCGATCGTCCTCAATTTCGTTATTGATGCCGCGGCGTCCGTGATCCGACAAAAAATATCGTCGTTAAGGCGAAATGAGTTCCAAATTTCATGATTCGACTTCGCGAAAACTTAGTTTTTCGACGCTTAAACCTAATAAACGAAGTTTGAAAAAAAAAGTAGTGTAAATTGAATATACGTTCTTATGAAATATGGGAGCCAAAACACGATTGAGCAAACTTGACTCGATAGAAAAAAATCGGCAACATTCCCTAAATTTTGCAATTTTTCTTGCATGCTTCGTGGGAAAAAGCATTTTTATTCAATTATGGGCATATATATTTCAATGAATGTATCATATTCGAATTCCCAATGAAATTTACTAGTGAACTATTGACTCCTTTATCATTAGAATTTAATCATTTGATTGTACGAAATAAATATAAAAAGTATTCAATTGAATTTTCGCATTACGTCGTCCATTCTGGTAAGCAATTCTCAACCTTATGTAAAGCATCGAAAATTGTTTTAAAATTAGGATTGGACCGCGCCTTAACGAATACGTCTGTGATTGCCGGTGTCGGCACTGACACTGACAGCACTGTGTCGTCACTTACACTGACAAGTGGGGATGCGTTCATAGAGAATGTATGAAAGAATATTTCGCACTGTGCCGGTACTGTGTCGGAACTGTGGCTTCACTGGTAAGTGTGAATCGGCCTTAACTTCAACCCATTCCGAGGGGTCAGATTTTTTAAATTCATTTGGTTTCGTATTTGACTCTGCAGCTGTGTTCCAAAAATCTAATTGCAGCGTTGCTGCCGGTGGCGTATTAGGAGTGGGGGGCGCTATGACTCGATGATGTAATCGATTCGGGCGCTTTCGGGTTCGCTTGGAGCGAAGGAACTGCAGGCGACAGCTTGTTCGTTTCCTTAACCTTCCGATTGGCAGCGGTGATTGCCGAATTAGCGCGAAGTCTATCTTCGCGTATTGGTCGCTTCGTTGTCTTCGAATCATTGCTACCTTCGTTAATTTCACTATTAACTAATTTTAATGATGCACTCGAATGTTTACTTACACCAACCAGTTTTTTTATCAGCATATTTTGATAGAGCACAATCTTCTCTAGTGAAATAATTTTGTTCTCCATAGAAAGCACTGTCTTAGTAAGTTCACGAACAGCAGATTCCAACGAAACATCAGACATTTCCGATAGTATATAATAAATTAACGCGGAGCTAGCAAAAACGACCGCCGACTGCAAGAGTGTGGGGGCAACTCTAAGCTATAGGTAGGTATAGCATAAAATTTGCCATGTTTATACTTTATATTTAAGGAGTAAAACGCCTCTATTAGTCATTGCCTAATTATGCCCAAAATTCGTTTCGTTAGTAGGATGCTCAGAAAATATAAAAAAATATTCAGTGACATTGATAATTTTCATAACAATAAACCTACGAGTAGGTTCAAGCCAAGTTCTTCAAGTCCTTAAAAACTTAAGTCGCGTAGGTAAAGACCACATATAAAGTCCATTTCACGAAAGAAGTCCCGCGGACAATTGTGGAACTAAATTTGACAGATGGGGAGTTCGGCCATGTTCTCGTTTGTCGATGTTATCAAGGTGCGTTTGTTGTGGTAGATATTTTGTGAGTGTATTATTGGATTAGTGCGTTATAAGGTTTATTTACTATGCCAAAAGTTGTAAAAAGTGCAGGTCGAGAAATGATATTAAAGGTGAAGGAGTTCTGTGAAGCGGAACACAAGAATCGCGGCGTTTTAATACCATTAGACAATGTTCGCAAAAGAGTCGCCGCCATGACAGGTAAATTTTGGGGCTGCCATATTATACATATTTTTTCCCGATTGATTTATAGATTGGAGTTAAGTTTTTTTTAATGCACGATTTTTATTAAGGAAAATTTGAAAAGGAATTAACACAACACAACAAAAATTTGTAAAGTTATATTCAACTATAATGTAATTAGATACGGAAATAGTCATGGTTAGATTTTTTTTTAAATTGTTCATTTTATTGCAGGTGTGTCAGAGAAAACTGTAACGAGAGTTACAAAAGAAGGCGCAACAGCGGCGAGTACTTCTAAAGTTATCATCACCCCAGGGAAGAGTCGCCCGCATCCCAAAAAGTTCGACTTGGATGGATTTGATTTGTGCGCTATACGGCAAAAAATTCATAGTTTTTATGTTGTGAAGAAGGAATTACCTACATTGGCTAAATTACGTGCAGCTTTGAGAGAAGACATAAATTATCAAGGAAGTATCACAACATTGCACCGTATATTGCATAGCATCGGTTTCAAGTATAAGCGATGCCAATCGAAACGTAAATTACTAATGGAACGTTATGATATTACTGCATGGCGTTCAAGATATTTGGAGAGAATCCGAAGAAATCGCAATGTGGAAAAAAAACCTGTAGTATATTTAGACGAGACCTATATACACAACACTTATCATGCCAAAAGTTGCTGGCAAAGTGAGGAGGAGCCTGGGGTGTTCGTGTCAGAGTCATCAGGGAGTCGTTGGATAATTGCTCATGCAGGAACTGAAAATGGTTTTGTTAATGGTGCATTGTTAATGTTCAAATCCCAATCCAAATCCTCAGATTACCACGATGACATGAACTCAAGAAATTTTTTGAAATGGATGAGTGAGAAAGTCGTTCCTAACCTACCTGAAAGGTCACTTGTGGTAATGGACAACGCTCCGTATCATTGCACTCAAATAAATAAAGCACCTACAATGTCAAGTATTAAACGTGACATGCAGGAATGGCTGCGAGGAAAGGGAGTATATTTTGAAGATACTTGGACAAAAGCTGTATTATTTGGATTAATTAAGCAAAACAAAGGTCCACCTACATATGCCGTGGATGAATTATTAAAATCTCACAATCATGAATTGCTAAGATTGCCGCCTTACCACTGTGATCTCAATCCGATCGAAAAAATGTGGAGCCTTGTAAAGAGACGGGTAGCGGATAAAAACGTGGGCCAAGATCCAAAAGAAATTGTACGCCTAACAGAAGAGGCTTTCGAGTCTGTTACAGCGGAAGATTGGGCAGTTCAATGTAAACATGTACAGCATTTGGAGGAAGAATATTTAAAAAATGATGGTCTTATGGATGAAGAAATGGATCGATTTATTATATCTACGGCTAGTGATAGTGAAACAGAATCTGATTCTGTTTCTATTCACTCTTCTGACAGTGATCATAGTATGACCGATCATAATTATTCAATAAAACTTTGAATAAAACTTTTTAAATGTTATTTTATTTTTCTAATTTTGAAGTTGGTTGAACATCTATATTTCCATTTTATATTTTAGAAATTACAGGAAGATTAATTTTTCACTAATCTGACCTTAGCAGTATAAACATCAAATAGGTACCTATATAAAAATATATTCTATTAAAAACATTTTCTTTCTTATCTAACTGTTCGAGTACGAAGTTAATAAAATGAAACTAATGAACTATAAATTATTTCCCCTGATTTCCCCATACCATATAAATTTAACCGTGGCAACATTATGTCGCGCGAATACAGCGCTGCGTCTACGGGACTTCTTTCGTGAAATGGACTCTACTCTTAATACACACCAGGTGCATAATGACATGTGGTAGAAGTGAGTATTATGTTATGTCACGGGGCATTCTTAGCAAAATTATCGCGTGTGTAACAGGGTTCAAAAGTGCCAACAATGCTCATAGTGATCAATCTTAGCGTTTGTGGAATGGACAACATAGACAAAATTAACGAAAATTGCAAAATTTAAAAGCGACTGGAACACGGCCATACTTTAATCTATTGTTATATCCAATCTTAGATAATACAGTCCACTGGGGTTTCGCTTCCTTACTGTTCTGTGGGCCTTAGAAAAATGTTGTCTATGGTTGTGCCACCATGCATTACAACGCCACAGTTATCTATGTTCTATTAAACGGTGGCTTCGTTATCTTCATTTCTATTAGAGCAAAGAGTTTGCGTATAAGATATTTTTATCTATAACTTCATGGATCCAATCCGTAGCCATAGAGAACATTTGTATACTGGAGATAGAGTTGTCATTCCAGCATTATCGCACGCAGCGCCATCTATTGATTTGTTATGAATACCGTAAACTATCAGTTCATCTGTGACTATAATATACCTTTACTAATTTTACTATTTTTACTTGCCTACGTGTTTCATTGGTCTTTATTTTATCCATAGTTAAACTTTAACAGTCAAAATGTTTTTTTCAATTATATAAGTATCAAATATTTAAGAGTATACATTTTGGCTAATAGTTAAACTACGGATTAAAACGGACCTGTGTCACTTTGTGGGTTGAGGAAAATTAATAAAAGCATAGTATATTTTTACATTTTTTAATTTAAATATTTTGCACCTTTTTTGCAATACGCCAAAGCTAATTTTTGGACTCTATCATTTTGGTCGTAATCAGATCTGTTCCCACTTAAAACTTTGTTTGTATCTTTACACCAATTGTAAATGAATATATCTATTGATAAGTTTTCTAATTTTTCTATGATGTCTGTTCTGTGAACAGCACACTTTATAAACTTGTAATTTATTAGTTTTTGAATATTGTCTTATATTTTTCTTCTTAAATCATGTGTCTTCCTTTAAAGTGAACTCGTAATACTCGTCACCTTAACTACGAAATTACCTTGCAAATATAGTGTAGGTACCGCAGATTACTAAGTATATTGCTTCGAGTATGATATTTCGTATGAAAGTGTGAGTGACAAACTCTTCGAGTACACAGTATGTTGGTCTCGCACTAATATATCGCCACCTATTGCATTTATCCATATCGCGAAATTTTCCAAGTTTTTATTTGGATTGGGAAATAAATGTAGAATCGTGTTGTCTTCATCTGGAATATATATTAACAATTATTAAAGGTTATGAAAGTAGGTACACTAATATGATCTATCAATCATCCGTACAGATTTCAGCTTTGTAACTTACAAATTTGTAGCTGAAATCTGCATCGCATAGTTATGATCTCACAGTACTTACCAATTCTAAGTAAAAAGTAGGTATTGAAACTTACGGGTCTTTTTGCAGTTGGGGACATGACGAAAATCCAATTTGCTATGCACAAAAACAGAGTCCGAAATAATTCGCAAAGATAAATCGATATATTCGCAGCCGTTGGAGTCCAAATATTTGCCAGGTCAGGGAAGGTACGCAGAATCGTCAGAGTCAGTGAAACAAGCCAGGTCATCGTAAATCCACGGAAAAAAATTCGCATATCCATTCACTCGAGAAGAAAGAAAATGATAATAAATTTGACAATGTCGATTTATCAGTTATTTGAAAGATTCAAGTAAAAGTATACATACTCTAATCTATGAATAGAATATTGTTTTTAAATTTATAAAGTAGACTCTTATAGTTTGTATATTTGCCTAAATCATTGACTGAAAAAAGAGCCATCTTTTGATTTGTTATGCAATGATAATAGGATCTATACTTTTCTTCTAAATGATAACACCATGTCCGTAACCACCAGTTCGCGTTGCACTTATATATACAAAATTTTCTCTATGCGTTGCACCTCGTTGCACGTTACCTACATGAATTTTCCGTATATACAATTTTCTCTATGGTCTGATTAATATAAATAAAATCATAGAATAAATTTACTCCTAACGGACATTCTCTTTGCTAACGGAGTATAAAATATCCAAGTGATTCCATATAAATAATATGAACATGAATCATACTGCAACTGTTTTTCTCACGATTTACGTAACTCTACAAAAGTGCAGTTAAATGATAAATGGTCGAATATTTGGAATCGAACAAGAATGATCAAAGGTAGGCATTTTGGCTTAATTCAGCCTACCATACCTTCAAAACCTTGGTTTTTTAAGTTTAAAAATGCTGAGAAATGGGTCACTTCCACCGTAATTCGTTTGCGCTTAGGTCACGTTTGTTCTCCCGTGTTTCTTGCTAAAATCAGGGTCAGGGATCATTCGCTTTGTGAGTGTGGCCTAGATGACGGTACTTTAAATCACATTTTCTTTTCATGTCCTAAGTTAAATTCTTCTTTGTATGATAAACTTAATTCTGATATCGCTAGACCTACTGATATTAACTCTCTTTTATCGCTTGTTTTCACACCATTTATTTATATGTTATGTAATTTTATTAAAACCAATAATATACGTTTGTAAAAGCGAAACCAGTTTTTAATACTTTTGATATTCATATTACTTTCATTTGATTCCGTACCGTACAATGGTCACTCCTTCAGGGTTGGGGGAGTACAAGGGCAAAATATCCGCCAAAACATGACACTGGCAGAGTAACGTCTTTCCACGTTAAAAAGCCACATAAGAAGAAGAAGAAGAAGTGATTCCATGCGATCAGTTCCACAGACTAACAGATGCTAACGCATGATCAGTTCAGATGGCTGCGATTGCCACATAATTCCACTTTCCGAAACTAACACACCTTCATAAAGAGCAAAGAGAATATAATAACTTCGTTTAAATAGCAGTGGTATGATGAAAAATTAAACCGAGATAGGTACAATAAATTATAACTAGTTATGTCCGCGGAAAGTGAAGAAGAAAAGAAGGTTCTCGCCCACCACGAGCAACTGCCTTTGTGCACTACTCGTCTGCCATATCGCCAGGGCAGGAAACTCACGGCCGTAAAGGTGATCTATTCTCTAGCTGGATATCATTGCACTGAGGCTTACTGTTTATGAGTTATGTCTAGTCCATATTTTCCCAGTCATTATATTTGCCCTCCTATCATCCCTCATCCCATTTCCTTCAAATTTATTTTACTATTTAGGTAATTAAAAAATTAATTAGTTTTAAAAATTTGTATTAATTTCTTTGTACTAATAATATAAAAAATTTTGAACATGTCTAATACCACCAACATAACTTTAAATTTATATATATTTTTATGTAATAATCTAAGATGGTTTGGTACTAAATTGTGTTGTGTTCCCCTCCTTTTTTGTACAATCATAGTAGATCTTAAGAAGTCTGGTGGACTCTCGCTATGACTCACCGAGCATATGCTTAGAGTAAACAATCTCCATGAAACTGACATGGGCAGAAATGCAATAAACGAAAAAGTAATTATATTCCTTGCTACAGTGTCTTAGCTTTTGCTAAGAAGCTTTTAGAGAACATTCATACAAAGTCTTCAGGTCCCAAACTAGGCTGAGCTTGCGCTATTGTAACCTGATGACTGATGCACATACACACTCATACACAGGTCAAACTGATGTGTTCGTGCATGCAGATGTTTGTCCTGTCTGGAGATCGAACCTCCTACCAGCAGCTCAGAAAGAAGGGTTGCTACCAACTGCAACAACCAGCCAGTCATTTATACCTTTACAGCAAGCCTCTCATGCTGCTGTTCGCAAGCAGTATATATGACACCAGCGGACATATACTCAAAGATATTTTATGTATAAAATAGTAATCAAAGAGTGTTTTCATATGTCTGAAATTTACAAACATTATGTAGGTTCGTAGATTTGACACATATTTACTACACTAATTTGGCATATATTTTGGTATTTCCAGGTATACACAATAAACAATGAATCAAACCATCTGCTCATATTTGGCGTACCATCTTTAAATCTCCGTCAAGAAACAAAAGCCCTGTTTGCTAAGTTTGGGAAACTACAACATTTCACTTTATCGAAAAACCATCCAGCTGAAGACTTTACGGAGACATACCATGCAAGATACGAGAGAATCCAGTCTGCGCGTATTGCTAAACGGATGATTGATACAAAGAATTTCTATGGTGGAAGTCTACATGTATGCTACGCTCCCGAGCTTGAAACGTTTGGAGAAACAAGAAATAAACTGTTGCTACGTAAAAAAGATGTTTTATACCGTTTGAAAAATCTACAAAAAGAAACTACAGAAACAGTCCAATCAAATACCGTACATGATAATAGAAGTATTGCAGAAAATAGTCCATCAGTCTCAAATACGGACTTAATCTATGACAATTCGATTGTTAATGAAATAAAATCTAGCCATGTTAAAGCCAATTCAAGTAGTAATGTTAGTAAAATCAATATGGGTGATGAGAATGTCATTTATTTAAATAAAAATAAGAGAAAAACAAAAAACAAAGTAGTTACAGAAAAGCGATTCAAGCCATGCTTTGAAGGAAACAGTAAAAGTTTTGTAAATACATATTATAAAGGAATTAGCATATCAAATAATGTAGATATAATAGATTGTACTTCTGTACAACAAGATATAGTCTCCAATATTGATGAGGCTCTCAATTATAATAAATTTGGAAATGAAATAATTAGAAAAGTTGAAGAAAAGCCACTGAATAGGATTATATTTAATTGTAATAAAAAATCTTGATAAATGTCTTCTGTTATTATATGATTGCATTACTGCATATTGTTGTGTTACCCACATTCTATGTAGGTATAGTAAATATTTGACAATTAGTTATATTAACGGTGCTTAATCGCGTTAGTAATAGTATTTATTTACCTCGACGTTTCGATCAAGTTGCATTGATCGTGGTCACGAGCGGACTGAAGAGGCGAGTGTCGCTGTCTTGAAGTATGGAGATACTTTTATTAAAAATTTATTAAAATACCCCCAACAGTTGTTATAAAAAGTCATTGCCCCGACACAGAACACTAACGATATCCACAGATTTTTCTGAGGATAAATCGCGATGGGAACACTTTTTAATCACTGGATTACCTTTTTCCGCCAGTTTGAATCCATCCTCCCGGTTGAAGTTACGGTGTTTTAAAATCTCAACCGCTTCACGTACCATTCTCGAGTAATAGTGACGCTCCGTAGAGAGGATTTTGGGGTCGTGAAGTTCAATCCAGTGATTAGGTCCTGACTCGAGCAGATGTTCAGCGATCGCAGATTTATTTATGTGGCGGTTCTTTACAGCTGCAATATGCTCTTTGACTCGTTCAGCAATGGTTCGCTTAGTTTGTCCAATATACGAACTACCGCAGCTGCAATCAATTCTGTACACACACGTGTGTTTGGAATGGTATCTTGTTCTTGGGTGACCTGACACCGTAACTTCAACCGGGAGGATGGTTTCAAACTGGCGGCAACATGGAATCCAGTGATTAAAAAGTGTTCCCGTCGCGATTTATCCTCAGAAAAATCTCTCGATATCTTTTTTTTTATTCTCTTTTTAATTTAGGGACTTTGAGTCGTGCAACGACTATGTCAGTCCCATAGTTTACTCAAAAATTATGTACACATTTTTACACTTTATCCTTGAGCATCTTATATGTGGACTGATAGAGCATCCTAGCTGCATTAGATGTTGGCGCAGCTAAAATGCTCTGAATCAGGCCCACATAAAGTCGGTTAACGTCAAGGACCTTAAATAGGTCATCTCTTATAGATGCACTTTGGACGCACTCTATCAGAAGATGATACACATCTTCGTACACACCACATGTGTCGCAATTAGGGCTCCTAGCTTTGTTCATTAGGTGCTTGAATCCATTTAATGGCATGTGTCCAGAACGCAACCTGTGACCAATTACTACTAGTTTTCTACTTAACTTCACGTGGGTGCACCATGGAATATGAGGAGGCTCACTTTGACCTCACCATCTTCTAATAGAGGAAATTAATCTCGACCAGAAAATAATTGATTTGCATTTGTTTTTAATAAGATACCTAGCTTAATATATTAAGTAAAATTCTTGGTCTGATGGATGGGGGAGCGACTCTGGGATTGCAATGGGTTCCTTCACATGTCGGCATACATGGAAATGAGGAGGCAGATAAACTAGCTATTATAGGGATGCAAGAGTCTTATTAAAAACAAATGCAAATCAATTATTTTCTGGTCGAGATTAATTTCCTCTATTAGAAGATGGTGAGGTTTCGTAATAAGTCCTCAATGACATTAGACACACATTTTTTACGCGGTGCTAGAGATTTTGCACTCGAGTTTAAGTTTTTCTAATAAGTATAAATTATGTGCATATTTAATTATTATAACCGTCAATTTAAACCACAGCAGGTACTATGACTAAGTATACATTTTAAGGAAAATGTTAATAACAAACTAAACCAGTAGCTTGGGACTCATACCAAAGAAAAAAGTATGTAAAGTTTATGCCGATCAATGTTGCTTCAATCATCGATGTTTGACAAGAACAAGGCAAAATGCTTTCGTTTATTCTACTATGTTTCTGTTTGGATGTGGGTGGATTATGGATATCGATAGTAATTATCGATAAAAGACAACCCGCGATATAGTTACCGCAGCTAGATCCATGTTGATTATTACTTTATTACCGTCAAAATGTATCCCATCTTATCTTATGCTATCGATGTTTGCACTGACGGGTAAGTAAGGAGTTTGACTTAGGTAGATGAAGTAGGCAGATATATCTATAATTTTTGTTTTCTAGTACATCAGTATTTATCATCAACATCATCACCATCTCAGCCGTAGCAAGCTGACTTCGTCTAACATCGTCCTGCCCTCCTGTCCCATTATCAGCAGGGCTATTATGTATCTCAATTGCTAACAAAAGTTGATTGAAATCGAAAAAAATGGCTGCTCTGTGTCATTTTTGTCAGCCAGTTTTTGCCAGTATTCAACTTATATGCTATCGATGCACCTCTGTGTCCAGAAGCGCATTGCTGTAAGGCACTTTTGCTGTCAGATAAAATAACTACCTTTTTGAGTCCTGAATTAGTAATATAGGACAGCGCCTCCGAGATTGCAAAAAGTTCTACAAACATTGTTGAATATTTAGAATCATTTAATCTAAAGCTTTCTCTCACATTGTGACTGGGATCGTAGTAGGCCGCCCCCCGACCGTCAGCCATTTGAGATACATCTGTATAAATTTTAACCCAACCATTGTACTTGTTGCCTAACATATGAAGTGTATTATACTTTAAAATACTGTTATCATATTTGTATTTCGGTTTTACTATATTATCAATATTTGTATGAATGAAAGATATATCTATATCAGAGACTCACGTTTTCAAATTAAAAATAGGTAATGTATAACTGGTGTTGATTTTATCTCTTTTGGTTTCCTCATACACAGACATAAGTAAAGATTTCTTTTTCCTAAAATACCTATGTTGATAAATTTATATCAGAGAGGCTTTTTAGCATATCTGTTCTTACGTTATTTGACCAGGATAGCGACCTCAAGCAATATCTGGTAGCAAGGTATTTTCTTCGCATGTGCAGTGGTGGTATGCAGAGCTCATACTCCATCACATGAACTGGAGTAGTTTTTATATATCCTCCTACTACACGCAATGCTGCATTTTGCACTCTATCTAGCTTTAATAAGTGAATTTTTGCTGCATTGTCATACATAAAACTTGAGTAATCTATCCTACTTCTAATTAAGGAGATATAAATTCTTCGAAGGTGTTTTGGGTGGACTCCCCAGGACGAGCCTGCCAAAATTTTTAAAATATTAAGTAACTTTAAACATTTCATGTGGACTTCGTTTATATGTATATTCCATTTTAGTGACCTGTCCAACCAAACGCTTAGATATCTAACACAATTTGTTACTGGAATCGTGTTGTCATCAATTGATATAGTCACTTGGTTTTTAATCTGGCCTCTACTTGCTTTTCAAAAACGCATGTGTGTCTATTTAGACACACATGCGTTTTTGAAAATGACACTTGTAACCCTATTTGACTTAGTATACGCGATACTACATGTATACAGTCTTGGATATCTATTACACTATTAGGTATTAATATTTTGGTTCTGAGCATAAAAGACAAAATCATCAGCATATTGTAGAGTATGCAAGTTATTAGATGATTGACTAATTTTTGATGTAATTATATTAAATAGCAAAGGCGAGATAGGATCTCCTTGCGCTAGTCCTTTACCTGTCCATCTAGTTAGAGCATGATCTTCACTATCCTCTTTGATTTCCAGATATCTCATTCTTAGAAACGCATATAAGTATTTACATATTTTGGTTCCGACTCTCAATTTGTCCAACATTACAACCAGTCGATCTACCAGAATGTTATTATATGCGCTGTCTATATCTAGGAAGCATGCCAGTGTAGGTATATTTTTAACAAAACCAGCTTGTATTTGTTATACTAATCTTATTATGCAGTCTACACTTGACTGACACCTACGAAAGCCGAAAGTGGTTTGAGGTAGTATTTTGTTTCGTTCAACAAACCATTCAAGTCTTTTATTTATCATTGAATGAAAAATTTTACATATGCAAGAAATTAATGAAATAGGTCTAAATTTGGGTGTAGAATCAACAGTATTGGGTTTGGGGATTGGTATCACCTTAATTTTACTTCATTGTTCTGGTATTACTGCATGGGTAAATATCTGTATATATGAGAAGTAATACTTTGCCTTCTTTGGGAAGGTGATAGATCATGCTATACGTGATATCATCCTCATCTGGAGCAGTGTCTTTTTCCTTTAAGCAATTGTAGAGTTCCTGGGCAGAAAAAGCACTTTCTAACTAAGGGTTTCGAGAACTAAAAACCGGTGTGGGTGGTTCTACAAAATCCGGAGCTAAATCTCGCAGTAACTCTACCTTTTTATCGTCTGGAGCACGAATATTATTTTTCTTTACCCCCTTGATCCATCTCATTTTTCTCCACATTACAGAAGAACTTGTTGTTTCGTCTATTTCTCCACAAAATTTCTTCCAACCACCGGACTCTGCTTGTCTTATAGTCTTTTGTGCGTCTGCTATATTTTTGGTAAGATTATCAAAATTATTTGGTGTAGGATTTTTCCGAAAGTGTTTTTAAGTACTAAGCGGCGTTTAGCTACGGCGTGTGACACATCGGGACACCAATAGGGTTTAGGTTTGAATGACATTGACGGATTTGCATTAACTTTAAAAAACGGTGTACTGTGGTTGGCGGCGTGATTTAATTTTTCAATGAAGAAGTTGTAGGTACCTACATTGATTGTACATCTTCACTAAACATGAGTCTATGATTTGAAAAGCTTTTTCTGCATGCATCTTGATAGAGTTTCCAATCAGCTAGTTTATAGTTACGACGTTTTATGAAGACCAGTAGCTCTACCATGAGTTGGCAACATAAATGTCATCTACAGTCGATACTCGATCTCGCCTACCTATTGCGCTTGTGATTGGCATACTCGCTGTCTTTTTTAGTTCTACAATTGACCGCGAGGTGGCACTGATCTTTTTTTCATACATTTTTTCGCGGCAGTCGCTATCGAGCATCGATTGGTGTCAATGTTGTAAACTCATGGTAGACCTACGGATCATCTGACAGCTCTAGTTGAAACTCTATAAACAAGTGGTCACTGCCCAAATTTTCATTTGTGACCCACCATTTGAAATGGACCGCTATGTCTGTAGACACGAAAGTAATATCTGGCTCTCGATATCGTTAGTGTTGTGTGTCGGGACAGTTACTTTTTATAACAACTGTTGGAGGTATATTAAAAAGTATCTCCATACTTCAAGACAATGACACCCGCCTCTTCAGTCCGCTCGTGACCACGATCAATGCAACTTGATCGAAACGTCGAGGTTAATAAATACTATTACTAAAGCGATTAAGCCCCGTTAATATAATATAAATATGTGTTCAAATCGCAAAGTTTAAAAATTAATATTTGACAATTTGATGTGATTTTGCTAGACAGATTTATATCTATCATATAAAAATAAACATCTATTTTTCCTGGTCACGCTATAACTTGAAAATGGCTTTACTTCATTCAAAATTTTTAAGTGTTTCTTATAATTATTTAGTAGAAGGTTCTTACAATACAAAACAAGTGCAAGTTGAAAAATTTAATACTGACTTCCAATCTATAACTTTGGTAATAATCCATTATCCCAATAACGGATTTTTACTCATCAAATCAAATCAAAGTCGGTATTTGGTATTTTGAGTTAACACCGAATTTGATAAAATTTACATGGGACCACACGGGAAGCAGCAGGGATTTTGCAAATCGGTACACCCAGTCGAAAGTTATAAGGTAACAAACATAAAAAAAATATATTTTGTTATGTTTGTTAAACATAAAAAAACAGTCGCGGGCAGCAGGTTGTTTGTTAGAATGATGTCGGGATTTTCAAAGCCGATCAAGGGCACCAATATAATCACCACATACATACGTCATAGTAAATACTGTCATGGCTTTTAACTTAATATATAATACTTTTGTTTTTATTCGTAATACGGATTTTCTACCGACTTTCAAAACAAGAAGGTACTCAATTCGTCTGTATATTTTTTAAATGTTTGTTACCTCATAACTTTCCACTGGGTGAACCGATTATCAAAATTCTTTATTGTTTAAAAGCTGGTGCTTCCCGTGTGGTCCCATTTTTCATCAAATTCGGTCCAGGAAGTCGGTATTAAATTTTTCAAATTTTATTTTCGTTTAGATTATTATCCCGCACATAAAATTCGCCATGCTGGAATTTAGCATTCTTTCTTCGAATGTAACATTTCTCAAAGTCGGTTGAGCCATTGAGTAAGTAGCTACGAGCGTACATAGGTACATACATGCAGGTAAAACATATAATCCTCCTTTTGGGGTTCGCCGCAGTCGGACAATAAAGTAGGTATCAGAAAGGAAATTATAGATCAGCGGGCCTACAGTGGCCCTAGCACGAATAACTGCGTGCGTGTAACGTAACGTGTCGTTCACGTGAAACAGTACAATCTGTCATGTATCTAGGGCACACGTGACACAGATACACTCATAGTTTGTACTTGTGGCCCTAGCACGAATAACGGCGTGCGTGTAACGTAACGTGTCGTTCACGTGCAACAGTACAAACTGTCGTGTATCTAGGGCACACGTGACACAGATACACTCATAGTTTGTACTTGTGGCCCTAGCACGAATAACGGCGTGCGTGTAACGTAACGTGTCGTTCACGTGCAACAGTACAAACTGTCATGTATCTAGGGCACACGTGACACAGATACACTCATAGTTTGTACTTGTGGCCCTAGCACGAATAACGGCGTGCGTGTAACGTAATGTGTCGTTCACGTGCAACAGTACAAACTGTCATGTATCTAGGGCACACGTGACACAGATACACTCATAGATTGTACTTGTGGCCCTAGCACGAATAACTGCGTGCGTGTAACGTAATGTGTCGTTCACGTGCAACAGTACAAACTGTCATGTATCTCGGGCACACGTGACACAGATACACTCATAGTTTGTACTTGTGGCCCTAGCACGAATAACTGCGTGCGTGCAACGTAATGTGTCGTTCACGTGCAACAGTACAAACTGTCATGTATCTCGGGCACACGTGACACAGATACACTCATAGTTTGTTGTGGCCCTAGCACGAATAACTGCGTGCGTGTAACGTAACGTGTCGTTCACGTGCAACAGTACAAACTGTCATGTATCTCGGGCACACGTGACACAGATACACTCATAGTTTGTTGTGGCCCTAGCACGAATAACTGCGTGCGTGCAACGTAACGTGTCGTTCACGTGCAACAGTACAAACTGTCATGTATCTCGGGCACACGTGACACAGATACACTCATAGTTTGTTGTGGCCCTAGCACGAATAACTGCGTGCGTGTAACGTAACGTGTCGTTCACGTGCAACAGTACAAACTGTCATGTATCTCGGGCACACGTGACACAGATACACTCATAGTTTGTTCTTGTGGCCCTAGCACGAATAACTGCGTGCGTGTAACGTAACGTGTCGTTCACGTGCAACAGTACAAACTGTCATGTATCTAGGGCACACGTGACACAGATACACTCACAGTTTGCACGCGGAAGCGTGACGCGTTGACGCTTACGATACGAATACTTTTTCACCATTTGTTTGTTACGCTTGTACTTGCTACGGCCTCAGGATTTATACGACGGACGGACGTGAATAAACTTTTTTGTTTAGCCGCTACACCATTACAGTGTTTTACCTTACTAGGTAGATGATATGATACTTGGATAATTATGGTGTAATCGCTTGTTTTCTGCTCTACCCAGAAAAAACAAATGCCGATCTGGTGAAGTGATACGGAGATCATTGGTGTAATCGCTTGTTTTCTGCTCTACCCAGAAAAAACAAATGCCGATCTGGTGAAGTGATACGGAGATCATTGGTGTAATCGCTTGTTTTCTGCTCTACCCAGAAAAAACAAATGCCGATCTGGTGAAGTGATACGGAGATCATTGGTGTAATCGCTTGTTTTCTGCTCTACCCAGAAAAAACAAATGCCGATCTGGTGAAGTGATACGGAGATCATTGGTGTAATCGCTTGTTTTCTGCTCTACCCAGAAAAAACAAATGCCGATCTGGTGAAGTGATACGGAGATCATTGGTGTAATCGCTTGTTTTCTGCTCTACCCAGAAAAAACAAATGCCGATCTGGTGAAGTGATACGGAGATCATTGGTGTAATCGCTTGTTTTCTGCTCTACCCAGAAAAAACAAATGCCGATCTGGTGAAGTGATACGGAGATCATTGGTGTAATCGCTTGTTTTCTGCTCTACCCAGAAAAAACAAATGCCGATCTGGTGAAGTGATACGGAGATCATTGGTGTAATCGCTTGTTTTCTGCTCTACCCAGAAAAAACAAATGCCGATCTGGTGAAGTGATACGGAGTAAATTTGTTGGAGATTATAAATGTTTATTTTAGCTGTGTAGCCCTCCGCGATTGTTCTAAACATAGTGTAGTTTTATAGTAGTGTAAGTAGGATTAGTGTCTTTGCATTTGAGGTTTATCTTCGTCCCGTAATGGAGTGGTTCGACCCACCCAATCCTGATCCTCCGCCTGAAGGTTCTACATCTACCAAACGGCGTTTAAATCTAGAGGCTGAGCCGCCTGCCAAAATAACAATCACCTCCCCTGAGTTAGCTTCTGCCTCCATTGAGACGGTTTACACTGACCCTTCAATGGTTATTGGCGGATTATGTTATACTGCATTAGACAAGGGACCTTATGTGGTCTATGTATCACGTGTAGAAGAGGATCCAGCTGTGGGATTGGTATTACGTCCGTTCAGATTTGGACAGCTTCTTAAAAGTCACAAAATAGAAAACATCTGCTCTGATGGTGTTAAAAAAGTCGGTCGCAATAAAATTTCTGTTGAATTTTCTTCAGCTGATGACGCAAATAAATTTGTTAGTCTCCCGATTCTGAGTTCAAGCAAATACTCAGCTACTATCCCAACATTTAATGTCACTAGGATGGGTATTATCGGCCAAGTTCCAACTGACATTTCTATGTCTGAATTTGTCGAATCCCTGGAACTCCCTATTGGCTGTGGTAAAGTCATGAAAGCTACACGACTCAGCCGGAAAAATATCGATGATGATAGAGTATCTTGGATCCCAACTCAATCAGTTGTGGTGACTTTCCAGGGTCAAATGCTTCCTACCCGAGTCTTTTCATATTATACCTCCCTACCTGTGGAGCTCTATCAATACCCCACTATTCAGTGCCATTCATGCTGCAAATTTGGCCATGCCAAAGCTCAGTGTAGATCGAAACCTAGATGCTTCCGATGTGGTAAGAATCACGTTGGTGCTAGCTGCGATGTCTCTGAAATAAATGCATCTTGTCTTCACTGCTCCGGCCATCACTTTGCCACCGATAAATCTTGCCCAGAGTTAGAAAGACAAAAATCCATCAAGTCTATGATGTCCCTAAATAGCATCTCCTACGAGGAAGCCTCTGCTCAAGTCCCACGTGTTACCCGCTCCTACGCGGAAGTCTCTAAAGAGTCTGCTTCTCATCTCCCCTCTTCATCACAATCATTTGTTCGTGCGAAATCATCAAGATCTGAAACCTCTCAATCATATGTTAAGAACCCCCGCCTGAAACCTCAAGGGTAGTCATATGACAAGACTGCCCATAATGAAATAGTTGCCGTTCCTAAATCAGTATTGGCTAATGGTTGTGCGTTAGGTATCAACCAATCTCTTAATGTATCTCCCCAACAAGACAATTCTATGTTGGAAACTTTAATCACTCTAATTATTAACATTATTTTAATGAACCCCTTACCGTCCAACGTTGCCGATAAACTCACTCAATTAGTCTCCCTTTCCCAGTTTGGATCCAGTCGCAATACTTCAGTGGAACACACAGAGCTTGCGTCGCAAGAAGCATGAATTGACTCACTTAATTTCAAAATTTCACCCATCAGTCATTGCCATCTCGGAGACTTATAGTATTATAGGAGATATAGTATTTGATTAGAGTACATTTACAATAATTAAAAAATATAAAATCGTTCACAATGTCAAATTATAAAAAAAAAACTAAAAACAATTTCAAAAATATACAAAAAAAGAAGTCAAGTATTGGAATAATAATAATATGGGACGACATCCACACAAAGGTCTTCAGGTCCCAAATTAGGCAGAGCCTGTACTATGGTAACCTGATGACTGATATACATACTTAAATACATATACACACCCAGACACAGATCAAACAGACATGTTCATGCACACAAATGTTTGACCTGTCCGGGGATCGAACCCGGGACCAGCGGCTCAGAAGGCAGGGGTGCTACCAACTGCGCCAACCGGCCTGTCTGGAATACTATAGTAAACAATACAAAAATAAGAATAATTAAGTTCCTACATACTTGTAAATTAAATTTAATAAATTCGTCATGGCTGTAGAACGTCTGCTCGATAAGCCAGCGTTTCAACCTTTAATTATAAGTTTTTGGATAGTCTCATTGATTTCATTTATAACATAAGCAATAAACAGTTTTTTTTACCGTGACTTAAATTACCCATGTTAGGTGTAACGGTGATATGTTCTGGCAGCTTGTTATAAACTGTTGGACCCAGTTATCTGTCAATCAAGTCATAAAAAGGGAAGAAGAAGAAGAAACTTTCCCTCATATTTTTTCTTCACTAACACACCTGTAAGTGTATTAGTATTATTACTTACTAGTGTATAGAGTTGCAGTGCCACTCAGAGGTTACAACTGTAGTTATGCGCCGCACTGCACTGCACTCATCGCCCCGGCACATTGATTTTTGAGTTTCTTTCGCTCGTCGTATTTTCACTTTCTACAGCGCCCTTCGCACTCTAACATAGTAATCGCCTGCGCACTGCTGATTTGCGGCACAATATCTCACACTGCGGTGGAACCTAACAAGACGGCCTCTTGTGAGAGCCTAGTAATAATAATTACCGCAGGGCGGCTTTGTGGCGAGCCGTCAGTGAGTGGCAACACCGCGGACCCTGATTCTCCCTTAGGCTAAATGAGACCCCTGACTCCCGGCTTGCCTTAATTGGCCGTCTGGGGGTGGAGACGCAAGAGCAAGTAACAAAAAGCTCCAAGGGTGGAAGTGTTAAAGGGCATAACGCCGGTAGTAGCGCTCTAGTGAAACCGCAGCACACCTCTCGACACCCTTTAGACATCTACACCAACGTTGCCCCTTTTGTCACCATTGATGGTGGCTCTTATGGGGGGCCCGCTTAATGGGTGGCAAGTCACCACCTGCCCAATATTTTTAAAATGAGACTGAAATTGGCAGGTGCCGTAGTCTCGTCCATAGCCTACTATCGCACTTATCACTAATAAGTTCATCTCAATAACCTGGCCATTTTACCCATATTTGTAATAGTTATAAGTACCATGTTAACCTTCATCCAACATTTTTTCTGTTTTTTATACTTCTTTGTATTTGCTATACCAAACAGGTCTCTAAGTGTTGGCTACAGCCCCACTTATGCCTTTGTAAAGGACCGGATCAAATCCGTGAATTTGTTTTAATAAAAGGGATAATAATAATAATAACGTTTATTGACGTAGATTACATTTTACAGAGCATGGTTTCATTGGTCCACAAACTAGGTTAACCTGTATCGTGGGAACCTCCTTCCTTTTTGATACATATATTTCTAAACATAACGTTATAATAATTAAAGTTAGACAAAATACAAAATTTATTATTAATAAGTAAGTCGAGGTTCCCAGCCTCTTACGGTTCGTATCCCGCCGGAAGAGAATATTCTACTCCGGCCCCTCACGTCGAAAATTATCTAATTTTGCACATATAATTTTCTCATCTTATTCAAAACCTAGCTGACCCGCCTGCGGTTTCGCTCGCTTGGTCGTGGTGGAAGCACCGCTTTGGAATTTCGAGGTCTTGGGTTCGATACCCAGGTCGGACAGTCATCGGGGTAATCTTACAAAGAAATTCTCAATAACAGTCCGGAGTATGGAACAGTGCCCCGTAGATGGCAATAAGCTCGCCTCCTATTACGTGGGACCAAGGAAAATAATGTCGGTCTGTACAGCCAGCTGTAAATATAATACATTCGCCTTGTAGAGATGTATGAACGACCGTTCTCGTAAAACGTGCGAACACAAAAAGCGCGACGCTTCCCGTCGAAGTGACTCATGGTTACTAAAACTCCACGAGTGCCATTATCCAACCACGCTAGGCTCCCCCTGTCCACGCACTGTTTACCCCGCGAAAAAAGATGACGCAATATGCACGTTCTATTGCGCCACCTGTAGGTCTTCAATTAATGTAACTAACCGGTGGATACATTGCTAAAACTCTGAACACAAAACAACTTAGCATAATTTTGTACACTTAGTCATTGCTTGTACACCATTATTCGAATTTAAACGGTTGATATTCCACCACTGCCACACTTCAAGACAATCCAAATCAAATCAAATAAACACAAACCTAGGAAAATAAACAAAATAACGCTGAGCAAAATGCGCTAATTATTGACTATGACTAGCTGCGCTCCGCGGTTTCACCCGCGTGGTGATGGATGATGACGATAATGTAACTGAATGAAAATATAAATGTAGCATTCTAATGGTGATTTTTTTTTAATCAGTCCAGTCGGTTTTTGAGTATATATATAATATTCATTAGAAACATCCAAATCAAGACACAAATATAGAAATCTTTCCTCTTTATAATATTATTTTTAGTATTATAATTATTAAAACTAGGTAATAGATTGCTTTCTAATAATAAATATTTGAACTCGGCAAGACGCGTGTTTTCCTACTTGTGGTACAAGTCCATAATCAATGAACGTTCAAGACTGCGTGGCCTCCAATTGTCAGGCCGGTGGAGTCGGTAAAAATCAAACCGATACAATAATTCACAGCCAGCCAATGCATGTACATGTACCTACATGCATGGACACCTATACGTACGTAACTTTAATATGTATAGCAAGAAATGCTTTAGTACTGTCGAGATGGGTCTTATATATGTGAAATATAATAAATATACCCATCCCATCATATGGGTCTTATAAATGTATGTTCAATATGTTCCACAATCAAAAAAAGAATCGTTACACGCGTCGAAGAAAGTTTTCGTGCGTCGTGTAGCGTATAATGTAATTGGCACAGAATTCGCCAGAATTCGTTGGCACGTATCGATCGAATCAAAGGCCTTCTCATAGTCCACAAAAGCTTAACAAAGAGGCAAGTTATCCTCTTCGGTCTTCTGTATAACTTGCCGTAGCGTGTGGATGTGGTCTATGGTACTATAGCCTTTTCGGAAACCGGCTTGTTCCGGAGGCTGGAATTCAACAAACCTGCGACTGAGACGATTCGTGATGACCTTCGAAAACAACTTATAAACTTGGGTCAAAAGCGAGATGGGTCTGTAATTCTTAAGTAAAGTGTTGTCACCTTTCTTGAAGAACAGCACCACCACGCTTTTGTTCCATGCTTCTGGCGTTGATCCTTCGAGTAAGACGGTGTTAAGTGCTTCTGAAAGACCTTAAGTACTGGTGTTCCACCCGCATTCAGAAGCTTTGATGTGATACCGTCGTCACCCGGCGCCTTGTTGTTCTTAAGCTGTTTCAAGGCCATTCTAATCTCGTACAGGCTGATGTCCGGGATATCTTCGGTATAATGTCGGGTCAGCTTGGCTCTTGGGTCTTTGGCCGAGCTGCTAACAAGTTTAGCGACCGAGGTGTATAACTGTCTATAGAACTTATCGACCTCCATCAACACTTCTGCTTTAATCGACGCTACACTGCCGTCTTCTAGCTTCAGCTTCGTCAACTGGCTTTGCCCAATAGACATGTCTCTTGCAACCACTTTGGAGCCTTTTTTCCGCTCTATCGTCTCTTTAATACGGTTCGCATTAAAGGTCCGGATGTCGTGTCGCAAGGACTTCCATGTTTGTCTGTTGAGCAGCCTATATGTTTCAGCATCATTCGAAGACTGCAGTTTCAGTGAGCGTCGTTCATCCATGAGGTTGAGGGTATGGTTTGAGAGTTTCTGTGGCCTATCTGTACGGTGGGGTTTAAGATAACGCTTTAGTCATGCTGTTGAAGCACGTCGCGTGTCTCATAGGTCGGCCCTACGAATAAATAATGTCAGGAAGCATAACTCAGAACAAATTCCACGCAAAAAGTGGTCCTTCAAACCAAAACGACGTAAGATTCCAAATACGAATTACTTCCGAGGTTACAAATAGACATGTTCAGTGATTGGTTTAAATTTCAGAAGGAAAGCAGGGATTGGTTCACGCGCGTGCTGCAGCGTCTACTATGACAGCTGAGTCATGTAGGGTCTATATATCTTATAGTAGGGTCCGCCTTACGTCAAGCGCGTGCTGTTGAAACGCGCTGTTCTACGGCGCAACTGTGTTACCAGCCTAAGAATACAGGGAGTTTCTGCACAAAGATGTTCGAGACTTGTTGAGAACTCCTCTGTATTTTTTTAAAATAAGTTGCCATTATTAAAGTGAATGAATGAATGAAGTGAATGAATCTTTGAGAGATTTATTTATCAAAGAATCAATATATTAACGTTGCCTTCCTTATATGTATTTGAAAATATAATGTATGTTCGTAAAAATTTACATAAATATAAGTTAAATAGTGATCACCACACTTTTAATATCAGAAATACAAATAGGATAGCTGTACCTAGTTTTAGACTTGCGAAGTCTAATAAGTCATTCCTAGGAAATTGTGTGCGTTTTTACATAAAACACATAACTGAGCTCACAGAGGGCAAATTCAAGTTGACTGTAAAAAACGTTTTAATAAAAAAAACTTACTATAAAGTTCGACATTATATAGAAGATAAAGATGCTTGGAATACTCCACTTCTGGCAAGCTGTCTCTCTGCCACCCATAAAATGTAATATTTGTAGTACCTAAGTATAAACATTGTAAACATCCATATAAAAAGAATGGCCCCGAGTTTCTTGCAGCTTCTTCTCGGTGGGCTCTATATATTTTGGAACGCGGCGGTAGAGCCTTTAAAGTACATTATAATGAAATGTTGACGTTCATAAGTACGTCTTTGATGCCTAAATTGAATAAATGATTTTGACTTTGACTTTGAAAGTCGCGTTCCTGGAATCTGGTTTATTTATATTCCAATTGTGGGAGAAATCTTTACTAGTTCAATTTATACTTTGTAAGTCAGAGTCCGAGTGGCCCCCTGAGCTTGGGGGCCCCGGGGCACTGCCCCGTCTAGCCCTCCGCTAGCTACGCCACTAAGTACTAGCTATGCAATCTCCTTACTAACCTTTAATCAATACACTACAGTGTACACAGATCACTAAGCATTTGAAGAAATACATAGGATAGTTTGATGGCAAATAAAATATTACAATTAGAAATATATTACTTTTAATAAAAATATTAATATTTTAATATAATAATACAACGATAGGTACTAGACATTAAACATTGTCCATTAATTGTTAAATACTTTAGCACTAACTCCTGCTTAGCGATACCAAACATTGCAATTAATTTAAGAGAAAAAATTCTATAGCCTGTGTCAAGCTGTTCAATAGATGTCGCTCCATCCCCATTCGATGGTTAAAATATAGCATGCATACTAAAACAATCATATAATACACTACTAAATGTGTGTTAGTCTATATCACCATCATCATCTCAGCTGTAGACGTCCACTGCGGAACATAGGCCTCCCTCATACATTTCCAAAAGGTCCAGTCGGATGCGACCTGCATCCAACGTCGTCCTGCGACCTTTAGCAGGTCGTCTGTCCACCGTGTCGGTGGACGACCTACGCTGCGCTTGCCGGTCCGTGGTCTCCATTACAGAACCTTCTGGCCCCATCGGCCATCTGTTCTGCGTGTTATGTGCCCTGCCCACTGCCACTTCAACTTGCTAATCTTCTGGGCTATGTCGGTGACTTTTGTTCTTCTACGGATCTCCTCATTTCTGATTCGATCACGTAGAGAAACCCCGAGCATAGCCCTCTCCATAGCTCGTTGTGCGACTTTAAGCTTATCTATGACGCCCATAGTAAGAGACCACGTTTCAGTGCCATAAGTCATCACTGATAACACACATTGGTCGATGACTCTTGTCTTGAGGCACTGGAGTATTTTTGACGAGAAGACTTCGCGAAGTTTTCGGAACGCTGCCCAGCCGAGTTGGATTCGACGATTGACCTCTTCCTCGAAGTTGGACCTGCCTAGTTTGACTGTCTGTCCTAGTTAGATGTACTCGTCAACAACTCCGAGAACTCAGTTCCCAACTGATATTGGGGTATGTACAAAATGGACATTTAGACGTAGTAGTTAGTCTATATGGTATAATCCTTTTTGTGTTGTATTTTGTTTTAGATTGTATAGTTAGAGATAAGTTCAACTTATCTTGATGAATCTTGGTATACAGTTTCAACGCTTCCGTAGTTTTTTTGTGATTGGCGTTATTTAAAAGTGTATTTTCCTTAGTAAGGTGAAAGTTGGCTGCGGGGCCATCTACCAGTTGATTTTGATGTTATCAGAAATATTTTCCAGTGTTTGCAGAACTACTAGTTCTTATCTGCATTCATTTTGTGTAAGTCGACTGCTAGTGGAAGAGTTGATGGGTTATTGCTGTTTGGGATTCAGACTTACAGGTTTGTTTCCTCATTATAGAAAGTATCATCATATAGATCCGATTTCCTCGAGTCTTAGGACTTGCGTGTAGGGTCTTAGACTTACTATACTTACATGTAGTTACTCTATACATTCCACCTTAACCTCAACCATTGGTTGGACTCCACAATTCTGTGCATGATTGCTGTACTCTAAACTGCTTATGCTCTTCTCACATTTGCTACAAGTAACCTCTTCAATTTCTATCTGATCATTCATCGAAACACAAGCTTGACCTGACTCAGGATGGCATTTCCTTATATGATCTTCTATGTTAGTCTGTTTTATGTTGCAAATAGCACACTTGACACCGTTATGTACTTGTTTCTTATGTTTGCTAACTGCATTAACATTTTTGTACATTTTCAAACATATATCGCACTGGTAGTCTCTCGATTCTATATGAGTATTTTTGTGTTTATTCAAATACTTCACTGATGTGAAGCTTTTTTGACAGATGTCACAGGGGTAATTTCCATCAGCATGTACAGTCAATACATGCATTCGTAAGTGTAAAGCGCATTTGAAAGTCTTCTGGCAGGTATCACATTTTTGAATTGCTTCAGGTGGCGCATGTGTTATTCTTATATGATTTTGTAGGTTGATAGGGGATTTAAACTCTTTCCCACATATTTTACAAATTGCAGTTTCTAGGGAGTGAACAGATGTGAGATGGCGATGCAACGCAGCATAATCGGAAAATTCCTTGTTGCAAATAATGCATAGCTTGTTTGATAAACTCTGAGATTGAGTCGAGTGATACCTTTCTATATGCCAAAACATTGATGTACCACTAGCAAATGGCCTGTCACAGAATTGACAGTTAAATTCTGCAGGAGGGCATGGTATGACCTCTTTACTGTCATCTTTACTTTTACTATTGTGGACATTCTTAATATGTCTCTCAAGTGATGCTTTAGTTTTTAATGTCCGTTTACAAATGTCACACGTTGCTCGCTCATATAGATGAACATTTTTCATATGGAGTTTTAAACCTTCCAAAGAAGGTAGAATTTTGTAGCAGTCTTGACATTTGTAGATCATACCGTCATCTGGATGAGCCCATTTCATGTGACGTTGCAGTAACATTTCAACTTTGAATGTTTTGTAGCAGAAAAGGCACGAATGTGGGTCTCCTTTGGGGTGTACGTACCTCATATGAATTTTTAAATTAAAGCGACTTTTGTATGATTTACCACAGATTTTACAACTCACTTGTTCTTCGGGCTGCCGATGCGTATAATATATATGGTTGTTTAATTTTTTCTTGTTCATGAATATTTTATGACAATGCTCGCATTCGACTTCTTCAGTTTTTGCATGTACAGAACTCATATGAGAGCGAAGGTACGGTATTGACTTGAATGTTCGGAAACATTCTGTACACTCAACATCTTGTTCGACTGCATGAACATATTTCATATGATTTTTTAAGTTTGCTCTATTTTTAAAAGATTTATCACACTGAGGACAGTTTAAACGGTTAACTTTACCCTTGTCATATACTTTTCCTATTACATCTGTTATTTGTGATGTCCCTTGAGATTCTAAAGAGGAATTTTCGCCTATTCTATTTGTACTTAGTAATCTTTCTTCACAATCCTTTATAAATATAGTGTTTGTCCTAGTTTCTTCCGTATTATGTTTATTTACATTTTCGTTATCATTATTTTCAGTTTTAACAGAACAGTTTGGCTCCTCTGACACTTCAATTTTAATTTGTTCACACTTTATGTAAACTTCCTCCATGGCAGCTGTAAATTAAAAGTGTAAAGTTATTTTAAATGGTAAAACAAAAGTAAAGTCTCATTATTGTATAGTACTCCAGACTGAAAAATTAGATAACTATTAACATAATCAAGCAATCAATATTGGTAAATGATATTGACTAATCAAATGATATTGATAAATCAAAAAATCTACCCTCGGCCGCCGTGCAAGAACGAGTTATTTTTGTTGTGTTGTGCATAATAAATTACATTTTAATAGTTAGAGTAAACTTCCAGTTCTAAAATTATAATATTTCTGTGCATTAAACCTCTACGGACATAGTGCAGTGATTAAAATCTATCGGTTTATGTGTTAATCAAAAATAAACACGATTATCAATCACCAACAACGACGATAAGCAAAATATTTGCCGTCTCTCGATTGCAACGCGTAAGTGCCGCGTATTGCATGGCGCTTACGCTGCTTTGGACGCGACCTGCGAGACTCGTCCGTTAACATTGTTCGCTGTAAATACGAGTATATCGAGGCGTTCAATACAAAACATATTTGTTTACCGCAAAAGAATCCGAGGACACAAACAAACGGGTTAAACGGAGCACTACAACATATTGCATTTTTTAAACAATGGCTCAAAATAATAATATCACCACAAGGAAACCGAGACGAAAATCAGACATGGATGTGTCAAATATAACTTGGGACGATACTTTCCTGAGTTCTACACTATCTGGAAGACTTGACCTATCAACAAAGAGCGTTCCGGCGGGTTCGGAAGACAGTTTAACCGAAATTATACAGCTGAAACACGACATTGAAATTTTACGATCAGAAAATGCCATTGCTCATGAGGAAGTAAGCAACCTCAGCCTTGAGAATGCGCAACTTCGAAAAGCACTAACGGAAAAAGACAGACAGATACAATTTCTTAAAAACATATCTACCTCTGTTCCTAGTACTCCAACAGCTACTACTCTCTATAAAAAATCTGCCACTCCAACTTTGAAAAGGCTAACGAATGTCCGAATGAAAATATCCCGTCTTTCGCCTATCAATAACTATAGGAGTTTTTGTCTTGCTGCTACACCCCAAAAATCACCAATCAGTTCTACAGTATTGACTAAACAGTCAAAAAATGTAATTACCCCCAGGACAGAGAAGAATGGATCTCAGGAAGCTCTATTGGAACTACACGATGCAACAATGTCAGATAGACACATTTCGACAGATCGCGCTACAGGTACCCAAAACAAGATATGTATATTAGGTGACGAACAGGGTCGTGGGTTAGCCATTCAGCTATCCAATAAGCTTAGGAATAATGGCTATAATAGGCACGATGTTTTTAGTATAATTAAGCCCATGGCTAAAAGTAGCGAGATGTTAAGATCTTGTGAGAGTTTGGTCGCCTCGTTAAAACGCGGGGACATAGTCGTATTGGCTATTGGAAGGAATGATACAGATCCGTATAAGTTACTATCCGATTTCAGTAACATATTGTACCTATTGCGACATCTCAACACCATTGTTATTAATGTTCAGTATAACCCATTCTTGAACGAATGTATGTTAAATAATAAAATGAGGTTACTTGTCCAAAATAACAATAAAAGCAGATTTGTTCAATTGAATTGTAAAGACATTAACCACCGAACATTTGTAAGTAAATTAACTTTTCAATTGCAGGTAGAGATTGAATTTTTGGCTCACAATAAACTACTATACAAAAAGCATATCTCTATTGTAAAAAAAAGTACTGAACATGGACCAAACTTGCCATATACAGGCGTTAAACCACACCTGTATCAGGCCAAGCTTACTCTACCACATTTGAATGAAAATGAGGTTGTTGCAAATAACTCAAATGTCAAAAAGGGGACTATTCCGTACTACTTTTTAAAGATAAAAGAACCAGCAGTAAGTCATAAAATATCGCCGTGTACAACTCATAATAAAATGAGGTTTTTTCGTGCCTAAAAATAAACGTCATGATAATATTATATTATTTCATCAGAATATAGCAGGGGCAATAAATAAAACTGAAGATCTAGTTTTCACAATAACGGAATTTTCTCAAAATAATAAAGAAATTAATGTTGTTTGTCTAACAGAAACTTTTATAAAGAAAGGGACTGAGCAGTTACTAAAGCTACCAGGATATAAGTTAGGCTCGTCTTGTTCGCGTAAAACAAAGAGAGGAGGGTCTTGTATACTTTTAAAAAGTTGCATGGAATATAAAGTAATAAGTTGTGCAAGTGATCTAGTTTGTGATGGATTCGAATGCTGTGGAATAGAATTGTTACATAGAAATATTATTATTATCTGTATTTACAGAAGACCTAAAAGTAAGCCACATTTGTTTCTAGATAATCTAGAAACACTTTTAAGTAGAGTTTCAAGCCGGTTTAAAAAAATTATATTATGTGGTGATTGGAATCTCAACGTTTTAAAACCATGCAATGCATGTAAGAAACTTATAGGTATTCTAAAAAATTTTAATATCGAATTGCACATAAAGTCACCAACGAGGAAATTATCATGTCTCGACCAGATCGCTTCTAATATAAAAAATACGATAGCTGAAGTTCACAACTTAGGTCTCTCAGATCATGAAACAGGTCAAATTCTTATTATAAAAGTAAATAAAAAACCGAAATTATTTAATTGGCATGAGAGAGTACGAGACTTTAATAAACATAATATTTATAAATTCTGTAATTACATATCATCATTATCTTTTTCTAATGTATATGATCAGTCGAATCTACAAGACGCTTTTCAAGAATTTCATGGACTCTATTCATTATTTTTCTTTCTATGTTTTCCTGAATTTAAAGTTAAGAAATCGAATAAAGTAATTAAACAAACATGGTTAACAAAAGGATTACGGAAATGTTGTGTAAAAAAAAGGTTTCTTTATCTAAAATATCAGCAAACTGGATGTAATAAAAAAACAAGCAAAACTACGTATAAAAAATATGCTAAAACTCTCAAAAAATGTATGTATAGGTCACAACAAATACAGAGTAAACAATATATAGAAAATAATAAAAATAAATGTAAAGCAGTATGGGACATTATTAACGACAAAATTGGTGACATAAATATAAAGCAAGAGATCGAAAGCATAACATACCATAATAAAATTTACACTGACCCTGTAGACATAAGTGAAATATTTAATCATTTTTATATAGACTTGGCCAATCAGAATTTTAAATTTAAAATAGACAACATTAATGAAACCATGACAACTAAAATGTATGACACAATATTTTTAAAACCAACTGACCCAATAGAAATTCACAAAATAATAACTAATCTTAATAACACAAACTCAGTAGGTATTGATGAATTAAATACGAAAATGCTTAAGAACTGCGCTAAATACATAAGTGAACCTTTGAGTTTCATAGTAAACTTGTCACTCGAGGAAGGCACTTTTCCAGATATGCTAAAGAAATCTATAGTCAAGCCTCTGTTTAAGAAGGGTGATACTACAGACATGAACAACTATCGTCCGGTAACTTTGATACCAGTTATGTCAAAGATACTCGAAAAAGTAATGTTAAAGCGGCTCTACGACTTTATAATAAGTCAGGAAATATTGAAGGACGAACAGTTTGGGTTTCGTAGAAATAGTAGCACTTCACTTGCATGTTTTAACCTCGTAAAAAAATTAACAGAATGTATAAATGAAGGAACACCAATCACAGCTATCTTTCTCGACATGTCTAAGGCTTTTGATTTTGTAGACCATGAGTTACTCCTTTATAAGCTTGAAAAATATGGAATAAGAGGGACTGCTAATAATTGGGTTAAAAGTTATTTATCCAATCGTAATCAATGCGTAGAAATAGCAAAATTACATGATAAGAATAAAATAAACAGTCGATCGCAACTTAAAGTAAACCGATTTGGAGTCCCGCAAGGAAGTGTGCTGGGACCATTTCTATTTCTTTTGTACATTAATGATCTTCCAAATGTCACTCATCACCAAACTATATTATTTGCGGACGACACAACGTTAATTGTAAAATGTACAAATTTAAATACATATGAACGTGATATAAATGTTGCACTTGATAAAATAATTAGCTGGCTAAAGTATAATAACCTTAAAATTAATGTAAATAAAACAAAAATGATGCAGTTTCGAAGCTACATGAAATCACGTTTAGACCTAAACATATTCCACGAAAATAATAAAATAGATGAAGTCAACTCATTAAATTTTCTAGGAATAATGATTGACGAACATTGTGATTGGAAAACACACGTAAACTACATCTGTGATAAACTGGACAGGTTCGTCTTTGCAATAAAAAAGTTACGGTTGACGGTATCCACTGAAGCAGCTCTCAGTGCCTACCATGGATATGTATCCTCGGTGCTCTCATACGGGCTCTTAGTTTGGGGCAATTCCGTTGAAATAGAAAAGGCCTTCATCATACAAAAGAAGTGTCTGAGAGCGATCTGTGGAGTCTGCAGTATAGACAGTTGCAAACCAATTTTTAAAAAATATCGTATCTTACCTCTGGTTTGTATGTATATTAGAGAACTATGTGTTTTTGTAAAGCAACATCCACAATATTTTGTCTTGAACCATACTGTCTCAAGTATAAATGTGAGAGATAAATTTAAACTCTACCAGCCGAGATGCAATCTGGTTATGTGTAAAAGGAATGTTTTTATTAATGCGATTAAAGTTTATAATAAATTGCCTAATTCATTTAAAGATATGACATTAAATATTTTCAAAAAAAAGATTACTTTATGGCTGCTTGACAACTGTTTTTACACATTAAATGAGTTTATGACATTCAAAGTTTCTACACTATATTAATTCCTTGACAGTATCTATATGGAAAATTTTAATATTATTTTTTCTTATTTGAGCATTATAATTATAATTATTTATAAAATTTTGACATTTTGTATTTTGATAGATGATAACTTTTAAAACTGTACCTATTTGTATTTTGAAAACTTAGTATAAGTCTTAAAACTTTGCACACCATTGTTATGGTAGAATGATATGGACATATATTTTAAGCGTTACATCTGCTGTATCTGTACAACATTCTTGTGAATAAATGATTTGATTTGATTTGATTTGATTTGACCCTGGCATGACACCTTGAGCTGCACATAAAACAGTGCAGTGAACTTTTACACTCCAGTGCATTGTGTTACTATCACTACAATATACGAGGGTCATTTGAAAAGTTCTTAGCCTAAAATGGTTAAAGTCATTGGTTTTTTTTATAACTACCCTCATTTTGTAGTTACATTATTTAGCAACAAGTATGCACAGTTTAGTTTATTCACAGTAACTCATTGTTTGTTTACACGTGATACCGTAAGTCAAGTCCGAGCTATTTTATAAAATGGATAAAATTGAACATCATGCAGTGATAAAATACCTGAATTTGAAAGGTTTAACTCCAAAAGCTATACATTGCAGCTAGGTTGCTCTATCAGGGCATCTACAAGCTGTCCATTGACAATTGATATCTGTTGATAGTAATATGAATGTAATGGTCCATGGGACTGACATAGTCAATGTGTGACTCATTAACTCCAAAAGCTATACATTGCAGCTAGGTTGCTCTATCAGGGCATCTACAAGCTGTCCATTGACAATTGATATCTGTTGATAGTAATATGAATGTAATGGTCCATGGGACTGACATAGTCAATGTGTGACTCAAAGTCCCCAAATTAAATTAGAATAAAAAAAAAAAAAGCTATACATGAAGACATGTCTGCTACTTTGGGTGAGTCCACTCCTTTGTATGCGACTGTTAAAAACTGGGTGGCAGAGCTTAAACGTGGTTGTGAGACCATTCAAGATGAGCCACCCGTAGTGGCCGGCCTTCGACTGCTTCCACTGATCAAAACAAAGAAAAATTCTGTGATTTAATTTTATCTGATCGAAGATTGACTGTCGAGAAGATAGCTAAGACTGTAGGCTTCTCATCTGAGCGAACACATCATATAATTACTACTGAACTTGGATTCTCTAAGGTGTCTGCGCGGTGGGTACCGCGACTGCTTTCAGTGGAACAAAAACGCAACCGACTCACAACTTCTCGCGAGAGTTATATGAAGCTGACCCAATAGAATTTGTTGAAAGATTTATAACCATGGATGAAACCTGGGTTCACCACAATACTCCCAAGACAAAAGAACAGTTGAAACAATGGAAAAGAGCAGGATCGCCCACCCCAAAGAAGGCAAAGGTTGTTTTATCGGCGGGCAAAGTCATGGCATCCGTTTTTTGGGATGCGAAGGGTATAATTCTCGTGGATTATTTAAAAAAGGGTGAAACAATTAACTCCGATTACTATTGCAACCTGTTGCATCGTTTGAGAGAAGAAATCAAAGAAAAATGTCCACGTTTATTGAGAAGAAAAGTCTTGTTTCATCAAGACAATGCGCGCATTCACACCTCTGTGCAATCCATAGCAGAAATCCATCAATGTGGCTTCGAATTGTTACCTCATCCCCCATATTCACCGGATTTAGCACCGTCCGACTTTTATCTGTTCCCAAAGCTGAAAATATTTTTAGGTGGTAAACATTTTTTTACAAATGCAGAGGTCATAGCCGCCGTGGACGCTTATTTTGAGGAGTTAGACGAAGATTGTTTTAAAACGGGTATCGAAGCCTTACCGGGTCGATGGAAAAAGTGTTTTGAGCTCGGAGGAGAGTATGTTGAAAAATAAAAATTAACTCAAAATCGTGTGGTTTCAGTATGTTAGGCTAAGAACTTTTCAAATGACGCTCGTACTCAATGCTCTAGTGTTCTTACATTGACTTTTAATTTAACATCAATATTTTTCAATAGGTAAAAAGTTACCTACCTAATATAAAATTTAAAAAGAAATTTACTAAGTTTTAAGTTGTTAAGTAGCGGTAAGCCCATGTTTCTCATAAAATAGGACAAAACCTGTATTGACAATGCGCGATCACCTTCACTAGGTAGCTCGAACAATAGCATTTTATTATGGGTGGTGCTTATCGCTCGATCTATATTGACCCAGCTAACCGCAGATTGTAAAAGTAGGTAAAAATCAAAGGTTACTTGTACTTACATTTATATAGTATACACAGGTCACTCAATTACTCTTTTGAACAAAATATTTACGTTTACACTATAAAATATTAAATTTTGTTGGAATATCTACTTATACTACACGCAACTTCAATTCACAACACTTTTTTTTCGTTCAGAACGTAGTACGTACATATAATTGTCTGTGGTTCAGAACATAGCCTCAGAGGCTCGACTGCATAGCGGAAAATAGAGCATACCTAGATAGATCATGCATTTCATGCATTACATGTAGTGCGTTCGAATAGACACCATGTGAGCGTTTTTAGCGAAAATAACGCAAAAACGCTCACAAGGGGCGTTCGAATTGGGAATCTGTGGGTGAAAATGTCGTTCATGTCTCTTTTTGTTCAGCGTTCGGAAAGCTAAAAAAGAGGTACTTTTGCCACCAAAAAGTGTAATTTTTGGCCCAAGTTCGGAGCATGGTTGTTTGTGATCGTTTTTGACAGCTATGTATTTGACAGCATAGTCATGCGATTTTAGGTCTTATGCTCAGTTGAGCGTTCGAATAGGGTGTGGGCAAAAGTGGCAAAAATTGTTGGAACTATTTGAAATGAACCAAAGAGTTGCATACTTCTAAGATACCTTATTGTTTTATAGGCCATTATTTTTATATCAGAATTTATATGATTGATTGTTGTTGTCAAAAATAATATCTATGTCTTCGTATTTTTATTCTTGTTTATTAATTAGTAATGTTATTATAAAATACTTTTATTCTGGAGTTATTATGTGTTTATTACACTTGAGCATACTCTGAAACTTCTGGTTATGGGCCCAGAGCCTTAAGTACTAAAGCTCCAGGATTCATACGAAAAATTTATTAATATCGAAGTACAAACAAAATATGGAAGGAGATTCATGTAAAACTACTCCTAATCTTGTTTATCCAAGTAATGCTGCTCATGTCATGACAACTACACCAACTTTTCAAAAATTAGAAGGACATTGTAATTATACAACATGGGCATTTTCTATGGAAATGATGCTTATAGATTGTGGATTATGGGATTGCGTAAAACAAGCAACCTTAGAGAATAGCTCTCAAGAAGTTCTACGCCGTGATGACAGAGCTCGCTCAAAAATTGGTATTTGTTGCCACGAAAGAGTTTTTTCAAAGATTATTGGCTGTAAATCTGCATTTGAAGCATGGAATAATCTAAAGAAGGCTTATGCCGATGGTGGTCTTGTAAGAAAGCTGACTTTAATGAATAAACTATTAAATACTCGCTATATTGACAACATGGAAAGCTATATCAACGACATAATGTCAACACATCAACAGCTTGAGCATATTAATCAGAAAATTGACGAAAACTTTCTTGGAATTATACTGCTTTGTGGCCTACCCGAAAAATTTAAGCCACTTGTTATGGCATTAGAGCATTCCGGTTCAGAACTTACTTCAGATAATGTAGTAACTGCACTTTTGAAGGAAGATTTGACTAGTTGCAGTAATTCTACTAATGATTCTGCTTTAGTGTCGTTAAATAAACAGTACCATAGAGACTTTAAGAAAATATTCTGTAGTTACTGTCGTAAGCCAGGACATATTAAAATGAGTTGCAGGGTTCTTAAGGCTAAATCAAATAAAGAAAAGGCTGAAATGTGCGAGGTAACACTGATAGTCAATTCACAACCTGTAAGTAGAAATACATGTAATAATTTGAAAAAATCAGTTATGGTTCAACCTGAAATAAATAACTCCTCAGTTGATAAGTCACTACTTGAGTGTGACTGGTATATTGATTCTGGTGCTACAAGTCATATGACAAATAGGCGCGATTGGCTTAATGATACTAAACCTATCAAAAAACAAGATAGGGTAGCAAACAACCAAATTATTCATTCAGATGCTATTGGTACCGTACAATTAAATGCTTTTTCTAATATTACCGCCGTTCTGCATGTTCCAGACTTGTCAACGAACCTGCTCTCAGTGAACTCAAAAGTAAAATTGGTAAAGGGAGGCAATAGTGTTATTTTCTCATCGTCTGGAGGAAACATTTTGGATGCTCAATCTTGTAAGGTTTTTGGAAAAGTTTTGCATACAGCCTCAAATGTCAATGATATGTACAAGCTTGATTTACCTATTGTCAAAGCTAATCTTACGGAAACAAAAGTGAACTCGGCAGACTTGTGGCATAAACGCTTAGGTCACTTAAAATATAGGTCTATGGAGTTACTCTGTCTTCACTTAGCTATTGGTATGAAGTATGATCGTCCTAACTGTTCAATTAAAGATAATTGTGTTGCTTGCGTTGAAGAAAAACTTGCAAAGAAACCTTTTAAATCGTCTGATTCAAGGGCGACTCATATTTTAGAATTAATTCATAGTGACGTTTGTTGACCTAAGAGTACCCCATCTTTCGGAGTTGTTTTATATTTTGTTACTTTTACGGATGATTTTTCTAGCAAAATTTTTACATACCTAATGAAACAAAAGTCAGAAGTAACTGAAAAAAATTGCGAATTCAAGAAATTTGTTCAAAATCAAACTTACAAAAAAAATAAAAGTTCTTCGTTCTGATAATGGTGGTGAATACCTAAATAATAACTTGAAAGAAATTTTAAAAGAATCTGGTATACTTCATCAGACAACTGTACCATATAATCCTGAACAAAATGGCATATCAGAAAGAACAAATAGAAGTCTTGTAGAAAAAGCTAGATCTATGCTCTCTGAATCAGGTCTACATAAAACTTATTGGGGTGAAGCTATTAATACCGCGACATATTTAAAAACTCGCTCCCCTACCAAAGCCATAAGAGGCAAAACACCTGAAGAAGCGTGGACTAATAAGAAAGTTGACCTCTCACATTTGCGTATTTTTGGATGCAAAGCCTATGCACACATTCCAAAAATTCTTAGAAAGAAATTTGATGCTAAGGCAAATATGTGCATTTTTGTTGGCTACTGCACTGAAACAAAGGGTTATAGAGTAATAAATCCTAACAACCCAAAATGTATTATCAAGACAAGAGATGTAAAATTTTGCGGCACAATGGAATGTTTCCATGGATCAAATAGATGTAGAAACTGCCTTCCTTAATGGTGATATAGAAGAAGAAGTATTTATGGAACAACCTGAGGGTTTCACGAAAGATTGTGACAAGGGGAAGGTATGCCAGTTAAATAAAGCAATTTACGGTCTTAAACAAGCGCCTAGGCAATGGAATTTGAAAATAAATCTCCCTGTTTTTGCTAAAGTCTTTGAAAAGATGTTACTTCCTATTCTTACTAGTCATTTCAAAAATATAATCATTACACAACAGCATGGGTTCATAAAATCGAGGTCTACTGCAACAAATCTTGTCACGTTTATTAATGATGTATCTCAGATCCTTGACGAACGCTCATCAGTGGGAGCTATTTATACTGATTTCAGCAAGGCATTCGACAAAGTTGATCACAGAATCCTTTATCGCAAACTCGCCATGTACGGTATTGCCCGACCACTGCTTACATGGTGTGATTCGTATCTCCGAAACAGATCATCAGTCGTGGTTGTTCAGTTTCAACGGCGATTCATCTGAACCATTTAACGCTTCGTCGGGTGTCCCTCAGGGAACACATCTTGGTCCTACGTTCTTCAGCTCATTTATTAATGACATTAAACAGTGTTTTAGGCACTGCAAATTCCTTCTTTTCGCCGATGACTTGAAATTTTTCCGCGCTATGGAGTCTAGCAGTGATGCGGCCTTGATACAGGAGGATATCAATCGATTGGATGCATGGTGTGACGAAAATCTCATGAACCTCAATGTGTCTAAATGTTTTGCTATGCGCTTTACTAGAAAACTACAACCCATGCATACATACAAATACATACAATCTTCGTACTTTTAGAATAAAGAATACTGAAATTTCAAACGTTGACTACATCAGGGATTAAGGCGTTACATTGGATAGCAAGCTACGTTTCCATATCCACGTTGATAATATTGCCTCCAGGGGTTTTTTAAAATCTTGGTTTCATATTGCGAAATTGTATGCCAGCACAAAAATCATGCTCTACAACTCGTTAGTGCGTAGCGGCTTAGAATATTGCAGCATTGTGTGGAATCCTTTCTGTGATATTCACAAAAAAAGAATAGAAAGTGTACAAAAAGATTCATGTGGCATCTAACCTACTCATGTTATTTAGGTAAGGAACTTAAAATCTACGATTCACAACTTAATTTTTTTATACTCAATTTTCACTTACATATCGTAGGAGAATGATGGACCAGTTATATTTTTATAAACTAGTAAACGGAATTTTGGATACCCGGAACTACTATCGGAAGTGTACCTGAGTATTCCTCGAGGTTTGCCTAGAGTGTCATGCTTTAATATGTTTTCCACTAGGTGTTCTCGTTCCAATTTGGGATGAAATTCACCATTGCCTAGAATAGTTCGTCAGTATAACACTTTGTCTAAGATAAACAATATCGACATATTTGGAGACAATATTAATAGCTTCAGGAAGTCCCTGAGGTCTCTGACTACACAAATTTAATTTTTTCTTTAGGTTAACAATATATATTTTTTAATTAACTTTTAAAGACGGTTCATTGACTGTATTATGTTTACAACTATTACTTATTATTGCATGCTGTCTTCACCTGTAGTTATTGTGACATTTGGTTTAATTTAAATTTTTAATTCATTGACAATGTATTGGTGTACACAATGTAGGTGGACTTAATGAATAAATAAATAAAATAAATAGTGCTATGATGCAAATGAATATGAAGAGATCAGAATATGATCATTGTTTATACTATAAAATCGAGCGAAATTGCATTTTGATTGTCGCAATCTTTGTTGATGATCTTTGCATTCTCAGCAATAATATTGATATGAAAGAAACATTTAAAAATAATATAAAACAATTCTTTAAAGTCAAGGATTTAGAAACCTTGAAACATTTCTTAGGCATGAGGGTCATGAAGGAAGATAGTGGAATAACTGTTGATCAAGAGGAATATATTAAAAAGGTTCTTGTTAATTTTTCTATGATTGACGCAAAACCAGCTAGTACTCCTGCTGATCTGAGCCTAAAATTAGTATATCCTTCTAATGAAGAAAAGAGACAGCAAAGCATTTGCCTTATTAAAGGTTAATTGGTTCTTTAATATACCTGTCAGTTGGAACAAGATCAGACATAACACACGCTGTTAGTGTATTTAGCCAATTCAATAATAACTTTGGGCCAGTACACTGGAATGCAGCAAAAAGAGTTCTTCGTTATTTAAAGGGAACAATGCATATTAAACTCCATTTCCAGCAAACAAATACTTTCAAACTCTGTGGATATGCTGATGCAGACTACGGTGCATCTCTAAACGATTGAAGATCGTATACTGGCTATGTGTTCTACCTAAATGGACCCATATCGTGGGAGTCTCGTAAGCAACGGACAGTAGCTTTATCTACAACCGAAGCTGAATACATGGCACTTAGTGATGCGTGTAAGGAAGCAATTTACGTCAAAAACTTAATAAAAGAAGTATTTAATTTAACTGATAGTGTCTGCATTTACAGTGATAATCAAGGAGCTCAAATGCTCACTAAAAATAACGTACATCATTCGAGGACCAAACACATTGACATGAGACATAATTTTTTAAGAGACCTTGTAGATAGTAGAACAATTTCAATTGAATATGTTCCCACAAATGAAATTAAAGCATCCTGACGAAGTTTTTACTACAGCATAGACATCTGTGTTTAACGAAAGGTTTAAGTTTAGTTTAACTTTAAATGGCCTATTGTCTATCTAGAAGTAGGGGACGTGTTGGAACTATTTGAAATGAACCAAAGAGTTGCATACTTCTAAGATACCTTATTGTTTGATAGGCCACTGTTTTTATGTACGAATTTATATGATTAATATATGATTGATTGTTGTTGTCAAAAATAATATCTATCTTCGTATTTTTATTCTTGTTTATTAATTAGTAATGTAATAATAAAATACTTTTATTCTGGAGTTATTATGTGTTTATTACACTTGAGCATACTCTGAAACTTCTAAAATAACGTTTTTGAGCTTTATGAACGTTTTAACAAAAGAGTCGTCAATGACAACGCCACCAATGCCCTAAAAGCTAAACGAACGCACCTATGCATACATACATAGAAAAGTAGTCAGTGTTTTCAATTTTCCCATCACTATTTTTTTACAGAAGCTTTTATTTTAGAGATGATCATTATCGATACATTATATCCGTAATACAACATAATACATAATCGCTGTCACGGATCCATATCGATGTCGTTAATAAATAAATACAGTAATTTGGAGACGATGGATGCATCAAATATTCGCTTAGTGTCAGGAATTGAAACCGGATTATGTTACTCTGTAATATGTGATCGTGATGTTATAGTAAAATTGTTAAAACAGCAAAAACATAATTATAATGTTATTAAATATTTGATTTTCTACCGACTTCCAAAAAAGGAGGAACTCTATTCGATTTTTTTTGTTACTTCATAACTCGCCAGGGTAAACCAATTCTCAAAATATTTTTTTGTTTGAAAGCTGGTGCTTCCCGTGTGGTCCCATTTAAATTCGGTATAGTAGTTTATGAGTTACAAACCAATTGGAATGTATGATACATGTACTTATCTAACATTTAAGGCCTATTCAGTCTTGGGCGTTATTCGCTGCCGCGAGCGATAGAGAAATCCGAGATGTTATGCGTTAATTCCACTGTTCACACCAAAACGGATATCGCAAACGCGCGCGGTAGCGAATAACGCCCAAGACTGAATAGGCCTTAAATGTTAGATAAGTACATGTATCATACATTCCAATTGGTTTGTAACTCATAAACTACTATACCGAATTTAAATGGGACCACACGGGAAGCACCAGCTTTCAACTGTTACAAGTTACAAACTGATTATATTCTTATACTATCTCGCGCCTACTTTTTTCTTCATATTTGGGGTCGTATGATTGTACATTTGCATTCTTCAAGTTAGCAAGCAATAGGTAAGATTTATATTCAAATAGTCAAGTAGTAGGCAAGTCACTGTTACATAAAAGCTCTCGGTAGAGAGTAAAATATTCCTTGCATAAAAGGCTGACGTTTGAAGGGCAATGTTTCCAGCGAAATCACAAAGCAAAATATTTAACATGTTTTATTTCAGGGCAGTGCAGTGGATTGCCATGCAGTGTTTTGTTGTATTTTAATCTAAATTATACTAAACCGTTATGGGTAAGCGTGTCGCTTAACATCAAGCGAAGGACTTCTTTGTCTCGTCAGCGATTTCCAGGAAATCTTAAAAAATATAATCTAGGTGAATGATGAGGAGAAAATATTTATAGCCCTACTGTAACTATTGTTGGACCCTTTCCCGTCCACTATTCACACCGCAAATACAAAATATGGGTAGGTAACTAAAATAAAATATATTTTTGTTTCCTTTTAGATGTCCCATTCAATGCTGGAGATCATCAACTCGGCGAGATTTGCAATAAATTTCGACAAAAATGCAATAAGCACCCTATTTTGCTAATTCCGAATTATTCGATACCTATTTGTGTACCTAACTAAAATTCTGAACAAATTACATCAGAATTTTCAATGCGATTAAATAAATTAGTTAGTCCTCTTTTGAACAGATAAGTATACTTTCGGTACATGGGAGTGAGGGATGGGCCACACAAAGTGAATTACATGGTGTTTACCTACAGTGTATATGTACTTTAGCTTTGTGTTGTTAATTTCTTTAACACCTTACCATCTTAATTCTAATGGGTTCTTAAAACTTAATACAAACAAGTAGTCGGCGTAAATCTCAAAAACCTTAGTATTTTCTGACCAAACATGTAAGGTGAATATATAATTTGAATGTTTTATTTTAAGGCCGTGACTTTATTTCACTCCTAAGTATTGAAATTTATATTTTATTTAAATTTTAAATATTCTGACCTAAAATTTGTTGAATTGGGTAAGTGCGCCATAATGGCTGTTCATATGTTACAAACTTTTTAAACATGACAGTGATTTTTAAAAGACCAAGCAAAGCAAAAGTATGTGTGTTGTACGAGCATTGGAGCGTATGTATGTATGTATATAATATGTGTCAGTAAATTTATCCAACGACACCTTTCGAATACCTGAAAGGCCATTCTCGCAATTTTGTTATTTATCTACTAAGCATAAAAAGTCATACACACATCAAAAAAGTTTGTGATCACTAGCATAAGCTGATTTTTTTTTAATTGAACTTATACTGGGATACGGTAATTACAGATTGTTAATTACCCCCCGGGAACTCTTTAATTTACCGGGACCAAAAGTATCCTATATGTTGATCTGGAATATAAGCTACCACCATACGAAATTTCATTTAAATCGGTCTAGTCTTTTCGGAGATTAGCTCGTACAAATATACAGACAAACGTTCAAAGAAACAAACAATTTGAACTTTTTTTTCACTCCTTACATCCCCTGACTATGTTATTAGCATATTTTTATTTGTACAGAAATTTGACCTCTACAGTTAGTAATATGTAGTAGTAATTAGTTATATGTAGTAGTTCTTACTTCCCTCGTTTCACCCCCTTAAGTCATCCTTGTCAATAAATATTGAAATCATCACTTTAAACTATCCAAATGCTAATTTTCACCACTGTATGTTCGAAAACAAAAAACTTTCCATACAAACTTTCACCCCTCCATTTCACCCTCTTAAACCAGCACTATTCAAAATAAAATTAGTACAACATTTCTTATTTTGAATGACCTATCCAAAAACAAATTTTCACAACTATACGTTCAAAAACAAAGGAGTTTCATACAAACGTTTTCACCCCTTTTGACCTCCTTAGGGGTAGAATTTCGAAAAGCCCATTCTTAGTACACCTCTACGCATCAAGGACAATACACCCTCCAAATTTCAAGTCTATACGATCAGTGGTTTAGGCTGTGCGTTGTCTGTTAGTCAGTCAGTCACGACATCTTATTTTATACATATAGATGGTTTATTTTCAATATAATATAACTCCTCCCCTGGCTCAAACACATGCGGTGATCCTCCTGGGCATGCTGAGAATCCATTTAAAAGTTATCCAGCATTTCTTGAGGTAACCTGTCCCATTCGTGAATAGCGGCTTCCCTGAGCTCTGGCACTATCTGGGGAAGTGGCTGACGGTTCTAAACAGCTTGCTTAAGAGCATCCCGTGCGTGCTCTATAGGGTTTAAGACAGGCTAGCCGGCAGCCAGTCTAACCTTGTGATGTCGTATTCTCGGAGAGCAGCATTGACTCGTTGAGCTAAATGGGCGGGCGCGTTATCATCGTCCAAAACTAATTGGTGCCCATGGTTTAGTTAGAATGGTCTATTTTTATGTTTTATATTCTAAAAATCTACTATATATTTAAATAAATACTTGAACTAAAGACGAATAAATCATAATATTAACTATCGTAACAAAAAAGATTTCGTTTTTTCAAAGTGATCGCAAACTTGTTTGTTATGTATACATTGCTAGTTGGGTGTGTTTGAAAGAGTTGTTAATGAGTTAGGTTCTCAAAATATGGCGGAAAGAATTCACAACTTGGATGAAACCTACTGCTGCGATTAAAAGTTAAACATTAGGTTATCCTAAACGAAGTCTGAAATTATGTAAATAATTAATATACAATATTTATAGTGATTCTAAACAGTAACATCTTGCGACATATCGTGGCAACACAAACACTTGTTAGGTAACTATTTAGTATACAGCGAAACTTTTCGATACATACTATTATGATAAAAATAATAATGATTGATTATCTCAAAAGTTATGATTATTATGATGTACTTTTTATGAATGCCCCTCTATTACTTATTAATGATCTTGTATGTGCATTTCCATGACAAAAAATGTTTACACTGTTACTCCACCGTTTATTAAAGACAAATATGGCTACAGTTTTAAAGTCTGTTCAGACTTTAAGAAACTGATCAGAAAAATGTTCCCAGCCCTGTTTTACTAATTTACGGTTTGGTATGGCGCACTTACCCGAAATTCGATTTTATGACAGTAGATACTTCTAGAATGGGGAAATGAAAAAAAACTAAACGATATGCGTTTTGTTTTGTAATGAAGTATAAAAATATGTGGTTGTTTTTATTCGAATGCTTCACTATTGCGTTTTATTTCTAAAAGGCGCACTTCGCCGACTTGTGGTGAAAGTGCGCCTTAGTACATATTTTCTAATTTCCTTTTTAAAATCATTATTTTCCTGTAACATTCCATTGACATACCATGGGTTGAATCGGGTTATATTTCCAAAATATCACAGGTTCTCAAACTGTCACATTCAGTCTCGTTGGTGAACCTAAACATAAGATATGATTCATCAAAGTCAAATATGAAAAAAGTATGGCGCACTTCGCTTGACTCGAATGATAAATCTATATGATCCCATAAATATATTTTAGTAAATTTTTAAACTATTCAGTATACTAAAAAAATACATTTTGTGTAATAGAATAAGTCGACATTCATTAATTTGATATATATCCGTTGTGTAAATAATTTAAAAACTTTTTTTATTATCTTATACCTATTAATAATTATGTACAAGTAAGTGGCTGTCATATTAAGGCGTGATTTAAACAATTTTCTCATATCATTACTAATAGTTTATAATGTTTATTCAACTTCTTCATCGATTTCCTCCGGCATTTCTTCTTGCTCGTCGAAATCGCCATCTTCCACGCCAACCTCCTGTAAAAATATAATATAATGATATAATTTTAATTCCTGCTCATTTTCAAGAACTATTATTAGGTCCTTACATATGAAATTGGCGTTTTGTATGGGAGGAACAAAAAGTCGAATATATTTTAATATAATATATTTAATTAATCAAAGTATGAACCATTATTTTCTATGCACTTTTGCCATCTCATAGGTAGTTCATTGATCCCTTTACTAAAAAAACCAGTCGGACGGGAATCAATAAAATCTTTGAAGGCGATTTGGACTGCCCCATCGGAGTTGAATTTTTTCCCTTGCAAGAAGTTATCCAAATTTCGAAAAAAATGGTATACTGTTGGAGCAAGGTCCGGGGAGTACGGAGGATGTCTTAGACTTTCCAATTGAAGCTCTTCTAATTTAGTAGCCGTCTGTTGCGCAGTGTGTGGTCTAGCGTTGTCGTGAAGCAGCAGTGGCGTGGAGCGATTGACCAACCTAGGTTGTTTAGCCGCTAGCTTTTCCATCATGGTTTGCAATTGTTGACAATAGACATCAGCCGTAATAGTCTGGCCAGATTTGAGAAAACTGTAATGAACAATACCGGCACTAGTACACCAAACGCTTACAAGTAACTTTTTTGGGGTTAATTTTCGCATGGGGCAGGATTTGGCTGGCTGGCCAGGATCCAACCATTGCGCTGAGCGTTTCCGATTATCGTAAAGAACCCATTTTTCATCACAGGTAATGATTCGGTTTAAAATACCTTCATTATTGTGCCGGTTTAGTAATGTAACGCAGCAGTCGACGCGCGTTTGCCGATTTGCTTCAGTCAATTCGTGAGGTACCCACCTTCCAAGCTTTTTAATCTTCCCAATTTGCTTCAAGTGAATTAAAACAGTTTTATCACTAACATCGAATCCTGCAGCTAACTCGGACGTGGTTTGCGATGGATCCGCTTCCACAATAGCCCTCAACTCTTCATTATCAACTTGAGTCTCAGGCCGTCCACGGGGCTTGTTCTGCAGGTCGAAATTTCCAGAACGAAAACGTTGGAACCAAAAACGAACTGTGTTTTCTTTTGCAACACGACCGCCATACACATCATTCACCCTTCGAGTTGTTTCCGCAGCACTAGTGCCACGGCGGAACTCGTACTCGTAAATAATGCGATATTTTAAGTTTTCCATTTTGTAAAATGAGTGACGCAAACAGAAAAAAACAGAAGAAAAAAAACAAATGAATGACTATCATCGAAGCACAAATACATGAGTCTATAGCTGTACAAATTTGAATTTGGAATTCTTTACCAACGAGGAGAAATTCGTGATTAAAGTGGCCAGTACGAAAAACGCCAATTTCATATGTAAGGACCTTATATAATATTTTTTATGACTAAAACGGCATCAAGTACAATTTGAAAAATTTAATACCGACTTCCATTCTATTCAGTTATTGGAGTGTAACTCAATAACTACTTGACCGAATTTGTCGAAATTTAAATGGAAGCACCAGCTTTCAAACAAAAAAATAATTTTGGAAATCAGTTCACCCAGTCGAAAGTTATGAGGAAACAAATATAAAAAAATACAGTCGAATTGAGTACCTCCTCCTTTTTGGAAGTCGGTAGAAAATAGTATTACTGCAGCGGCTAGCAAAAGAGATATTGATGGACGAACGTGTAAATGTAAGTACATCAACGCCTAGTTGTAAGGCTTCTCTAGTACTGTTCTCAAATAATGCGCGGAAAATGTAATTTGCATAGAATTAGCAGTAGTAGAACGCGACTTACACATTACAGTGACTTAATGACAGACTTGGTAATTTGTCTGACTTGGCTCTGACTACTTAAATAAAAATCTCACTCGATGCAACTTATATTTACTTAGCTTGAGTTATGGCAAATATACAAACATACGTGTCCAATCAAAGAAAAAAATTATAAAAACGAAACTTAGCCAGCGGTGCTGTGGCTCTACCATGAGTTGGCAATATAAATGTCATCTATAGTCGATAGGTACTCGATCTCGCCTACCTTTTAAGCTTGTGATTGGGGTACTCGCTATCAATTTTAGTTCGTCAATTGACCGCAAGGTGGCACTGTTCTTTTATTCATAAATTTTTTAACGACAGTCGATAGCGAGCATGGATTGGTTTCAATGTTGTAAACTCATGGTAGGCCTACTGACCTCATACTGCTGGTATTCGGAGACGAGATCGTTCATGTTGCTCTCAGCTTCTGTGAACTCCATCTCGTCCATGCCTTCCCCCGTGTACCAGTGCAGGAACGCCTTAAACAAAAAATAGGTTACATCTATAATTCTATAGTAATATTATAAAGAGGAAAGATGTGTAAGTATGCTTGTAACGAATTGGCTCAAAAAGTACTGGACCGATTTCAAAAATTCTTTCACCATTGGAATGCTACATTCACCCTGAGTAACATAGGCTATATAACATTCATCATCACCCATCACCGCGCGGGTGAAACAGCGGAGAGCAGCTAGTTATTAAATAACTAGGATGACCGAGCCTTTATCATTGTTATTGATTTTCTTGGTCTAACCTCAAACCAAACACTCATTGGCTTAGTGTTGCTTAACAACGCCATCTATTGTCAAGCTGTAGTGTTGCTGTGTCGGTGAAACAGTTTAGTTGTTGTTTAAGCTAATGGCCCTAGTGGGCATAATTATATTGTAGCAGATTTTCGTTGCCTGAAACCGCGAATAAACGACGTTTTCTAAAAAACACAACGACCCTTGCATACTAAATTTCATGGAAATCGTTGTTGCCGTTTGCGAAATTCAGAAATAGGTATACATTCATACAAGAATTGCTCGTTAGGTATTAGATAAGGACATTGATTTTTAAACACAAGAAACAAAAAAGGCGTGGATCCAGCCCACAAAAAAGTTGTGGTCAACGCCACCCGAAAATCGGGCAAGTGCGAGTCGGAGTATGAACTCTCTCGTGATCGATATAGTATCAAGTCCCACATTACATAATTAACACATGAAATAATTTTATTGATGTGATTACTTTAATTACAAATGCAAGCTTACGTTTGTTTTTTTTGCGAAAATGTTAATAAATTAATCGATATCTTGGTTTTGTATATTTTATTAAGGCATTGGATATAAGTAAAAGGCCATTATCATAAGCCCGTAGGAAGTGTAGAAAGTGTGACGTCTGGTATCACAAGTGTTTTAGGGTTGTGGGCATGCCCATCGTGCCCACAGCGGTGGATCCGCGCTTGCTTCGCACGGATGTAGACTTTTTCTAATTTAGAAAAAAGAAGTGAAAAATATGAATTTAATTATTTCTTCATACTTTAATAGATAGAAAACTCTTTATTGCATAAAACTACATAGGTGAACTTAATGCTAATTAACATTTTCTTCCAGCTAACCTTTGTGTGATAGATACATAGAAACATAATTAGGTAATATTATAATTACTGCGCCCACGGATTTGCGTGGTAATGGATCATGTGGATAACGTTTTTTTATTTCCCAAACCACCCCGTTATTAGAACGAACAAAACGAAAAAATATTCAAATTGGTCCACCCGTTCTAGAGTTTTGCGCTTAGCAACACATTTTTAGAGTTCCGTGCCCAAAGGGTAAAACGGGACCCTATTACTAAGACTCCGCTGTCCGTCTGTCACCAGGCTGTGAATCGTGATAGTTAGACAGTTGAAATTTTTACAGATGATGTATATCTGTTGTGTACTAAAAACTGGCCAATTGCGAGTCGGACTGGCGCATGAAGGGTTCCGTACCATTATCTATAAAAACTGAAAAATAAAATCATGTCTGTTGTATGGGATATTTGTAGATTGATCCAGCGTCTCATCTACCTCCATACCAAATTTCATAAAAATTGGCGCAGCCGTTTTTGCGTGAAAGACTAACAAACATCTATACATACAAACTTTCGCGTTTATTATATTAATAGGAAAAGCTATGTAATAAAAGTAATTGTCTGTAATTCGGTATAACTCAAACTCAAATCATTTAATCTGTACAGGCCTGCGGGGCACTTACAAATTGTCATAAAGTAAAAGTAAAAAAGCCTTTATTCAACTACAAGATTATTATTACATTGCATTAGTATCCATTTGTTATTATCACACATTTCACTTTTCTTTATGTCTCATGTCCCAAATATATATTAATTAAATTTAAAGGATATTATAAGATGTTAATGAGAGCATGTCAAAATTAAATTTTTATGTCAATATATTATGCGATTTATCTTGTCAGGTCACTGTGTTGTATAGTCGTAGTTGTCGCCTCTTTGGCGTAGGCCTCCCCCAGTCTAGTCCAGATTTTTCGGTTTCGAGCAATTCTCATCCATTCTGCTCCATGTCTTTGAGTAAAAGTATCTTCCCATCTTCTGTGTGGTCTTCCTCTGTTTCTTCTGTCTGCTCTGGGAACCCATTCCATTACTTTCCTCGTCCAACGATCGTAGTTCATCCTGCAGATGTGGCCAGCCCAGCTCCATTTTAAAGTTCTTATTGTTGTTATGATGTCCCTTATTTTAGTTTTCTTTCTTATGACTTCGTTACGCATTTTGTCTGAGAGTCTTATGCCCAGCATACTTCTCTCCATTTTCGTTTGACAAATCCGAAGTCTATTTTCATCGTCCTTTCGTAGGGCCCAAGTCTGGCAGCCATATATAAGGCTGGGTAGAATAGCTACCTCGTATAGTCTTCTTTTTATTCTCATATGAATTGTCTTGTTTTTCATAATCTCCTTCAAGCTCCAATATTTTTTCCACGCTAGTCCTATTCTTCTTCCTATTTCTTTCTCCGTGAGGTCGTCAAATGATATTGATTGTCCTAAATATATGTATTCGTCCACATATTCGATTAGTTTGTCTTCTACCGTCACTTGTTCCTTCGTTGCATTAGTCATTATTTTTTGTTTTAGAAGCATTTAGCGCTAGTCCTACTTTTTTGCTTTCTCTAGCTATGTCATCAAGCATCTGTTCGAGAATTTGTGCGGAATCTGCGAATATTACGATATCGTCTGCGAATCTTAGATGACTAAGATACTCTCCGTTAATATTAATTCCCATATTGTTCCATTCTATGTTTCTGAATATCATTTCAAGTACGGCGCAGAAGATTTTTGGGGACATAGGATCTCCCTGCCTTACTCCTTTCCTTATTTGAAATTCTTCTCCTTCTCTCTCCATTCTGATCCTTGATGAGCTTTTTGAGTAGATGTTGTATAGTATGGTTATGTATTCTTCTTCGACACCTTGTTGCTGGAGTGCTTTCCAGATTGCAGAGTGTTCCAGAGAATCAAACGCTTTGGTGAAGTCGATGAATCCAATGTAGAGGGTTTTGTTATATTCCTTGCACCTGTTTACTATAGTGGCCACTACTTGGATATGATCGTTTGTTGAAAAACTTTTCCGGAATCCTGCTTGTTCTGGTGGTTGGTTTTCGTCTAGAGTAGTTGTGATGCGGTTTAAAATAATTTTTGAGAATATTTTGTATATGTTTGACATCAAGCTTATAGGTCTGTAATTTCCTAAGTCACTCTTATCTCCTTTCTTGTGTAGCAAAATAGTTGTCGACTTACTCCACTCTTCCGGGGTGCTGCCGTTCCTCAGTACGTTGTCAAATATCTGTTTTAGCGGTAAGAGTAGTGGATCAATGAGTGATTTTATAAATTCATTGGTTATCTGATCGTCTCCAGGAGCTTTGTCGTCTTTTTGTGTTCTTACTGCATGCATAATTTCGCTCACTAATATATCGGGTAATGTCGATTCTGAGTTATTCATGTCAAGATTGTGTAATGTCAAATTTGAATTATGATTTGGATTTGATGTCGTGTTGTATTCGATGTGGTCGTTGTTACTGTCTTTATCATCTAATGATTCTGGGTTTGATGTCAAATTAAATGTAGGATTATTTGAAAGGTCAGAAGAATAGAGTTCTTGGTAGAACTTTCTAGCTTCTTCTAGTATATCCGGTCGCATATTCACCAGTTTTTTGTTTTTTGTTTTCAAGTTAGCTGTCCATTCTGTTTTCTTGTTTAGTTCCTTGAATGCCTTCTTTACTGCTCCGTTTTTCTTTACATGTCTTTCCAATGTTTCTTGTCTATATTGTTTTATATCTTTTTTTATTTGTCTGTTGATTTCCTTGCTTATTCTGGTGATTTCTTGTCTAACTTCTCGTGTCTTTGTTTGTTCGTAAAGCATTTTTCTTTCTTGTAGTAGTTTTTCTGTAACTTCGCTTAATTCTTTTTTCCTTTGTGGTGTAGGTAGGGATATTTCCTTTATAAAAGATGATAATTTCGTTTGTAGGTTATGATATTGCGTATTTATATCTTCTTTTGAGTCTATTGCCTCTTGGAGTTGACCTTGTAACTTTTCTTTAACAGATTCTGAGAGCTCGGGGACTTTTCTTACTATCTGCGTCGATTTTTTGATATTTCGTCTTGTATTTTTGGTGTTTATTCTGCATCTGACTAGTCTATGGTCTGTGAAGAAATTCGGTCGTACCACGTCAAAGTTTTTTATGTGCTTAGGTTTGTTAGTCATAATATAGTCAATTTCGTTAAAGTGCTTGTTATTTGGTGTCTTCCAAGTCCATGTTCTGTGTTTTTTCCGTTTGTACAGTGTGTTAGCAATTTTCAAGTTGTGTTCCAGAGCGAACTGCACTAGCCTCTTCCCGTGGTGGCTTCTCTTTCCTTGTGAAAACTTCCCAAATACAGCTTCTTCTCCTTGCCGCATTTTTCCTATTTGAGCATTAAAGTCCCCCATTACTATTAGGTTGTCTGATCTAGCTGAAATCACTGCTTTTTCAACTAATTCGTAAAATTCTTCTAAAACTTCTTGCTTTGTCTTTTTTGATTCAGTGGGGGCGTAGGCTAATACTATGGTCCATGCGTTGGAATTTTCGAACTGTATCTCCAGGGCAACGACTCGATCGGAGTAGGTTTCAAATTTCAGGATGTTATTTTTTAAATGCTTCTTTATTAGGAATCCTACACCGCGTTGACTCTTTGTCGCATAGCTATGCAGAAGTATAAAATCTGTATATTCGGCAATTGTTTCTTTTTCTCTTCTAATTTCACACATTCCAAGGATGTCCCATTTAACTTTGTCAATTCCGTGAGTTAGTTCCGTGAGTCTGCTTTCTTCTAGAAGTGTTTGAACGTTTAAACTTGCTATGTGTAGTGTTTTTGTCGCTTTTACGTTTGTGTTTGTGTTTGTGTCTTTTTTACTGGGGGGTAGTTGGTCTTTTTCCTCCACGGTGACCAGCCGGCTTGGAGGAAGTATTTTTTCTAGTTTTTTGTTGTGCTTCCTGTGTTGTCACTTTGTTTGCTAGTTCCAGGGCTAGGAAAGTTGGGTGTCTTGACTTGCTGGGTTTTGTGCTGTTTAGATATGTTGTTATGCCTTGTGACTTTATTTTTTTATTTTTCTGTTCATTGTTACCGGCTTTTTTCTTGTTTTTAGTAACGTCGTCTGGTGTTTTGGGAAGCTGCCTCTTGTTTCGTTCTGTAGTGCCTGTTGGAGTATTTTGGGTAGGAGATTTTTGGTTTTTTAGGGTAATAATTTTATCATATTTAATCACAGCTTTTATTCCTTGATCTCTTAATTATTTTACTTCTGTTTGTAGTTCCTTCCTTTTTTCGAGTACTTTTGGTGGCATCCTATCTGCTCATAACAAGCCAAAGGCAATCCCGACATGTAGGTATCTACCTAACTTATTCATCATTAAACTTCTGTTGTCCCCAATAAATAATCTAATCACACCTTTTGTCAAACGACCACTTTTACACTAAAAATACTTAGTGATTGAAACGGCGGCCGCCGTTTCAATCACTAAGCGATCGCAACGGAGCGGGTGGGTGCGCGAGCGTCTTTAATTCAAAACAGCTGATGCTTTTACTTAGTGATTATTCTTTTTTATTGTTTTGTTAGTGATTCTAAGCACCATACAGTATTGTGTATCGCTTATTATCTCATTGATAACTCAAAGACAAGTTAAAAAAAACTGTAAAAAAAATTTTTTTCATTTTTTTTAGTTTTTGTTATCGATACCCATCACGCCTGTCGCGTATCGCCAGTTAATTAGCAGTAACCTTGTAGAATCGTATACATTGTCCCATAAAAGAATGACTTATTCTGTGGAGACGCGTTACATGTACGGATAGCTTGTGCTTATTTCGCGTGTTGATGGAATGAGCATCACTCCTTTTATCTAAACTGTTCATGTTTTTCTTTACATACATTAGATGTTCATAGATAAACTGAGAGACAACAGTTAGAATGTTTATGTATTTAAACTTCTGTCTAAGGGACACTAAGTGAGGTATACGTACGACAACTTTACGTGATAACGTCATAAGACAAGTCGAACGTTTAGGCCGATTGTGCCTTTCTATCGCTTGTTTCGGAGTCTCGCTTGCACGCTTGGCTCAAGGGGAACGTGGCAATGAGTCATACTTTTTCGTGCGTGCAGCCAGCGTTCGTTGATGAAGCTATCACGCCAAAATATTCAAATTGGTTCTCGAGTTTTGACCTTAGCATCACATTTAGTGATTAATTTTTTTAGATAGATAAAGCATTACTTTTCAATTTAATAAAATGCAAACTGACCTTCCTCCTGAACATAACAGTGAACTGCTCAGAGACCCGTTTGAATATCTCCTGTATGGCGGTGGAGTTGCCAACGAACGTGGCCGCCATCTTGAGTCCGCGAGGCGGCACGTCGCACGCGGCTACCTTCACGTTGTTCGGGATCCATTCTACAAAATACCTGGAATTAGATTTATATCTCAAATTCAGACTTATTTACTTCTTTTCTTTATAGTGATTCATCAAAGTGACTCCCTCTCGCCTGATGGAAAGCGAAGATGGAATCAAGAAGCAATGACCATTACAGCCGTAAGCTGCACTACTCGCCACCCCTATGATGACCTGATGAGATGCTTTTTCACGTCCCGCTTGAAAGACCCAGGGCGATAGCTGCAAGGGAATACGTACGCCGGCAGAGCATTCCACAATTTACTTACACGACAGAGTTAGGAACTGCCAAACTTTTTGGTTTGTGGTAAGAAGTTTTGAACAGTATATGGATGCAATGCTAGGCCGGATCGAGTAGTTCGGGATCTGAATGGTGAAGAAGGAATAAGATTAAAAAAGCTCTTCAGAACATTCGCCATGAAACAACCGGTAAAAACGTTTAGAGAAGCTATAGTTCTACGTATTTGTAGGGGTTCTAGGTGTTGAGTGACTACCGTGTCTCCAATAATACGGACAGCGCGACGTTGCAGTCTATTGAGAGCATCCATAAGGTCCATCCCAGAGGTAGTGAGTTTTATAAAGAAGGCACCGCTGATCCGGAGTAAAGAAACGCCTCGTTCTGTTCAGGAGTCCGAGTTTGGAGTTTTTTTACTGTTTAAGTTAAGTACAACCAAGGATGGCGGAAATCACCCAATAATGACAATCGTTGATTTTGTTTACATTAACCTATTAAAAAAGTTAATGTTTTCAATTCTGAGGGTAGTTTGTTATAGGTTAGTTATAGCTCTACGTATTTGTAGGGGTTCTAGGTGTTGAGTGACTACAGTGTCTCCAATAATACGGACAGCGCGACGTTGCAGTCTATTGAGAGCATCCATAAGGTCCATCCCAGAGGTGGTGAGTTTTATAAAGAAGGCACCGCTGATCCGGAGTAAAGAAACGCCTCGTTCTGTTCAGGAGTCCGAGTTTGGAGTTTTTTTACTGTTTTAGTTAAGTACAACCAAGGATGGCAGAAATCACCCAATAATGACAATCGTTGATTTTGTTTACATTAACCTATTAAAAAGTTAATGTTTTCAATTCTGAGGGTAGTTTGTTATAGGTTAGTTAGTGACTCGTACATTTGTTTACATTCCTAAAGTTAACATAAGTACCTGAATGACCGAGCTTTGTGCGTAAGTAAACAATTGATGTTCTTGGTCTAAGCTCAAACCTAACACTCATTGGCTTAGTGTTGCTTAACAACGCCATCTATTGCCAAGTAGCATTAGTATTGCTGTGTCGGTAAAACAGTGTAGTTGTTGTTTAAGCTGATGGCCCTAGTTGCCATAGTGATATTGTAGCAGTTTTTCTTTGCCTGAAAACAAGGATAAAACGACGCTTTCTAAAAATGAAACCTAGCTAGATCGATTATCGCCCCCGAAACCGTCTGCATACTAAATTTCATGAAAATCGTTGGAGCAGTTTCTGAGATTCAAGAGTTCAGATATATATGAATATTTATTATACTTAAAGTAACATCAATTGACACAAAACGTTTCATGATTTTGTACACTTTTCCTACGAATTGTTACGAATTTTTTTTACAACGATTAATAATCATAAATAACCCACCACAATTGCACGTTAAAACTCGAAAATTCACAAATCTACGAAAATTAAACAAAACAAAATCACGAAGCGTTGTTTTTGTGTAATCCTCGTTGACGGCATTAGAAAGCTTCAGTAAAGTATCCAGTGCTTTAGAACATCAACAACAACTGACTTATGTGACCGTGAGTTTAATTTTGAATAAGCAACTATATATAACTGCTTAAACTTGAGGAACGGCAAACGTACAAACATACGAGTCCAAGTTTTAAAAAAAGACAAATGTGCCAATTCACCCCGAATTCTTGTCCTGCACCGCCCTCATCTGCTCGTCGACCTGTTTCATGGACATGCGACCGCGGAAGATGGCGGCGACGGTGAGGTACCGGCCGTGGCGTGGGTCGCACGCGCACATCATGTTGTTGGGGCTGAACATCTGCGTTGTGAGCTCGGGCACTGTCAGAGCGCGGTAAACTGCGCTGTTTCGCGCTGTCAATGGCGCGAATCCTATGGAAATACGTCCAGGCGGTTATTAAAATGGTGTTGGTGTACAATATTATTCATATTGATATACTAGCTATTATCCGCGTCTGCGTTAAACTTCGTTTTTTATTATAACTACCGTATATCTTGCAAATTTTCGGCATTGACGGGGTAAGTGTGCGCAGGTAATCATCTATACTAATAATATAAAGAGAAAAGTTTCGTATGTTTGTTTGTGATTTTTGAATTCCATAGGCTCCGAAACTACTAGAAAGATGTGAAAAATTATTTCACCATTAGGATCCTACATTACCCCTGATGTACATAGGCTATATATTTTAATTCATCATCATCATCCATCACCATAATGAGTAAACCTAAAACTACTGGACTGATTATAAAACTCTTTCACCATTACATTGCTACATTATCCCTGAGTATATATATCGGGTGTCAAGAAACTCTACGATAGACCGGTACCAGGCGAGAGGCCAAGGTATACCAGTTATGAAAAAATAAGAAGAAAAAAACCATGTCACTTAGCCAAGAGATAATAGACATTTATCGAAAAAGTAAAAAAAATAAATTGTTTTTTTCAATAATGTAATCTCAAATAGCAGTGCATTAATCGCAATCATACTCGTAAATAAAAGTAACAAACATTGTTAACTAAGTAAAATAAATTAAGTCTTGACGAGTTATGGCTTACAAAATTATTGTCAGTTAACTTTGACACTCGATGTTAGAAAAAAATTGATTATTTAAAAAAAAATATCATAACTGGTATACCTGAGCCTCCCGCCCGGTACCGGGTTATTGTTGAGTTTCGGGACATCCTGTATATTTTTATTCATTATCATCATCATCATCATCCACCACCACGCGGGTGTAACCGCGGAGCGCAGCTATTTTGTAATAAATTGACTATGCTGGGCATTCCCAATTTTTGACAACGTGCGTGCCTAAAACTGTAGTCAAAGTCAAAGTCAAAATCATTTATTCAATTTAGGCATCAAAGACGCACTTATGAACGTCAATTTTTCATTATAATGTACTTTAAAGCCTACCGCCGCGTTCCAAAATACATAGAGCCAACCGAGAAGAAGCGGCAAGAAACTCGGGGCCATTCTTTTTATATAGATGTTTTTACAATGTTTTTACTTAGGTACTACAAATATTAGCTCCAGTGTGTTGCCTTACAAAAGAGAACATAATAATGGTATCAGTAGGGCAAGACACGCTACACTTTGACATCTTAGTACACGAGTAGATAGATCCTGGAGTGATCAGTCCCAAGCTGTTTTATCCTCCAAGTAATCCTAAATTTTGTAATAACCTTTTTGACAGAGTTTAGTTTTAATAGTAATACCAGTAGGTACCTTTGATACATTTATTAAAAAGCTGTTACTTTGACATTAACAAAAGACATTTCAATTGTATTCATTTGTATAGAAGGTGAATCATTGTATGCTCTAGTACGTAAAGAATTAATGATAGTAATATGGGAGGTTATGTATTTGATTATTTTCTGTTTATGAGGTTGCGTAACTAAGGGGCGAATCGGGACAACCAAAATTTATTAGCTGTCACAACCGCGATAGGTCTTCACCATGAAGTTGTAGATAAACAGTTTTGTTAACCATGTTCGAACTAGATGTGGCAGTAGAACCCATCCAAAGCGGTATGCGCAGGCAAAGACAAGAAACTTGTATATTGATGGTAGCAACTTGTGCAAACTCAAAGCTAAATTATATTGATAGCAAAGCAATAGTCCGGGGAAATACTGCCACGATGCCTTTTTCTATCGCGAAGCAGTATTCGCGATACTGTGCTCTGGTTTGAATGGTATGGGCACCGGTAAAATTACAGGCACATGAGATTTAACAACTTAATATGTCAAGGTTACGGGCGCAATTTCGGTTAGTCACTTGTGAAGGAATGCATCTGTTCTAGGCAAAGGTTACCGCTGGGCCTCATGCATCAAATTTTTAATAGTAAATTCTGTTAGTTCTTACTATACCCGTCACATATGCAGCGTCCTTTAATGTAATGCTTCCGAATGACACTTCTTAAATTTGCCATTTCTGTTCAAGCGGACATGTTTACGCAGATTTACGGCCGTTTTCAATAACCTGTCTATTGCCGCTTTACCTTATAAGAGTTAGATATTTGACACTATTTGTACGGACGTTATGTCCAATTTCTATCGGTAGTAAGGTAAACTGTGGAAAGATAGATTTTGGGATCATCATCCCATTAGTGGTCATGTAACTTCGTGCTCTCTAAACTAATTTAAAACTACCCACAATGTAGAATAATATATTATTTTAGAAAAATCATATTTTTCGAATTGTCATTCTGTGTTACACGAATATGGGTTTAGTATGAAAAGAATTGGCTAGTTTGATGTTCTGCACAAGCAAATTGCTACAATTATCTTCCGACTTCCGAAAAGGAGGAGGTACTCAATTCGACTGTTTTTTTATGTTTGTTACCTCATAACTTTCGATAGGGTGAACCGAATCTCAAAGTTATTTTTTTTTTTGAAAGCTGGTGCTTCCCGTGTAGTCCCATTTCATCAAATCCAGTCCAGTAGTTTTGGAGTTACTCTCCAATAACTGAATAGAATGGAAGTCTGTATTCAATTTTTCTAATAGTACTTGTTATATTTTAATTAATTTTAAGCCTTTACACTTGTATATGTACTTACCTGGCATAAAGAAATGCAGCCTCGGGAATGGCACCATGTTGACGGCCAGCTTGCGCAAGTCTGCGTTCAGCTGTCCGGGGAACCGGAGGCATGTCGTCACTCCGGACATTGTCAGCTGGATGGGTATTCAAGATTATCAGCTAAATTTATTCGTTTACTTTCCTTTAAACGACCAATTCTTGTATAATTATGTATATATAACTATGAAGAAATAATATCAGGAAGAGTAACTGCCTTAAAAAAATGACCCAATAAAAGTCGTGCTAAATCAATAACATCGTTCACGCCGCATGACTCAGCTGTCATAGTAGACGCTGCAGCACGCGCGTGAACCAATCCCTGCTTTCCTTCTGAAATTTAAACCAATCACCGAACATGTCTATTTGTAACCTCGGAAGTAATTCGTATTTGGAATCATACGTCGTTTTGGTTTGAAGGACCACTTTTTATGTAGATTTTGTTCTGAGTTATGCTTCCTGACATTATATCTTCGTAGATATATAATATATAATCTGAATCTCGGAAACAGCTCTTACGATTTTCATGAAATTTAGTATGCAGAGAGCTTCGGGGGTGATAAATCGATCTGGCTAGGTTTCATTTCAGGAAAAACGACGTTTTTTAAAACGTCGTTTTTACGTGTTTTCAGGCATCAATGAAAAAAAAAACTGTTTTAACGACACAGCAACACTAAAGCTACCTCATAACTTTCGACTGGGTGAACCAATTCTCAAAATTCTTTGGTGGAAGCTGGTGCTTCCCGTGTGGTCCCATTTAGATTTCATCAAACTCGGTCAAGTAGTTTTGAGATACACTCCAATAAATGAATAGAATGGAAATCGGTATTAAATTTTTCAAATTGTACTTGTTTATTTTGTATTTGTAATTTGACATGATTTTATATGAGTAACTAATAAGGGATATGGAGAGCTAAAAAAACAACCCCTTCGCCTTTCTTAAAAAAAAAATATACAGGAAACAAAAGTTAAAATCTACTCACCGAAACGAGATGATTAAGGTCTCCGTATGTGGGCGAAACGAGCCTCAGTGTTCGGAAGCAGATGTCGTAGAGCGCTTCGTTATCTATGCAGAATGTCTCGTCTGTGTTCTCCACGAGCTGATGTACAGACAGTGTTGCATTGTATGGTTCTACTACAGTATCTGAAACCTAAAAAACGGAAGTTTTAAAAACTGTTAGAGGTAACAACTACGGAAATTAAAAGTGTTGTAATAAAAAAAAAGTTTTATTTGCTTTATTAAAATGATCCTACTAATATTATAAACGCGAAAGTTTGTGCGTATGGGTGTATGGATGTGTGAATCTTTGTTACTCATTAACGCACAAACGGCTGGGGCAATCTTGATGAAATTTGGTGTGGAGGTAGATGAGGCACTGGTTTAACACATAGGATACTTTTTACTACTTTTCATCATCATTATCATCATCCATCACCAAGCGGGTGAAAAGCGTAATATGCTTGGGCACAGCACAGACAAAATAATAAGATCTCCGCCTACATCAAGATCGTAATGATGACAGTTCTGTCAAAGTTTGTTTCAGCTTCTGATGAAATGTAACACAAATACCACCAAGGGTGATGAATGGATGTTATGTAATGAGGATTTTTTCCATGGTTATTAATTTTATTTTATTATTAGTGTTTACTGATTGATATACTAAGTATTTAAATGTACTCAAATAATACTACGAGTATTATATCAATTGCGTTTGATCATGTACATATTTTTTGACATTTTGACTTAACCCTAGAAAGATAACCTACGCTTCAGAGGCGCCCGCACGAATTAAATAGTACTATATCTTTTAATACGAAACCCGTGTATATCTGTGATTTTCAGCCAACTCAGTCGTCGGTCAACCGCGTCGAGGGCCAGCTGTTTTTGTGCGGTAAGTATTATTGTTTTGGAGTTATGACGAGTTGAACGAGTTGATGCGCTCCTGAGGCGTATGGTTATCTTCAAGATCGACGTATGTATGACTGTCTAAAAAAAATTTTATAAGGTACTGATTAGCTTTCCTAGACTTTATACTTATATTTGACTTATACTATACATATTAATAGTAAAATACAATATTTTATGATAGTTAAGCGATATTCGTGATTTTCGGTAGTTTTTTAGAGGTCTACTCATTTGGTTTCAATTATTAATAATAAACAAGTATAAAGTACAATATTTTTCGTTTATAAAAATGTGTCACCTATAATACCATTTAAATTGTAAAATCAAATCACACAAATCTTGCTAAATAATTTAAATATAAGCATTTGAATACCGTGGCGCCTCCGAAGCGCATGGTTATCTTTTATGTAAGATAGAATATGGTTGTCTTTCTAGGGTTAAATATGTACTAATCCTACGCACACGTAGTCGCGGGCACCAGCTAGTATATCCATATTTGTAACGTGTTTGCTCTTACATTTGTTTGGATACCAAACATATTACAATAAACTCTACTTTTATTTTCAAGGTTGAAAATATACTTTTAAAGTCCACCATATTAAATTAGTTTATATAACCTACTAGCGACTGCCTGCGACTTCATTAAATCTATACTAATATTATAAAGAGGAAAGATTTGTATGTAAGTATGTTTGTAACTAATTGGCTCCAAAAGAACTGGACCGATTTCAAAAATTGTTTCACCATTGGAAAGCTACATTCACCCTGAGTCACACAGGCTGTATAAGATTCATCATCATCCATCACCGCGCGGGTGAAACCGCGGAGAGCAGCTAGTATATTATAAAACTATTGATATCTAAGATTAGCCAGTTAAAGTGGCAGTGGGCAGGGCACATAGCACGCAGAACAGATGGCCGATGGGGCCGAAAGGTTCTGGAGTGCAGACCACGGACCGGCAAGCGCAGCGTAGGTCGTCCACCGACACAGTGGACAGACGACCTGAGGAAGGTCGCAGGACGACGTTGGATGCAGGCCGCTTCCAACCGGTCCTTTTGGAAAATCATGGGGGAGGCTTATGTTCAGCAGTGGACGTCCTACGGCTGAGATGATGATGATTGATATCTCATTCACCATAATCGGTTCAGCAGGTTAGGTGCCTTACATACGAAGACTGCTAAAATTATAACTTTCTCCATTTGGATTTGCCGTAGTCTGAATAAAATCTAACCTAAGTATATGAAAAACTTATCACTGAGCATAACTCAGAAATTTTCATCAGGAGTATGATGACATTCATCATGGAACCTATTTGAAGCCATACATAAATCAACAAGAAAAAATTTGTATTGATGTTTGAGATCGCTACAGCAGACGTTAGTGCTTTAACAAGTAATACAATAAAAATTAAAAGGGTTGCGATGTCAATACGAAAGTTTAAGTAAGTTTTCTAAATAATGCTTCTTTCGGTTGGATAGTACCTACTGTCAAAGCTGTTCAATAGATGTCGCTCAGTCCCCGTAAGACGGTTAGACCCGAACCTCAGTGGCCTAGTTGGTCAATGGCGTCTGACACGGAGAGTCAGAAGACGCGCGTTCGAATTCCGTCCGAGGATGGATTTTTTCTCTCTATAGGTAAATTTCAATGTTTGAGATCGCTAAAGCAGGCGTTAGTGCTTTAAAAAGTAATACTATAAGAAAAAAATCTTTATCGATCCACAATTGACAGTGAATTTAACAAAATATTTACAGTCCAACATAGAACCTCATTCTTTTTGAAGTTGGTTAAAAATTAAATGATTAAATTTTCACACTTTATCATAATAATAATAATAATAATAATAAGCTACAGCTCCACTTACGCCTTTGTAAAAGGCCGGAGGAAATTCGAGAAAATATAGAAATAAAGATAATAATAATAATAGCTTATTTATTTGGCATAAAACTGTTACATATAAGATTGTTGAATCCATAGGCTCTCGAACTAGTTACAGTATAATCTCGCTAAACCGGCACTATTCAAAACCAGAGTGTGCCGGATTATTGGAATGTTCGGATTACTGGATTGTAGAGAAAAAAGCGTAATAAATAAAAAATAATAATAAGGGGAATATAATGTCATCTTCATGTCATGTCGCACTTCAAAACAACAGGTAAATGTGCACGTGTTAAGTTTTGAGTTTAGTCTCCTAGACGACGACGCGGCGACGGATTGCATAGGCGTAAAGAAACGAAAGAGGCGTGGGCGGAGGGTGCCGGATTATTGGACGTATCGGTCTATCGGAGTGCCGGATTAGTGAGATTATACTGTATAAAGTTTATAAACTGTGTTTCGAGTGCCAGTAGAAGCAATAGTGCACAAGCGTTACTTACTATGTTAATGTGTCAAGGGCACTGTAGCGAGTTACAGGGCGAAGGAGTAGCGCTTACTATCAGATAATAAATAATAAATTGTTTATTGAGATAAAAACGTCACAAAATACTTACAATTACATATATCTCACAAAATTAATTAAACCAATAGCACCTACTTAATAAGTTTAATCTCATGTCAAAAACATATTCCAATTGCATATATTTAAGATGGTAATTTATTACATGTTTTAGGTCAAATTTATACAGGGTGTTTGGTAGAGGGACCGACAAACCAAATGAGCGTGTTCGGGGGACCACTTGGAGAATACAAGTTGGCCAAAAAAATCCCCGACCCCGGTAATCAATCAATCATTCATTAGTATCAAAAATATTATATAAATTATTACAAACTTCCTTAAAAAGATATGTAAATTAGTAAATTGATGTGTTTTATTAAACTTTCTCAGGGCGAAGAGTGAAGCATTATATCTTAATGGCATTGAACTGATTATGGGCAAGATGATTAACTGCAGGCGGGTGTCTTACTCGTCTCGTCATCGATACACATAAAAAATGATTGTCTGTGAAGTCGGTTTACGTACGATAATTTTACGTGATAATATTATAAGACAAGCTGAACGCTAAGGCTGATCGTGCCTCTCTATCGCTTGTTCCGCGCTCTTGCTTTCACGCTTGGCTCAGGCGGAACGTGACATAGTGTCATACTTTATCGTACGTATATAAGACGTCATCATGTCTAAAAGCTATTAAATATTACCTTAGGCGAAGGCATAACGCTGAACGTGTTGACGATCCGATCCGGGTACTCCTCTCTTAACTTGCTCAACAACAACGTCCCGAGACCAGAGCCCGTGCCTCCACCCAGAGAGTGGGTCAGCTGGAAACCTGCCATTAACAAATACAAATAAAATAAATTAAAAAATCCCGACAGATTAAAATTGTATGAAATACCCATATTGAGGGAAATGTGCAAAAAAATAATTCTCCATTTTGTGGTAGCGGCCATCTTGGACAGATTTTCATCAAACATAGCTATTAACCCTCCCGACTAATGCACGTATCAAACAATGAAAAAACAAAATCAAAATTCGTTCATCCATTCGGGAGCTTCAATGCCACAGACATACTCGTAACCCCGTCGTTTTCCGTGGGGGGTTAAAAATAAACGTAACATATTCACACCCCCGCACTAAGGTTCCTTGTGCCCCAGTACGCACAAAAACACGTTAAAGACATACAACAACCAAACACAAATATTTACCCCAGCTCCTTGGATCAACATTAAGACCCCCTCGCTTCTAAGGCGTAGTATCAGACTCACTACCATCCGAGCTGAAGAAGCCGACTAATAATAACATAATGATTATTATATCTCGAAAACCGAAGGACTTTTAAAATATAAAGTCATTGTTAATTAGTGCACAATATCCAATGGGATGGTTTGGAATCGATAACTGGTAATTATAGTGAAAGAAAAAAAATGCTTGTTTTTTTATTATTATAAATCCATATTAAGGGCACGTTCTTTGAGCGAATTAGGTATTTAGCGCTGCCTCATCCCCCTCGGTCGGACTCTCGCGAACGCCCGTTCCGAGTGAACTCGCTGACCCTGCGCCGCGCCGCGGCGCGTCACAGTATATTTAAAACAGTAAGTAAACCTAAATATTTCTCTAAAATTTATGAAGGTTCATTTATTATAATACAAACATTTTGTTTTGAATAAAATACTTAGGTATAAAGTTTGCATATTAAGAGGTATCTTTAATTTACAGTTATTTTTGATCATAGAAACGTCCGCACAACAAACAATTATTTATTCTTGCAATTGGGGTTCGTAGGTTGGGGTTATTTAAGATATAAGCTATTTTACTTACGACACTGCATATCTTTAAGTCACTTTAGCTCCTACTACTTCATTTAGAAATTTTTTTTACTAATGAAAAATATCCTACTCCCACGGGAATAGGGGTAAAATAGTGGCAGGTGAAACCATTAGACGGGCAGCTAGACTGATATTAATTTAATATAATGTGAATGATTTTATTCGTTGGGTTATGCGCCGACTCGGCGAAAAGAGAGTGAAAGTGAAGAGAGATGGTATATTCTAATTGCATTATTTAATTTTATGAAAATGTTATTTTGTATGGAATAAAAGATAATAATTCAGATCAAAAGATTTTAAATGCTTTAATTAATAATCACTAAAATTAAGAGTACGTGTACTCGGGCCAAGTTTCGGATCTTCTGTCCTTGGATCCTGTTTTTGCAAATTTGGTTCGATATTTTCAGTGTCTTCTGATGACAAATTTCGAATAGGCATACCACGTTTGTGTCTGCTATCAACTAATTCTGGTAGTAGTATATTCATGTAAAATTTTATCAGTTTGGGCTCCATGTTAATAGTCCAGAAATTACCATCTTTTTCTATTCTTTCTGTGTGTAAATTTTCTTTATCTCCAGCCCAAATACCTAATAGGCATGTTTGCCGGCCTGTCACATGCAGCTGCCCTTGAATTTGGTAGTACCAATTGCTGGTTTTATTTATAGTATGTGACTTGGTCTGTTTATTATATTTTAATATTTGTATTTTATTCTCGGCTATTGCTTTTGATAGCCCTAATTTGCTAGCTGTGATGGGACACTTCACTTCTACAATAGTATCATCACCTATCAATCCGTCGAGCGTTGCTCCAATAAATGGATATATGGGATCTATAAATAAACCACATGGCAAAATTTCAACATTTTCCTGTTTTTGTAATTGGAGCAACGCCTGTTTTTCATTTTCGATTCCGTGGGCAATTGAGGGTACATGTGCTAATTTCTTCTGGTACAATATACTTTTAACTAAATTTGCTGTATTTGAGGTGGGTTTCCTTTTACAAATTAATCCGAAATTTGATGCCGTGATTAATTTCTTTCTAATTTCCGACCATTCTCTGCTGTCCCTTTGTAAAACTGTTGCTCTTTCTATGGCTGTTTTATCACATGTAAGCAATTTTAAACTATTTAAATACTCATTTTTAGTCAGCTCTAATTCCTCCTGTGGCATATCTGGGGCAGAACTTGAAGGGCCATAGTTATGTTGGGTTCTATTATTTTCTTTCAATACTCTTTTTTTCTTTATTGGATGCTCAACAAAGTATTTTCTTTTTAGTGCTCTCTTTTTTTCAATTTTTTCAATTCTTCCGCCAGGATTTGTCTCCGTGTATGCCTCATGAATGGAGGAAACAGCAGACTTTGTATTAAATGATACTACGGCGGCCGAAGATCTACTTTGGTAGCCCTGTTTAAGAGCTAAGTTCGTTCTTTTGCCCCCAATAAACTTAGCAATCACGCTATTAAAACACTCAACAATATTGGTGTCGACATCTTCAATCAGGCTGCGTGATTTTGCAGCTACACTGGCAATAATTGAACTTATCCTGAACATAAATGTAGAGTTTTGAATATTTTTTAAATCATCACATTCGTTTTCTGTTTTGTCGCAGTAATGACTCTGACACATTTTATGGTCTCCATACACATGTGCCAATGAGTTTACTATATCGTTATGCAGAAGCGACACTGCTACATCTTTTTGTGTAGCTGATGATTTATGGTGTTTAATGCTTTTGACTATAACTTTTCTCATTGACAAAATTCTTATATTCGTGAGTGTTTTCCTGTATGCTAATTGATATTTGGTTTCAAGTTTGATTGCACGAAGTTTTTTACAGAAATTGCGCAAAATATGATTCCTGCATTCGATCTTTTCAACGGTCACGTTTTGTGCTTCATATGGGTTAGCGTTGAGAATTTTAGCATAGGTTGATGCGTCACCGTCCCCTATCATTCTTTTATAAATTAATCCGTACATAGAAATTGAAGATTTAAAGTCCTCTACTAATATTTCTGTCTCCATAGAACTTGAAGAGCCTTCATAATTTTTGAAGCAGATGTGTTCTTTGGGAGCAGTTTTCTTATTTTCTGCTCTGGCACATACCAAACAATATTTGTTTTTGACTCCTATATAAAGTATTTGTCCAGTGCGCCTTCCTATGATCGCTGCAATGCCCGACGAAGCTTTATAATTACTACCGTATGACCTTGCACACCAAGAGCCGTCAACATAAACATCTATGACTGGGTATCCATTTTTTAATCGGCCTTCTTTTATAGCGAATTCCTTTTCCTTCTTTGCCGCAGCCTCCATTAATGTCCATGCTATTTTTTCCCATTTGTCATAAATTTCATTTTGTGATTTGTTATAGTAACTAGGTGAAAATACTGGGATATCCATTGAAGAACATAATTCTTCGAACTGTGAATAACCGCTTCCGGATGCTACTATTCCAGCTGTGGCTGCTAAATTCAGATTTAGTTTCTTTGTGTTAGCAGTGTTTTCCGACGGTATCAAACAAATGGTTTGACACATATCACATTGAAATTTGAAAGTTGAAATCAGTCCTATCCTTTTTTCCCCAATTAGGCGGAAATTATTGGCTTTGCAATCAAATATGTTACTGTGTCGTGCTTTTTCTTGCAACATTGTTAAAAAATAATTCAAATCTATAATTCTTCGTCCTGATACAGATTCAAAATCTTCTTCTTTATTTTCTTCTTCCACCACTAACGGCGACTCGCAAATCTCTTCAGTTTCACTGAAAACATAAAAAATAATTCAAAAGTTGTAGCTGTTGAAAATTATCAGGTCTTTCGCGGATTGATGATATTTATAATTGTAAACTTCCTTCCAATGAAACTCCACTTGGTTACACGCACTGTATTTTACTGACTTTTCTTACACTAATTTCACAATATACACGTTGCTCTTGTACCCGTTCATCCAGCTCAGGCGCTGGCGATCGAATGACCCTCTCCACTGAGCGTTTGTTCCCACGATGGCTCGATACGCTCGCTTTCCCGCCAACAGCCAAACTTACCACAGACTCTGCATTATTTTGTCTATGACTTCAGTGTTGCTAGACTTTAAAACTACAGGAGAGTCGATTCAGTCTCCAACTCGAGCCATCGATAATATCTGGGTTGCAACCTTACACTCGACCATCCTGATAACGTGTATGACCCCATACACGATTCTGTCAAAGAACCTTACACTCGGTGAGTGGAGTCATTCTGTGCAGTTGACATTAATATCCTAGGGATTATCAATAATGTACAAACTATTAGATCTTAGTTAACATTCACATTTTAAAAATTTGGAATCGTTCACAACATATTTTAAAAGGCATTTCTTACAATTACTATTAACTTACAATTGTTTTGGTACATCTTGCTGGATTCATTAACTGTCTTTAAACATTTATGTAAATTTAACTCATTAAATCTTACAGAATTCCCTATAAATAAACAAAAAAAGGTCTTAACATGTTAGTACTACTAACTAAAGTAATAATACAATAAAATAATTTATATATCTTTAGTACTATCTGTACTAATTGTTTAACTAGACCAACATAGCTCTTAGGTTTCTATACCTTAGGTATCCATAATTCATATAACTTTATATAAAATTAATCTCATTCAAAATTTTATATTATATAGAAGAGCGAGTATGCAAACCCGCTTTCTATCTCCAATGAATTTATTCATAGTTATATAGAATAGCGAATCATCCCAGTTCTATTTCTATCTCCAATTAATCCATCCCAAAATTTTATAGAATAGCGAATCATCCCAGTTCACTTTCTATCTCCAATTAATCCATCCCAAAATTTTTAGAATAGCGAATCATCCCAGTTCACTTTCTATCTCCAATTAATCCATCCCAAAATTATATAGAATAGCGAATCATCCCAGTTCACTTTCTATCTCCAATTAATCCATCCCAAAATTATATAGAATAGCGAATCATCCCAGTTCACTTTCTATCTCCAATTAATCCATCCCAAAATTATATAGAATAGCGAATCATCCCAGTTCACTTTCTATCTCCAATTAATCCATCCCAAAATTATATAGAATAGCGAATCATCCCAGTTCACTTTCTATCTCCAATTAATCCATCCCAAAATTATATAGAATAGCGAATCATCCCAGTTCACTTTCTATCTCCAATTAATCCATCCCAAAATTATATAGAATAGCGAATCATCCCAGTTCACTTTCTATCTCCAATTAATCCATCCAAAATTATCATGGTAGTCAAGTTGCGAAACCATTCATTCTCGCCCTTGACCTGAAACAATCCAAAAAATATTATGCAGAAAACTCTTAAAACACACATTAAATAACTTATTTAAGGGATCATTTAAACGAATATTTTTTTTAATTATCACTGTTGTCCTCCCAAGTTACTAAATCATTATGCCGAAAACTCACTTAAACAAACTCGTCAAATAACGTAGTTAAGGTACAATTAAAAACGAAACATTTTATTAATTATTACTGTTATGCTCCCAAGTTGCTATCTCCTCACTATCGTCAACTGTACCCAATTCTAAGGATGATATGTGTGTCCATGGATGCATCCGATCCAATGCTATTGTAGTATTGCGCTTACTTTGTAATCCCTTGATTTCCAGATAGGGACCTTTTTATAGTGATCCTCCCTAACATCTTCATGACTCGAAATGGCCTCTCACATGTTGGTAGAAGCTTAGTACTTTTACCATCATTTTGAAAACCTTTTTGCTATTTTGATCAAATCTTGACTATAAACTCGTGTTGGTGATGTTTTAGGCTCGCTATTCATCATTGTGCCAAACATCACCCAGGCCAGGATACATTATTTCTATGCCCCAACCGGTGCCCTACCGATTTATTTCGCACATTATTAGGACCATGTTGTATTTTTCCTAGTTTATTGTCCTAGTCCTTTTCATCGCCCTTCGAATCCTGTGCCGTCAGAGAGTCCAAAATAGTCCTATTGTATATTTCCACCTGTCAATAAGATCTTGGGCTCTAAACAGCGTTTAAAATATAATTGATTCTTCTATCTAACCTTTTGAAAGCATGCGAGGTGAAACAAGTACCACATCACTTACTAATCTGTTAGGAGTCCTAAAAGTACAGAAAAGCTTACCCTAATCACATTTACAGTAATTGTATTCATTACTGCCTTGGGAATCATGTAAACCCCTGTTTAAAAATCTTAAAATCTTAACTTTGCCTTGCATTTATATACTGGAAACAGCAAAATATGTAAGATACCATCCATATGATTTTAAAACTGCCCGAGATATTTATCCTCGGATTACAAGGAATCCTAATAGGACTGTTTTACCACATGTACTGAAAACTACAATGTATTCCAAGAATTGTTATGCAATGTGCGTATGGATATATAATGCGATCCCGGAAGATACTCGTATCATACAATTGCCGGTTAGTAGATTTAAGCGAAGCCTCATAATCTGGCTTTCAGAAAAATGTTTCTACTCTGTCTCCGATTTATTTAAACCGCAACTGACTTAATTGTTAATTTTGAAACTTGAAATTTGTAATTATATCTTGTTTGTATATCCATAATTATAGGCCATAATAACTATTAATACTTGTATAATGAAATTATATATAATACTAATATGACACATGCATGTATAACTAGCAATTTTAATTTAATTTTTAAATTCATTTTGTTATTATTTAAATTCGAATAACGTGTGCAATAACATTTGCACGCCTAGATAAGGCAAAGTACAGTTAAGGTCTTCATTTATATTAATATCTGTTTTGTACCTTTATTTTATGCAAATAAATCTTGAATCTTGCATCTTGCACACCTGCCACCTCTCCTTTATGCACTATCCATCTGACATTAGTCTTGTCTTCTTCGAGACATTTGTATAGTTTATTATCTCATACTACAAAATTTTCTCTAATGTATTCAAGGCCCTAAAAGTTTAGGTCACTATTAACTATGTCACGAATTCTAGCCAGTTCTGTATCATCTAAGTGGAGAGTAAGTAACCAATCATCATTACTGATCTATAGTGGCCATCTCAACCACTGGATTCCTCGACAGCGCATCAGCACTAACAATTTTAGGACCTGTTCTATATATTCTTGTAATGCGAGCTACTAACGTGCTTTACGGAGTCACGTTTTTGCCAAGTGTAACGAAGAGCACTAGAGTCCGTCTCTGCCAAATGATCGTAATTAGCAAGAGCTGGTCTTACCGCATCAAACGCTTGGTTTTGATCGTGCAACCATCCTTACTTTGTCTTTTTTTTTTCAATTTTTGAGTGATGAAGCCAGCTCGGCAAAATTGTGAATAAATTTTATAAAATAGCTCACCAGCCCTCAAAATTGTCGAATGGCTTGCACGTTTCCCAGTAATTGTAATTCTGTCACAGCGTAGACTTTAGGGTACATAATGCTCCCTCACAATTCCAGCTTCAAGCATTTCACTTATCATACCTTGTCTTGTTCATGACGTGAAAGACGGTATGGTCTAATACACAATAGAACGATCTTTTGGTTCGATGCTCATTTCTGTTAAGTCAGCGCATCTCAGGTCCTTGAAATTGAAAACGAAGCACTTTTCATAGTCTTGAAAAACCTGACTTGTCATTTTCGGACACAGTGTCACCGATTTTTATTAACACATCAACCAGTTTGAGGCAAGAATGCTCGATTTCCTCGAGCCGACACGGAATGACGCGAGACGTTACGGTAACGTTTAAAAGGCCATTTCTTGCATTAAGTACACCTCCGAGCACTATGTACTAGTTGGGCTTACCTACCATCTTAGTACCTAGCAGGACATATCTGCTCAGACTAGTTTCGGTTTCAGCCCTAACACTAACCGTTCACAGTCTGTGTTCATCATTCTAACACGTATTGATTCATCGGTTCAATATTGAGAAGGAATCCCTCGATATGTGATCGTACAGAATATGTTTGACCAATAAGCATCGCTTTATCAAGTAAGCAATCCTGTCAGATTCAACAAGACCAATACTTTAGACTGGATTAATTTACTACCAAAACCTTTCATTGTGGACGGTATACCATCACAAGAGACCTTCATTATTGCGACCCTAGATTTTTCTATTAACGTTACTTCACTGCCTAAGCCTATGAACGCTTCCAGAGGCACCGTTTACTGCAATACATATAATAAATGAATCGTTTGGATTAGCATTTGAAATAGACTTTGTTTTCGTCACTGTATTACAATTCGTAGATTGGTCATCTACTTTTAAATTTGCAATATTCGGTTTTGTGTCCAATTTTGTGACAGTATCCAAACTTCACTAACGTTTTGGTACATTTATGATAACGGTGCCCTCTTTCCCTACGATTAAAGCAAAGCAACGACAAATTCATGTTACTGAAATTAGTGTTTGTCCTAAGTGAATTTTCCATATGTACAAACTGCTCTATATTCTTGTGTCTAAACGAAGTCTGATAGAATTCTTTATTCCTATCTAAGAACTACAAAAGGTCAGGCCTAGTGCAGCGCAGTACTAAGGCGCTGGATTTAATAGTTTTTATTATTCAACCCATGAATGATACAGTCAACGGCTCGTTTACCCAAAATTTCGCATTGATTTAGTAGAGAAAGCTTCTCGTAGAAACCATTAGAACCATGTTAAAGCCGCCTTTCCGCCTCAGCACTCTCTCCAAGGATTGACCGTAATTTCGTTCGCACGGAAAAGATTTACTTAGCTTTTCCTGCCAATCTGTCTATGAAGAAACGAATGGCGTTTAACTTTGATACCAAGTTTTGGCCAGTCCGTCCAGCATGCAAAAACATGGAGAAATGTATTGTATTTCCGTCGGAACCGTAAACAGAGGCACATTCATTCACCTTCCCGAGACAAAAGTCAATGCGTTGATTCTTGCTGGACGGATCAGATTCTGGTAAGATATTTTGAAATCAAGTTTGTTACTAGATTATGCCTCCGGTTTCGGTTGAGACGCAGACTTATGACTGCATTAACTTAAAGAGATCTTTAATGGAAAAAGATGTACTACATAACCTTGAAGGTGCATATGATCGCAGCTGGAACCGCTGTCCCCAAGATCCCGTCCATCCGCCAAGGCTCCTATGTCGACCCGTTGCAGGTCTCCCGCTGCCCAACGTCCACGCTGCGTCTGCGTTGCTCCAACACTTGCTTCCTTTCGCGCAGGCCCCGAACGCGACTGCTGCTAAGCCCTCTGCAATAGCCGCGACTGCGTAAGAGGTAGCGCCGCCGCCGCCGGCGCGAACGGCTGTGTCTCGCAGAGCCCTTTCCGCGATGAGGTGTCGCCAATAGTCTCTCTTCACTGTACATTTTTCTAAGACTTGGTTCAATCCCACATCTGAGATGTAAACTTCCTTCCAATGAAACTCCACTTGGTTACACGCACTGTATTTTACTGACTTTTCTTACACTAATTTCACAATATACACGTTGCTCTTGTACCCGTTCATCCAGCTCAGGCGCTGGCGATCGAATGACCCTCTCCACTGAGCGTTTGTTCCCACGATGGCTCGATACGCTCGCTTTCCCGCCAACAGCCAAACTTACCACAGACTCTGCATTATTTTGTCTATGACTTCAGTGTTGCTAGACTTTAAAACTACAGGAGAGTCGATTCAGTCTCCAACTCGAGCCATCGATAATATCTGGGTTGCAACCTTACATAATGAATGAATAATACATTTTCTTGACTTACTTCTGAAACTGTGAGGTTGATGGAAGTATTGGAGATTTAGTCGACCCAAGAACTTGTAATGAGGGTTGCTCATCAGTTGATGGAAGTATTGGAGACTCAAGAACTTGCAGTGAGGGTTGATCATCATTAAGTCTTGAAAGCCTAAAATATAACTTTGTATCAGTAGGTTAGTATTGCTATTGCTAAAACTACTAAAAAGTCTCTTCATATTTCATTGCTACAAATCATAAATCAGCCTTCCTTGCCAAGCGCAAAGCAAAATTAATAAAAACTATCAACTAGATGACTCACTTTTCAACTGTGTTTTTTTTAAATGCACCTTTTTCTCTTGGTATGGTGGCACTGCAAAGACCAAAACATGTAACGTTATTATTTAAGTTACACTACAATTACATCAAAAACATAAAATTTTATGTTTTGCATCTGTAGTCACGTTGCACTACTGTTTTATTTTGCTGTGTCTTTGAATACATTTTGATCATAATAATGGCCGTAGAAAACTAAATAAAAAAAAAGTGTACGAACAATATTACATTTTCTGCAGTTGCACTACTGTTTTTTTTGTACTGTGTCAATGTATGATTTTCGAATATTTTGAATAGTAAAAGCAAATCGCTTACAAAGTAGTAAAGATAAAAAGTAGTAAGTTAGATATTACCACTGAATCTGTATCTGTCTCGCTCGCACGGCGGCTCGCAAGGCGCATCTGATGCAGTTCAATATTGCCTACCAACATGTTGCCTTGATAGAAATATCTACCTACTTTACAAGTTAATTAATGGTACCGACATAGTAATTATATTCAGAGACTTACCTTATTGTTTTTCGGAGTTGCCGCAATTTACGTCTAGCCATCTTCTTATTTCTTTTTTTATTTCCCATAATTATTTATGCTACAATTTATATTTACAGTAAAAATTAACGAACTAGTACGATACAATCTATATTTACAAAAATAAATCAACAAACTATTGTTCCTTTGATGCAGTTAGGTAACTTCCAAAATGAATGACACGAAATCGATTTGCGGGGTGAGGAACGTCGCGTTCGCAAAATTGGCACAGGTCCTGCTCCGATGATGCCCGGCGGGCGACGAAGCAGGGCGCGTGCAACGTATTGTTATATACTGAGGTTTAGAAAATAATGATAACCAAAATTAAAAAACTAGCCGTAGAATACTGTTTAAAATATCATTTCCTATTTTTCTGTATTTTTTATTTATTTATAGCGTTAAAAATCATGAAGTACAACTCGAAAAATAGCCTTAAACTTACCAATCTTTGCGATTTTTAATGATCGAGCGAAGTAGTAGCTATTGTTTTTTTAACCGTAGAATACACAAAAACAGTTCATGAACAACAACATATATTTTTTCTAGGTCATAAAAATGACTATTTAATGCCTTACGACTCAATCAAAAACAGGTCGATTTCGAAGATCCTGCCTTTGCGCAACTGAACGCAAGCCGCTACATCACAGAATAGACAACAGTGACTACGCGAGACATACCTAGCCACTTAGAATAGGTACAACGACGTACGAACCTAAGAACACGTGAATGTACCGCCCGTGACGTAAGATACTGCTTTACTCCCTCGGTGCATAATGTACTATAATATGTCGGGTGAAAACAATTTAGCTGACACCCCGTTAACGCCCGTACTCCTGTTGCCGCCTGCACCCAGCACTCACCCTGCATGCAGTCGCAAGTCTCCGTCTCCTTCCTCACGACGTCCATCACTGAATCCACCAGCTCAGCACCCTCCGTGTAGTGCCCTTTAGCCCAGTTGTTCCCTGAAAACAATAAACGTGGCGCTAAACATACATTTACAAAATACAATCAAAGTACAATTTGAAAAATTTAATACCGACTTCCATTCTATTCAGTTATTGGAGTGTATCTCAAAAACTACTAGACCGAATTTGATGAAATTTAAATGGAACCAAACGGGAAGCACCACCTTTCAAACAAATCGGTTCACCCAGTCGAAAGTAATGAGGTAACAAATATATAAAAAAAAGAAAATACAGTCGAATTGAGTACCTCCTCCTTTTTTGGGAAGCTGTACTAAAAATACAAAAATTATTTATTTCATTTCAAAGATTAATGTTACATAAATCAAATATCAAGAGTATTTTAAGCATAAAATGCGTGAAGTTGGAGCCTCCGCTATTCCATATCCAGTACGTACTTAAACATAAATGCTTCACAAACCTTTTTATTGATAATATATTAATGTTGAGTGTGTGGTTTGTGTGTGTATGTGTGTGCACGTGTGTTTGTGTGTGCGCGTATGTATGTTTGTTTTAAGTTACTATTTAGTTCATAGAATCGAGTATATTATTTATGTTTATTTATGTGAGTTGTTGCAACAGTATTTCTGTCATCAATAGTTCTATACAAATTAATTACCTTTTTGTAACATTTATAATAAGGTTTGTTGTAAATTTTGACATCTTTAAAAATTCTTTAACATGTTATTTGGTGAAGAAGCAATATTTATCAAATAACTACTGAATATTACATTTTAGTTGAAATTATTATTATGTATTAAAATATTGTATTTATGTTTATAATTTAATAGTAGGTATGCATTAGTTTTTTTTTATATATATATGTATTTATTTATTTTAATTATCTATTAGCACTTAATTCCTAGATAAAAAAAATATATAAATATAAGAGATTGCTATAGCGATAAGGCCGCCAATTGTCCAATCTACTGTAGCGCTTTTTATTGTATTTCTTTTATGATTGGTTATCAATAAATAACTTTTGTATTGTATTGTATTGTTATTTGATCGAGCGAAGAAAGCGTCCTATTCTCTAGATTGCTAAAAAACATGCGGACAGTCCTTGGGGACTGCCGATAGAAATTAAAACTAAACTTGTGAATTGCATCATCGGGAGAAGCGTGAGGTGACGACGACGCGAGCTTCACGTATTAAGTTAAGGTGCTGTCAATTCCTGACGAAGATAAAAAGGAGGGTTTTTAAAGGAGTTTATGTCGAACAGTGGTTTACTTAAAATTACAAAAAATATATGACATTTCTAAGACTTTTGTATAACACATTGACGGAATGAAAAACAAATTTTAACATGCTTAAGTACATTTCAAAAAATATCTAACATACCATCATTTCACATTTAAAACAGTTTTTCTCTTTTATTCACTGTTGTTTTTGACATGAAATACAAGTACAATTTGAAAAATTTAATACCGACCTCCATTCTATTCAGTTCTTGGAGTGTATCTTAAAAACTACTAGACCGAATTTGATGAAATTTAAATGGGACCACACGGAACCGGCTTTCAAACAAAAAAAGCGTTTTGAAAATCCATCCACCCTATCGAATGTTGTGGGGCAACAAACATAAAAAAAAGTCGAATTGAGTACCTCCTTTTTGGAAGTCGGTAGAAAATAGCAACTTTTAATACACATTGACTGATTACTTCTTTACTAAAGGGTGAACATTATTTTTTAAAACAATTTTTGTATGTTTTAACGAGGTGCAATTGCTTGGTTTCTCCGATGTTTTTAGACATAGTCTGATTAATTTATGGTCTGCATGCGCTAGCAGCTGACGGGCCTTCACCCAAAAAGTGCTAAACACGCATAAAGAAGTTTTACTTTCAAAATACTTTTGTCTCGGCTGATCTCGGCTACAAGTCGCATTTTTCATCCGATTTTGACGAAACTTGGCAAACAAGTTCCTTGATTTATTTACATTTATCAGCCGAACGCGATTGTTGATTGGGGGGGGGGGGACTTTAGGAGGAATGAGGGGAATGAAAAGGGGGGAAGGTTGGTGTAGTGTAGCGTTATTAATCAAGGGATTTCAATCAAATTGTGAGAGGCACTATAATTGTTCGTAGTTCCAGTAAAACCATTTTTCATGACCAACTACAACAACAAATACAACTAGCTGCGCTCCGCGGTTACACCCGTGTGTGGTAATGGGTAATGATAAGTTCCAACCGGTCCTTTTGGAAAATTATGGGGGAGGCAGTGGACGTCCTACGGCTGATGATGGATGATGATGATGAATGTAAAGTACTGTATGTTCGTCCCCGGGATATAGTTTATCTCGTAGCCAAATGTTGATTACAATCAGTGACCCTACTCCTACCTCTTAAAGTAGTCACATTTGAACCTTACCATTAAATTTGGTACCACCACGCCAATATAGCAAGCTTAAAACAATATTGGATCACGATAGACGTTTTGATGACGTAGTATCAAATAGTTCACTCAATTCGCGTACTTTGACGTGACTTTTGACAATAAGTTTCATTGTTCCAATGTTAAAGTTTTGAAGGAAGAGAAGGCCTTTACCATCAGCTAAAAAAACTAAAAATTAAAAATAAACAAATATGAAATAATCACTTAAATAAAAAAACTGTAAGTATTTTAAGCGCATTTTTGTAATGTAATTTTTTAAAGATTTTTTTTTTATTTATATTGTTCAACCATTTTGTGTCTGTGGGAGTACGATAGTAAGTATGATTATTCTAAGCTTATTAGAAATTGCTCCTGATTTATGATAGTTTCGTAAAAGGTGGGAGTAGGCCCCCAGGTCGTGAGTTTGGACGGTAAGGTAACACACAAGCAGAGAGATTTGCAAACTTTTCATAATATAAATGTATATGTATTTCTGAAACTGCTGCCCATGAGATTAATTTACAGTTTTCAAAGTTAAAGGAAGTAAAAAGAAACATACTTATACATAAAGTAGGCAGACAAACAGTATTTCCACCTGATGGTAAGTGGTCACCGTCGCCTATACACGTTTGCAACACCAAGGTCGTTGTCAACGCGCTGCCGACCTCTAAGGACTTTAATGACGCCCTTTTAAACAACCCCATATCGTAACGCAGAGGGAAAACCTCAGCGGGACGCTTCATCCAGATTTGTGTTGTACGCGGAATAATATGTTTTGTACGTATGGTAGGATACATAAAGAATTATGCCTCGAATACAAGAATCAGCCAATATTAGAAGCAGAAGCTACGACATTTCTGGGAGTTATTTTCGATAGACATCTTAACTGGAAAGCTTTTGCTTTGAATATTCAATGGTTTTATTAAGTCTTATAAACAACACAGGAAATATATTTAAATTATACTACAATTACTTGAATGTTTAATGTAAAAATAGCTGTAATTTAATTATTATTATTTCTTAACAGTGCTTTATGCTATAGTAATTTTTAAACTTTCGCGATTTGAACACATATTTATATTATATTAACGGTGCTTAATCGCGTTAGTAATAGTATTTATTTACCTCGACGTTTCGATCAAGTTGCATTGATCGTGGTCACGAGCGGACTGAAGGCACTGTACACACAAGTGTGGTACAAGACTGAGGCGGGTGTCACTGTCTTGAAGTATGGAGATACTTTTTAATATACCCCCAACAGTTGTTATAAAAAGTCATTGTCCCGACACACAACACTAACAATATCCACAGATTTTTCTGAGGATAAATCGCGACAGGAACACTTTTTAATCACTGGATTCCATGTTGCTTTATGCTTAAGTTCAAAATGTATTTGTTGACTTGCCCAATGTAACAAACAATGTTATAAGGTTACGAGTAATAAACGATTCTGATTCTGATTCTGCACATGTTGACAATGTATGCAATACCTAATGTAATAATATATGCTCTACCAATTACGAAAAACCTCTACACAAAGTATCATGTTAACAGTTTATCATGGCTATATTTCCTCTGTTTTAAACTACGGGATTATACTGTGGGTAACTCCACAGATGTACAGGAAGCTTTCCTCGTGTTTGTGCGTGCTATAGCTGGTCTACCGCTTTGGGAATCATGTAACCCCTTAATTTTGCCCTGCATGTATATACTGGAAACAGCAAAATATGTAAGAGACCATCTTTAGGCCCATGGGGGCCGTCCGCTCTCAACTTGTTTAGGGTTCTGGCGAAACGTTTGGTTGAGGCGTCGGGTGACCGAAATGCTGGCGCCTATTTTGGGCAAAAACTTAGCATTGCCATCCAGCGTGGCAATGCCGCCAGCGTTTTGGCCACTTTTCCCCTCACCATGGGGCTTATAGATTAGATAGTTTTTTTTTTTTTATCTTTAATTACTAACAATGTAATGTTTAAATGAAAGTAAGTAAATAAACATAGTAATAGAGACCATCCATATGATTTTAAAACTGTCCGAGATATTTATCCTCGGAATACAAGGAATCACAATAGAATTGTTTTACCACACATACCGAAAACTAAAATGTATTCCAAGAATAGTTATGCAATGTGCGTGCGGATATATAATGCGATCCCGGAAGATATCAAACAGTTGCCGGTTAGTAGATTTAAGCGAAGCCTCAGATTATGGCTATCAGAAAAATGTTTCTGTTCTGTTTCCGATTTATTTAAACCTCAACTGACTTAATTGTTTATTTTATACAATCTTCAAGTTTAAACTTTTTATACAATACATATCAGCTGAAATTTGAAACAGTCAAATCAATTATTCAATTTATCATCAAGGACGCTGTTATGAAGTTATTTACCTCATCAATTCCCCCATAGTGTCACCCTAAGTACCATTAATCCCGTTTCCTAAGTGACACAACGTATTATTGAGCTACATTTGGCTCTAATTGTAGAATTGTGTATAATTACGCTATTGTGTGAGAGAGCAGACAGACGACCCCTCCGTCCACTTGGATCAACAGCTCGGCTCCACATGTGGATCCACGGATACCTTTATCTCCTCTTTAATCCACAGGTGGATCCGTGGATACATATTTTTCCTCTAAAACACACAGGTGGATCTGTGAATACTTCTTTTTCTCTTAAATCCACAGATGGATCTGTTAATATTTTGATTCCTTTTCAATCTACCTACTTAATCAGGTTTACGCTATAACAAAAGATTTATGAATGAAGCGGAGGCTTCCTGATTCGGACCGAATTATCATCATCTTAATCAGCCCATTTTGTTCCCACTGCTGGGACTCTAGTCCTCTCAGAGAGAGGAGTTGGGTCATAATCCACTACCACGGGCCCAGTGTGACTTGGTGGATAGGTTAGTGGCCAACCCATGTCGAAGTTTTCAGGCCGCCCGAAGGCCTTCGACATAGCCTAACGACTGTTGTCCTAAGACCGGGACCGACGGCTTAACGTGCCCTCCGAAACACGGAAGCGCTCAGTTGAATAATGCCACTAGCGGTCACCCACCCAAGTCCTGACGGTGACGGTGTTGTTGATTAACTTGTTGATCGGTTAAGATCGCCAAGTCAAGCTCCGCTACGAGCGCTTTAGCTTCCTATTTCGTTTCGTCACCTTGTTTAACATAATAAATAATTTTGATTAAATCTGTTGTTTAAGCAATATTCCATCAAAGGTCGTTGGTCATCATAGGGCCAGACACAATAGAAATGTCATTGTTATAATATAACGACTCTCGATTGAGGGATATGAACCTATATTTTTATCCCGACATTGTCATGCTTGTACACTGGTTAATAGTGAACAAAATCTTTTTCAGAAAGGGGTATTCAGAATAATATTTCAGAGAAAAAGAAGCAAAGTCCTGAAATGGCCTTGATAGCGGATTGTGAATATATTTTTATTTTTGGATCCCCGCTCGTTTTTGGATTCAAGTGGCATATAAAAATATTAGTATTATTGGATCCCCTCAATGGTGGATTTAAGAGGAGATCCGCTGATCCACATGTGGAGCGAAGCTGTGGATCCAAGTGGACGGAGGCCTTGTATCAGAAAAATGTTATCTTAAAGTTATATTGTATCTGATTGTATCTGTTAATTCTGTTATTCTGTTAATAAAACATTTTATTAAGCCTAGTAATTTTTTTACGATTCTTTGAAATAGGTGAAAACAAAAAATAAATTTGTACAAAAAGATCTGCGATGGCCGGGAATCGAACCCGGATCAGCTTGGAAGGCAACTGCTGACCATTACACCACCATCGCTAAAATATTGTTATTTTGACGCGTGAAATTTGTAAACTAGCAATTTTAATTTTGAATTTGTTTTATTATTTTAGTGTCTCAAAGGAAAAACATTTATTAGTAATTAAAAATAAAATAAAATAATAATAATAACTATCTAATCTATAAGCCCCATGGTGGAGGGATAAGTGGCCAAAACGCTGGCGGTTTGCTGGCTAATGCTAAGTTTTTGCCCAAAATAGGCGCCAGCATTTCGGTCACCCGACGCCTCAAATTTTATTATTTTTAAATTTGAATCATGAATGCAATAACATTTGCTCGCCTAGATAGGCAAAGTACAGTTAAGGTCTACATTTTTAGTAACATCTGTTTTGTACTTGATTTTATGCAAATAAATAATCTTGAATCTATTAGAGTATCTAGTAGAGTTAGAGTATTACCAGCCAGTTGTAGAGTAGGTATTAATTAAGAAAGTATTGTAGATTTTATATATCTATTGTAGAGTTACCAGCGCCGCTCTGTCCGAAGACGTAGTTATCAGGTCGGAACAGCTCGCCGTATGTGGAGGAGCGGATAGCGTCCATCGTCCCTGGCTCCAAGTCCACCAACACCGCTCGAGGAACAAACCTGGCTCCTGCAATTTGAAAAATTCACTAGTATTCACTACTTACCTAGCAACTGCGCTCCCAGCGGAGCTTGACTTTGCGATCATAACCGATGTACAAGTTAAGCAACGTTCGCTGCGGACAGGAGTTGGATGGGTGTGTGCTAGTGGCATTGTTCAACTGAGCGCTTCCGTGCTTCGGAGGGCACGTTAAGTCGTCGGTGTCGGAAGCTCTACCATGAGTTTGCAACATAATGTCATCTATAGTCGATACTCGATCTCGCCTACCTATAAAGCTTGTGATTGGCGTACTCGCTGTCAATTTTAGTTCTACAACTGACCGCGAGGTGGCACTGTTAATTTTTCATACATTTGTTAGCGGCAGTCGATAGCAAGCATCGATTGGTGTCAATGTTGTAAACTCCTGGTATACCTGCGGTTGTTTGTGTTAGGACAACAGTCGTTAAGCTATGTCGAAGGCCCGAGGCGGCCTGAACACTTCGACATGGGTTGGTCACTAATATGAAAATTGTCGGTTACTAATACTTAAATTAAATTACTATTAAATGAAAATTGTCTCTTTTAATTTGATATTTCCCGCGAAACGAGATCGTTCACGTAAAGGTCGCCGTACCGTCAGCAGCTTCATTGTAGTACACGGATATCCTCTCCAACTGCAGATCGCTGTCTCCTCTGTAGTAGCCGCTGGTGTCGATGCCGTGCTCGTCTGATATTATCTCCCAGAACTGTTGACAAAATATATACAGATATATAGTACTTAGATACATAGGTACTTACTTCTCAAAGTCAAAAGTCAAAATCATTTATTCAATTTAGGCATCAAAGACGCACTTATGAACGTCCATTTTTCATTATAATGTACTTTAAAGACTACCGCCGCGTTCCAAAATATATAGAGCCTACCGAGAAGAAGCGGCAAGAAACTCGGGGCCATTCTTTTTATATAGATGTTTTTACAATGTTTTTACTTAGGTACTACAAATATTAGCTCCAGTGTGTTGCCTTACAAAAGAGAACATAATAATGGTATCAGTAGGGCAAGACACGCTACACTTTGACATCTTAGTACACGAGTAGATAGATCCTGGAGTGATCAGTCCCAAGCTGTTTTATCCTCCAAGTAATCCGAAACTTTGTAATAATCTTTTTGACAGAGTTTAGTTTTAATAGTAATTTTAAACTTATTAATAGGCAAATCTCGGATAACATTGGGAACTTTATTATAGAATCGTATACATACTTATATTCTCTCTGAGAGGAAGTCTCGAGTCCCTCTCAGTGGGAACATAGTGGGCTGGTTATGTTATGTTATTCACATATAGAGAGTCCGTGTCTACACAGGGAAATGGTGAGGCTGGGTTCTAAGAGGCATTCTAATTCTTAACCCTAATGTTGAATCAATGGGCTATTGAGGAATAAGCAATTGTGAATACACGAGGAGTGGTGCGTCAGCGCCCCTATTTGAGGAATAACTCGGTGTCGCCCGGTTAGACCTACATGTGGAAATGTGCTTTCGAGGCAAATAAGCAGTTCACAGAAAGCGCTCAAAAGTGCATTGAAAATACAAATGTTATAAGTACACTAGTAAAAAGTGTTTGTAAAAATTACTTAATTTTATTTTAAGTTGTGTAGGTATATATGTTACAGCCAAAGTAATAAATCTGGATATTATATATACTGTCTAGCCATTAAATATAATATCTACTCAATTTAGATAAAGTGATAATTGACACAAAATTAATCACATTATCTAGCTATTTTATATAATATCTTCGAAGACTTGGATAATGTAAGAGCACAAGTAGGTATAGGTTAGGTTAGTTATTTAAAAAAAGAAGAAAAAAAATGGTTAGTTTATTATAATCCTTTATGAAACCTCCTGCCTGTGCTAGTCCTCTCACATAATCAGATACTGTTTTTACTTTGCTATTATATCGCCAAAAATGATAATAATTCTTTCTATATTTTTAATTTTTATATTGTTTTCAATTTTGTTATTAACTTTTACGTTTTCATTTACTATTTTTAAAATCTTATGGTAATAAGATATATATGGATACATATTAATTATAATACATAATTTATGACTCTATTTGTTTTTTACTTTTGACACGGTTTATTACTTTGGCTAACTTTTACCCGCTATGGTGAATAATATCCTGACTAAGTGATTAATTTATCACATTATCTAGACAATTTTGCTATTATATATAATGACCAGTCATTATGTATAATAACTATTTAATCACTATGTCTGTAACATATACATATTATTGTTTTTTTTTAATTAACATTGTGTATATAGGTAATTAGGTACTTGTAGCATCGCTTTGGTACTTCTATTAAGATGTCGCAAATGGCTAGATAAATAAATGATTAAATGTATACATACAAACAATACCTAGATACATCCATCTATCTACATAAAGGTCTATTCAGACCTGAGCGTTATTCGCTACCGCTGTGGGTAGCGAAAAATACCACGCGAAACTCGATGGGTAGTATGAAGTTCCATAACTGCAGCGAAACTTGTACCGCCTAGTGTGGTGGTATTTTCTCTTGTTTTGCGAAACTAGTTCCGCCGCCCCGCTAACCGTTGCCAACGAATGCGGTAGAGATATCCGCTTTGGTGTGAACAGTGAAATTAACGCATACCCTTTCGGATTTCTCTATCGCTCGCGGTAGCGAATAAAGCCCAGGTTTGAATCGGCCTTTAAAAATAATGTTTACAGCGCAAAATTTAAGAACGGCTCGAACTAAGTACGCGTTCCTGAGAGAAAGGATCTTGACAGCAGACAGACGGACAACAATAAGTGATCCTAAGTAGGGTTTCTTTTTCCATTTTGGGCATGGAACTCTAAATAGTCGGGTAGCCCCAAGTTGGCAAAAATAACGCTAAAAACACTCACAAGTTTGAATGGGGAATCTGTGGGTGAAAATGTTGTTTTGGACTCTTTTCGTTTTCAGCGTTCGCAAAGCCTAAAAAAAGAGTTAGGTATATAGGTAAGTATATGCCCCACGAAGCAGCGTAGGGGCATATTGAGCGGTTGTTTGTGACCGTTTTTTGACAACTATTTGACAGCATAATCTTGCGATTTTAGGTCTTATGCTCGGTTGAAAGATCGTTCTAGTAGTAGGGTGTGGGAAAAAGTGGCAACAATAACTTTTACGTATAGGTACTCTTTAAGAAAAGAAAGAAAAGATAAGAAAAATATATCTGTTGAAGAAAAACAATATGAAAATAAATCTTTTTTCTACAACTCGGCCTCAACTCAGCATAGAGCTGATTGCGTTGAAGCTACCAGTGCTGGTCTTCCGTTGGGGCTGGCTTTAACAAATGAGCCAACAATAGCAACGGCACCGATGCCCTGATTGCTAAACGAATCTTAGAACTATTTCTGTCGAGTGAGCTATTAGAAGCTACGTTTCTATCCTTGGCCTTATTCGCTAATGCCCTAAACTCTTAAGCGGCGCTTTACGATATCTTCGAAGAATAGTCTTGAAATCAATATTATAATATCAAAGGAAATTAAATTATCTATTTTTTCAATAACATGCTTAGTAAGTTCCTTTCAAGGAACCCAAGTAGAATGTGACTTAAGGTACGTTCTGGCAAGCGCCGTCAACGCTCACAACTGTCGCGCCCCGGTTTTCCGTTCCCTTTGGTTGACAGTGACAGCTCGCAGTGATCACGTAGACCCACCTTGGAACCGCGAGCGTTGTGGTCGTGGCGTGAGCGTTTTCGGTGACGTCATCGATGACGTATCGAAAGCCGCGAGTGTATTCGGCGCTTTCCGAACGTAGCCATAGTATACGATGTGTCAAAACCAAAGAGCTGTCAAAAATTAGACTACGAGCAGTGTATGCATCGCTCAGAGTAACTTACTCTGAGGTGCATCGTCACACCCTCCTGTATTTGTCTATACTCCTGACTGTTTGAAATTGGAATCAAATACTTACGTTCTTTTTTATTTCGAACGGGCTAATTGCTTTTTGCCATTGCCGACATTTACACCGTAACCTCTTTAGATATAGTCTGATTCATCTATGCCGTAACCGGATGGGGAATCAAAAACCTAGAACGTCAAACACGTCACGTCACAATTGCCCTAGATAAATGACAGTTTGTACTGTTTCACGTGAACGACACGTTACGTTACACTTACGCAGTTATTCGTGCTAGGGCTAACACTCATAGTTTGTACGTGCCTGTATCTGTGCAACGTGTGCCCTAGATACACGACAGTTTGTACTGTTGCACGTGAACGACACGTTACGTTACACGCACGCAGTTGTTCGTGCTAGGGCCACAAGTACAAACTATGAGTGAATCTGTGCCACAGTTGCCCTAGATGCATGACAGTTTGTACTGTTGCACGTGAACGACACGTTACGTTACACGCACGCAGTTATTCGTGCTAGGCACCCTGAGCTTAATCAAGCGCGATTGTTATGAGGAGGCGTTAGCTTACTATTAGTCCAACGACTTGCTATTCTTGCTTGACGTAGATATATTAAGTTTTATCATGAACACAAACTCGTATTCCACTACTGGAGACGAGAATTTCCAATACGTCTAATATACGTCGTGTATAATCATTATATTTAAGACGTACCTATCATGTATTTACTATTATTACAGCTTGAATTATTATAATCATAAGGAATATATATTTTCTATCAATGAGCAAAACCAAAACAAAAAGCTTGTATAATAAATTAGTGATAGATATGAACGATCTAATAAAAATAAGTAAACAAAATCAGCTGAAATAAGTAAAAAATATTTTGTTATAAAAACTAACGTGGTTTTCACTCATTATTAATTAATTTAAGTATTTTATTATTAATTTAAGTGTTCGGGACGCCCGCGTCGATGACGTCTCACTTAGCACTGCTAAGCGAGACGTCATCGACGCGGGCGTCCCGAACACTCCTTGAAAAAGGCCACCGAATGTGGCCGAAACTATAGTCGGACCTATCCGATACATATATTACATGAGTAATCCTGTATTTTAATTAATAATGAGTAAAAATATGCGAGTGCACAAATAAAACGCGTCTATTTTTAACCTTTTTGAAAGTCAGTTAAAATACAATTACTTATATAGTAATTTAATTACAAAGTTAATTATATAAATAAAGCATAAATATATAGGTAAATATGTATTTCGTAGCGCAAATGCAATTTTCTTTACCTAATTTAAGAGATAAATCAAACATTTTATTGAATGTATAAAACCTTCAGACATCGAACTGCTCGCGAAAAAACTAATGAGGCAAAACCAAGTATGAGAAAATGTAGTCAAGCGAATCTTTCATACAGTCCATAATACAGTTACAAAGTCGTATCTCGAGCCAATATTATAAATAGATCTTACAAAATTAAAACAGAAAAATGTGTTAGTAAAAAGTTGCAAATTGCGCACCTTAGAACCTATCTGATTGCCGCATTGTCCAGCTTGTAAGTGAACAATTTCACGCATTTTGCACTTTTGTTTTCACTAAAACACGAATAACCGCGTACAGCTCAGGCGAGCGTAGTAGGTACTATTTTGAGATGAATGAACGTCTGCACTCGGCAGCTTGACTGATGTCATGAGTTCAGTTGAGTTTTAATATTTTTTTTACAATCAAAATAAATCAGCATTCATAACTAGACATATTGGTAGGTAGATATTACTTCAACTTGGAATAATCACGATACAAATGGAAAACCTTAAAATATTTTGAAAGTGGCATAATTATTAAGATGAAAATAGTGACATCTATCGGAAGTAGGTCAATATTTTAAATAATTTATTCTATAATATTTCTAGGTCACTAACTAAATCGGTATCTTTATGCGGTATGCACCGTAGATTAGAGTATGTGGTATGCACCACGGTAAGAATAGATATTACAATAGGTGGTACATATCTCATTTTATTATGTAGGGACTATAATCAACAAAAACATACACAAAAAGGAACTAAGTAGGCTATGGCAACTTTATTGTAGTTGAAACTAATCGCATTTTTTTTTCACTTGACATTTTGTACATGACATTTTGACAATTTAGGGATGTAATTTTTTCTGAAGATATCGATTCCTGTCGAAGTTAACAGAATCCACTCTTTGAAAACATTACGATAAATCGATACATTATAGTTTTAAAAAGTGTTAACGTCTTCGTTTTGTTACGCGGATTTGTCTTCATCACGATAAATGCAACTTGAGAAAAATGTTTTAAGGTTAATATTTAACTTAATATTCTAATAGACAGGTTTCTTTATTCTACATTCTACTTTATTCGCTTTTCAAAAATTGCTTTACAATTAATACGAATGATTGCAATAATTGAAATATTTAATTTTAGAGGAATTGTGAATCGGGAAGGTGAAAACAAGCACATGTATTGGGAGAAGTTGGAATTGAGTAGACCACGTCGATTATTGGCACTTAAATGAATAGTTTGAATAGATCATTCTCTTTTTACAAGAACTATCTAATGAGGTTTCGACAAACTATAACTGCAAGTAGGCAGATAAGCCATAGGTATAGCGTCAGGCTTTATTTCTCTCTCGCAAATTTCAGCAACGTGTATATAACTGAGAATTCTGTTTCAGTCTGAGATCAATCGATTGAATCTGGTTTGTCAATTTGACTTTAAAATCCATTATTTTCGATTAACCGATTTCAGATCGACCATCTACATCACTATTCAGTACTTGAGTTGTCTGATAAAATAAATTTTTAGGCCGAGCATAATTTCGTCAACTAAAAATATCGAACATAAATCATATTTAGAAAAATCTCATCATTCTTTTCATATAATTACTTTAGTTAGAGTTCTTGTAGTTACATTTTTAGCAACAGTGATAAATGATGTGAATGGCCATCGGCCTATTGCCACGCCATGTTGTGTTGTGCAGGCCTGGGGCAAAAAAGCCATTTTATGATCCGAGCTATTTTCATACGCTGATAAAGAAATGACGTGTTAGCAGTTTACATTGGATTCGCGCTACACTTATAAATCGTAAGTAAACATTACTCAATATACAATATGCTACAATTTGTCAGCCTATTTTATTTATTCGTATTGACGCCGCCCATAAACATTTACGTAAATTAATAATAAGCGTTTCATATTCTATACTTCTACTACTTTCTACAATATCTAGCTAATATTTAGTTTGTAATATTTATGTTTATGGAAGATCTCCAGAATGCCGATAATAGAATTTTCTATAAAAATGATTTTGACCTTGAAATGGCAATACAATGTATGTTCCAATTTATGATTGGTACCAGTTTGATAGTCAATTCAATGCTAGACTGTCGCCCTATAGATTAAATTAAATCAGAAATAAATAGTTATTCAGCACTCAGTAGGTCATGACAATGACACTAATCATTCCTTTAGATTATTTTTTTATGACCTATAAGATTTTTATAGCTTTTAACAGAGCCTGCTTAACTGCACACATTGCAGTTCCTAGAAAAGTAGGTTGATCTGCAAAATCTATTGTATTATTGGCCAAATATCGTGGTGAGTCAATGAGTTATTAATTAGTAACTTTTGTTGGTTACGGGTTGTGATGTTTACTGGAATGCCACTTCATTGTTCCAAAAGACAGATAAACTGACCACTTCAATTATTTCTTGGTGCGCTTAAACAACTTCTGTACTCCCTCTTATCCTGGCTAAAAATTGGGTTCAGGATGGAGATTGCCCTGTGTGACATTATTCCTACTGAGATTTCCCTTGTTTTTACTACATTTATAAGTACTCTGTGTATATGTTTGTTACTTTATGAGTAACAGAGTGGTCCATAAATGGAATAGACTACTAGAAGAAGTAGTTACTGCCATTACTCTGAACACTGTGCAAAACTTTCTATCAGGTGAGACTGTGGTCAAATGCTTGTTTATCAAATGTAAAAAAAATATGACAGATCCGCACTTATGGTGCTCGTATATAAAAATATAAATTAATATGAAAATACCTAAATACTTAAAAATAACATGGTTGTAAATATTTGATCACAAGATATTATACTCGCATTAACTGGACATATCTCTGATCACCGTACAATGCTCCTTTGATTGATAATTGTATAATTTTACGTGATACTGGTGAAATCATAGGGGCTTGTTCACAAAAGCCACAAAACAAGACTAATCCTAGGCAATTTTAACTGAGTACAATTACGATTCACTGGGCAGGCTTAGCTGTCAGCCCTGAACTGTTTTGCCCGACAGTTGTTTTATTTATTGCCACACTGGGCCTGCTTGGTGAATAATGGCCCAGGATCAGCACATAGCCTAGCAGAAGTTTTTCGCCTAAGATGATAATATGTCTTGATATGTATGTATCATAAATAAATCTTTTTGCAATAAATTGTTCACTTATGTTTGTTGTAAATACTTCGAAAAGTTTAAATTTAACTGCTCAACATCCTATTTATGGACATACCAAAAGACTTTTAATGAAACTAACTGCAACGGATGCTTATGGGTTAAGAGCAGTAGAACTCTGAAAAATATTTTAAGGTAAGTAAAGGTATACTTGTGAACCATGGTTACGTTGCGTACACTGCCTGATATAGGTGCAATCGTTCCTTCATTGAAACCTGGTACTCTTGAGCTGGTTCTAGATACTTAGAATCTTGTTGTTCATCAGGAAGATCAAAATCCTCGCATTCTTGTTCATATTTGGTGTTGTGTTCACTAATTTCATCTGGACATTCCAAATCAATGTTTTCATCCTCTTCACCACCAACAACATCTTGATTTTCATCCTCTTACCAGCTTAACATTCATTGTTGTTGCCATTACTAAGTTAGAACGTATTTATATTATGATGTAGTTAAACTAAAACCATAATTCAGTACATAAAACATATGAATACCCAAATAAAGTGTATATTTTCATCAAAAATAACAATGACTATTAACAAATTTTTACTTACGCGAGTCGTCGCGAGGGGTTTTTGAAGGCCCCAAGCTCAGAAACACATCTGTCACAGCGCTTGAGCTCAAAATAAAAATGGTTGCAATATGCTTCATCATCATCATTATCATCAGCCTGTAGCAGTCCACTGCTGGACATAGGCCTCTCCAATTGCACGCCACTTAGGCCTAAGTTGCAATATGCATCAACTATAAACCCTTTTAGGAACGAACTAAAAGTTTCGAGAGCCGCGGATAGTTTAAAGCACGAAAATTGTGTGATTCTTGGCTTTGAAAGACCCCACGCGACAGGTCGAGGGTTAATGGGTACAGTTGTCTGTGAAATTACATTATTCATTTGTTATATGTCGGCTCTGTGTTCTGTATATTTAAGTACCTAGTAAAAATATCTTATTAATAATGTTTCTTTCCTAGAGTATTATACCATTTTGGAATGTTGGTTAGTTGCGTCAATTTTTAAAAAAACTTGCCATACTAGTGTTCATACTTTTTTTTTACACCACGTTAAGTTAAAGTTGGTTAAAAGTAAAAGTCTTCAAAAAAATTAGGGAATAAAATAAGTTTCATTAATTTTAGTGATAAATCAAAAGTTATTCTGGATTTTTTAAGAATTGTGGTAGATAGCAGTGCTATTCAGGATGCCTATAAAAAAAAAAGAAACAAATATTTAAAAAATTGTGGTTTTGGTAGTGAAAAATATCATTAACGGTCTCAATTATAACTTAAAATATAATTGGGGTATTTTTTTTTCTCTTTTTCCCCGATTAGTCCGGGACAGGTCTATCCTCCGGTGTTGGCTTATCGTTGAATTTTGGGACACGTTGTATTTATACAGGGTGGTAAGTATCACCACAGTATATCCCGTTAATAGAACACAAGAGATTCACACACAATGGCCAAAAAGTGAGTGAGACCGTGTAAAATTAATAAAATAGTAAAAAAATTAGTATTTCCTTTTAGTTTTAGTAATTTATTTCTTTGCGAAGATTGATCTTTATCAGCAACATAATCCATTAGTTCAATAATACAGGTGTCTTTTTCATAAATCATTCGTGTAGATTTCCGTCAAAAGAAAAAGATTAAAAAAAACACTAAGGCCTTTATTAATAAAGGTTGCGTAAACATAGATTAGGCGTAACATGCTTTGTCTTGTTGTTTGTACTGCAAGCGATTGACAGATAGATGTTTTAACTACTCCGAGCTTACTACAAGTTTATTAATAAGGCCGTAAGTGTGCAGTTATTGTTTTCTTAAAAGGTTGCAGGTTGTTTTTTACTAGTATAAAAATAATATAATAATGGAATAGTGTAAACATGCGAAAAACATAAATTGTACAATATGAAGATATTTAATGTGTCGCGTTTGACGAAAAATATGTGATATCTTAGTACACCCCTCTCCCCCTTTGTGATATTTAGTGATTTTTGCCGAACCCCCTCCCCCCCTTTTCAAGCCTCACGTGATTAATGGACGGCCCCGTACACCATTAAAAATTCAGGAATGGCTGGAACAACTTTTTTTGTCTCTCTTTGTTTTTCGAATTGCGACTGTAGGACGCAGCTCTTTTACTTTCTGACTGTTATCGATTCCAAACCACCCCGTTCAATATTGTGCACTAACTAACAAATACCTTACATATACATATATATATACCCTTAGAGTATACATATTAATATAGAGCGCGCGTTAGTAAGTGTGAACCGTGAGCACAAGTATGGACAGCACATAATTTATTGATTCAGGCGTTACTTTGCGGAAATCCATTATCAAAAAACGATATTAAAAAATATTTAGTGACACTTCCGCTGAAAAGAAAACAATGATTTTTGGCCTACTTGGGGGCGTGCACCACCCTCCCTCCCACATCTCGCCTCTACACGAGGCATCCTCAGGAGATGTTGACTCGTCGAGCGCGAGACCGACAGATCGGTTTTGGTTTATTTAGGGAGGGTGGTGCACGCCCCCAAGTAGGCCAAAAATCATTGTTTTCTTTTCAGCGGAAGTGTCACTAAATATTTTTTAATATCGTTTTTTTTTTAATGAACAGCACAGTTGCTCTTCAATATCTCTACGCGAACGAACTCGCGGGCAGTCGCTATTCTAATATACAAAAATAAACTCCTATTTCTCCTGGTCATGCTGTAACTTCAGAATGGCTGTACTGATTTCATTCATCTCTTTGCTCAACAATATATTTTTAGTAATCATATTAAATACCTAACAGCGGGGGCATTGTGTCACCCTGAGATAGGAGATCTTTTTCCTGTCCACCTTACCAAAATACTATCTTCGCCTTCTTCATACATCATTGTAAATATTTAATGTACAAATTTTAGTTAACTTTAATGTAACTTTTTATCTCCTATCAATGTTAAATTGTGAAAGCTGTAAACGCCTGTTAAAGGTGTACATATCAGAACAGTTATATAATTGTAAGTGTTAACTCATAGTTTTTATTTAATATGTATAGTGTTGGTGTTTCTATATAAAATAAATAAATACATCTTTAGGCATCTCATTTTCAAGAACTCAAACAAGTAATTACATATTTTAGCACCTACATTTAACTCATCCAACTTATGAACCGTTTGGTCCACAAGAACATTGTTATATGCACTATCTATATCTAAGAAACATCCTAGGATTAATGAAACGCTGGCTAAAAATACAAGGCTTTGTAAATAATATACCTAATATTATTTACAAAGCTTGTATTTTTGATACTAATCTTACAATACAACCCACACTTGACTGACACCTACGAAAGCCCGGATATTGTACCTTGTAGTTTGTTTCTTTCAATAGACCACTCTAAGCGTTTGTTTAATATAGAATGAAAGATTTTGCACAAGAGATCAAGGATATTGTCCTAAATTTGGTAACAGCGTTTGTATCAGAGCTATGTTTAGGAATTGGTAATATTTTAATGTTGCACCATTCTTCAGGGATTGTTGATTAATTAAATATATTTTACAATTATACTATACTATTTAAATATATTTTACAAAATTATACAATTGCAGTAGGTGTAACTTGGAAGGCGGGAGTAGGCCCCCAGCGCTCATATTCTACTCGCTAACAAGTCTATTAGCGAATAGGAAAAGCCTTTACATGTTAGAGTGCTACAGATCGCGCGGCGAGAGTTTGGCTTTGACCGTTATTGCGCAGAAGTAAAAAATTGGGTATCACAGGGTGGCTAGAGGGACGAAGGACTCTTGTCTCTCTCTGTCACATCGAAGACGAGGGACTCTTGTCTCTCTCTGTCACATGGCGCGACAGTACCCATGCGCAGTAATCCCCTCCACCCGAAAGTCAAAGCCAAACTCTCGCTGCGCGATCTGTATTAGAGAGAGAGTGGTCAACACGGTCACGCGGTCAGTTTTGTGTTCCTTGTGTTGTATTACGTTACATAGCATTAGCACCCTTACAGATTCGACAATCTCGTGATCCGTGTGTCGCGGTGGCGAGCGCAGTGCAGTGCCACGCAATACTACAGTTGTAAGCGCTGGACGGCACTGTTACTGGAATGGGCACGCGTAGTCTTTGACATCAGTCGCCCGTCTTGTCACTTGGCATAAAACTTATCAGTAGACATCGGACTTTATGCATATTTATTTCTTGCCAATCGTGCTTATTTCGTGAGTTCGGCCCGTTCCCCCGAACACACAGTGAAATTTTACTGTGTGATAAGTGATATCAAAGGAATGGTGACAGCTAATCCCCTCGATTACATCGATCCCCTCGATATATCGACAATTAGGCTATTTTTATCCCAGAAAAGTGTACTTATGGGAAAAATATTATGGTTTATTTACTCGTATTTGCTCTGGGTACTTCAGTGCAAGTACCGAACTTATCGATCGATAAATTTGAATCTTGAATTAGTCATACTTCGAAAAAACTGGCTATCGATCTTTTGTCAAACATTTTAAGTAAGTAACAAAATTAAGCGATCGGTAGACAAATTCGATAAGTTTTTACGATTAAATAACGGTAACCCTAGCATGGACTTTTAAATTACGTTTGAGAATCGATTTTAACGATTGTTTTGTTAGCTTTGAAAACGACCTCGATATAGCTTATCGACAGGCGACGGGAATGGGGATATTGTTTAGTTGCGTTTGATTATTGATATCACTTATCACACAGGTGAACATTAACTGTGTGATAAGTGATATCAACGAATAGTGACATCTCATTCCCTTGATTAACACCTAGGCTCCTTTTTGTCCCAGGAATGTGTCCTTATGAGAATAATGTTATGGTTATTTTTCCCATAATATTAGAAATGACTGAATATTATTCGCATGTTTTAATTATTATAAACCTATTGTTATTATTACCTTAATAAACAAAATAAAATAAAATAACAGAACACAATTTATATTTAATTTCAGATCCAAGATGGAGTTGAAGACGGAGATCAAAATAGAGATGGTAAAGCAAGAACCATTGAACTTGCCGCCTGTTCCTACCATGGGAGCATTCCATAGGCCAACAACGTCCGATGGCATCATGAAATTCATATCGGTGACCAGTGATTTGCTCACTGAAGAACAACGAGAGATGTATGAATCAGTCCTCAACACCTGGAAACCGGTGATGTACCCAAAGCAGACCAAAAGGTATATATGTCCTAAATGCAGTAAAGAATTTAAGAATTACCAGAATTTGTACTTGCATACAACAAGAGTACATTCAACAGAAGACTCCGCTGTCATGTGCGATCAATGCGACAAGTCGTTCAAGAATAAACATTATCTTTACATGCATAGGATGAATAAACATTATTCTGAAATGGAGAAATGCTTCTGTCAGTTTTGTCTGCAAGAGTTCCGTACACGGCGAGCATTGCATATGCATGTAAAACGCATCCACCCGAATACATTGCCAGAAATCAAATGCGAAGAATGTGGGAAACAGTTTAACGTACCATACAAACTGAAGCATCATATTGAACGGTGTCATCGAGCTGACAGAGAGAAACACAAGTGTCACATCTGTCAGAAAATGTATAAAACTAACCTTAACCTGCAAAGGCATCTGCTGTTCCAACATACTGAGATTGAGAGACACCAGTGTGTTTTTTGTCCGATGACATTCAAATCTCGACACCATATGAAACGGCATGTGTTAAACATTCACCCTCCGTTAGAGTCCAAAGTTCAATGTCCAGAATGCTTAAAGGAGTTCAAAAATGATCAGTACTTAAAAGAGCATATGCAAGTGCATTCAGCTCCGGATACAAAGGTGAAATGTGAATTGTGTGATAAAATCTTCCACTCGAAGCTCCGTCTCAAGAAACATAAGAAGATTGTGCATCCAACGAAGCCAAAGCTCCGTTGTGACAAGTGTGACAAGGAGTTTGCTCACGAACACTATTTGAGACGTCACAATAATTCGGTTCACGTTGAAATAGACGAGTCGAACTATGAACATGAGTGCCCACAGTGCGGGAAGAAGTTCAAAATCAAGAAGTATTTGAACAACCATTTGCAAAGGCACGAGCAACAACATTTGAAGCAGATATCGACGTTGGTGAAGACAGTTATGAAAAAAGAGAAGACGAAGACAAAGACGGCTAAAAAGCAGCCGACGCGAGCTGCGAAGAAGCGAGCGGGAATTAAACGAGCAGAAATTGAATTTATTAAGTGCGAGCCAGTATCGAGCTCGGAGGAGTCGGATTCTTGTGAGACGGAAACTGAATCAGAATGAGGGTACTTTAATTTTTTTCTAGGTAAGGTAATGTTTACTATTTGTGGGAATGTACGGCTAAACAAACTACAGGAGTTTTGAATGTTTGTTTCTTTTTGGCTAATGCATGAGCGAAGACATCACACGATTCTGCTAATGTCAATATAAACCATGGCTCAAGTAATGAGATGGTTTAAAGTTTTTGTTACATTTGTTATGAAATTTTGCTGTTTTTATCGTGAGTTCGAAATATTTTGGCCCAATTATTGGGTGACATTATCTTACAATGAATTCCAAACCGTATTCGTTTTAATGACAATGAAAATCCAACTATCTTGTAAAAAAATCTTTAGGTAGGAGCGCCAACTATCTACGAACTAAAATTATGCTTGTGGTATGCAAGAATGTGAGCGAAGCGAGGGTGAAAATGTCCTTTAGGAATTCGACTTGCTTCTGTGTGAGTTTCGGCCACTATTTCGCCAATCTATTCGAATGGATGGTTTTTAGGAATCAATAAGTTAATTGCGATACGGTGATAGGTTAGGGATAGGGCCGGGCGGCTGTCAATCTGGCGATCGTGAATTAGGGACCTGACTGGCATGAGTTGAACATAAAATTGATATCGTGATCAAATCCACAGCATGGTAGTATGGCCCTATATTTCTGATGCTAACTACCCTCAATACGGAAATGATTCTTTCGTTAAGTATGTTCCGGCAGCTGTTCGGGTGTACCTTCTTAATTTCGAGTTCAATACTTCGAAAAGACATAGTTCAACAAGTCATTGCTTCGACAGGACAAGTATTCGACAAGAATTGAATCCCAAACGTGCTGTGTTATATCTTTATCGAGGTGTAGATTAGCCTAATTAAGGCGCTTGGACGGCCGCTGCCGCGGCACGCTCGCCTCGCTCGCTCGGCTCGCGCGTTGTTCGGTTACCATACAATCTAACGTCACCTATCGTGACTAGATACTCCGCTACGTTCTGTGGGAGTCATTCTTGTCGAATATATGTTCTGTCGAAGCAAAGGCTTGTCAAACAATGGTTTTTTTAAGTAAGCAACTGTTGAAGTATTGTACTTGTCGAAATTCAGAGATGCACCGAGCTGTCCTTGAGAACCGGCCGCCGTGTTAGATCTAGTCTAATGTCATCTTTAGCCGTATTTCATTGACCATCTAGTTAGATAAGCACTGTTTACCTATCGTTCATTTAAAGTATGCGAGCTTGGATCTCACGATAAACTTGTCGATAAACTGACTTTGATATCTTACCTTGTCTCTATTATGCATCTAGGTGCGTCAGCTATGCGGGTAGTCTTTTATCGATAATTTTGTCGTATCCATGCTCGCACTACTAACTGCTTCTCGGAAGATAAGTTTAAACAAAATATTAAAATTAATTATTTATAATCTTCCTTTCTTTTCACTGCACTAGCTCGAAAACCCTGTTTTACTGCGTTTGTAAATATTGCCTTTTTAATGTTAACATCAGTGATAATGGTCCGGAAGTTAGGAATAAGTCTTTATTGTTTTGTTGGTTGTTTTTGTGACATGCGTTTTCTAGCTAGTGATGTGAATATGTGTTACACGAGAGCAAAGTTTGTCTTTTGTATCTTTGAATTCCACACAATGCTTAGGTGCCGAGCTATGAATAATTTGCGAAAAGGTATTCGTAACGTAAACGTTGAAAACGTACAAACTGGATTTCATTGTGCCATAGTTGTACTAGATAAATTATAGTTTGTACTGTATACGAAGCGAGCTTGGCTTGGCGAATCGTAGGGCTATTATATATCGACGGCGAAGTGCCAATATCTTCTAACTGACAAAACCAAAACTTTACACTAGATGAAAAAAATTATTATCTCTTTGTAAAATTTAAAATATATTAATTTATATACATCAATATTTTGTATAAAATAGCACAATTATTGTAGCAATACATTTATTGATTTATAAATAGATTTAGTAAGTATATCGTTAGTTAGGAGGTATTGTATGGAAAGTAATAATTAATTTAGTATATTTAAAATACAGATAGTAGGAAATCGTTTGAATAAAAAAAAAAACCAAGATAAATGGTATGTTTATTAGATGTAGTCAAATATTCAAACTTTACTAACACATTGGCTATTTAAATGATGAATTTAAATTTAGATACTGCAGATTAGAAACGAAAAATAATCAGACTTTATGAATTTAGAAAAGCTTAAACTTAGATCAATCAAGATGAAACGCGATGTAGGTACACAACAATAGGTTTTCTTTGTAATTGAAAATGATCAATCGTGAGCTAAGTTGTCATAAAACAGGTGACAATCTCTTGGCAAAACCTCCTTAAGCTGTTGAAGATGATTAAATTTGGTAGCAGCAATGGCGATCGGAGCAGTACGCAAAGGTGAGTAGTTTATTGAACCACTTTTTTTTGGTCTTCCTGGCATCTCATTCCAATCATCATCGAAGTTTGTCTTGAAGTTTATAATGCCATTTTTGGTGTATTCAATGGCTCGTAAATCAACAACGACTGAATCACCTGCTTTACGGCCCGGTCTAATGCTTTGGTATATCCATGTCGACTTATCATTGTAATTCTTTACGAAGCTGAAATTTATTTGTAAAGCTTCATACGGAAAATAAATATTGGAAAATACAAATAGATAACGTGTGTAAAAAAATAAATAAATTCATATTTGCCTTAAGAAAAATTTGTAATATTACAAACACAGAGACCGCAATAACTGTATATCATAGCCACGTGTGTTCGATTTTAAGGTATGGCGTTATAATATGGGGAAACTCTACAGACTCTCAAAGAGCTTTCATAGCGCAAAAAAAATGTATACGCTCAATATTTGGCTTAAAATGGAATGATTCATGTAGACCTTTATTTATAAAACACAAACTACTTACACTACCTTCTCTATATCTATTTGAAATGTTTAAGTTCGTTAGGAACAATCCAACGCTGTTTCAAGAAGACGAAAATATCTTAACTAAAAGAAAAACTGTACAAAAGCCGTTATTAGTGCCAAGATATAGACTAAAAATGGGTGACAAAAACTGTAATAAAATGGCAATAAAGATTTACAATAAATTACCCAATGAGTTCAGAATGCTAAAGGAGAATGAATTTAAAAAGAAAATATATACATGGCTCTGCGACAGATGTTTTTATTCTGTAGATGAATACTTTAAATACAATTTCAAGTCTTAAATTATGTTGTTAAATTAATTGCTAATTATTATGTATTGTACTTATTAGAATTGTCATTTTTGAATTTCTATAATCTTATGTTAATTTGACTTATTTTATTTTATACGTTTTATTTTAATGCATGATAATACTACGTAAGACATAGTTAATCAATTAGATAGCCAAAATAAACATTTGCACGACAAATTAGTCGAGTACAGTGATTCAAGACATAATAGCCTAAGACCTAATGTACCTGTATTCAAGCAAATAAAACTTTCATTCATTCATTCATTCATTCATTCATTCATTCATTCATTCATTCATTCATTCATTCATACGGAGTAGGGTTTCGTCGAGCTTCTTTACTTGCGGTTATGTAGTCACTCGGTAAATGTATTTCCCGGTTTTTTAACTGTCTTTCAATGGCAGCATGTACAGAGTCACACTCCATTTGAGTATGACCAGGCTCTAAGTACTTCTGTGTTATGGTGACTTTGTGTTTTATACTGAAATTAAGCAATGCATTCGCCATTATATTGTTGCGGTTCTGGTATGTACAACCATCAGAATATATTACAATGGGCAAGTGCTTCGGCAAACAATATCTTTCGAGATAATCAATTACGAAGGACGCAAAAGTACTAGCTGTTAGATCCGCAGCGGTCTCGTCGAACCAGTAACATGTGGCTTGATGTGATACAAGATCGTAAACTGTAAAATTATGGCAAGTTAGTTTTGTCTTGAAGTAAAGAGCACTGGCTGTTAACCAAGGGCACACTTTTACTGATTCCAGATCCATCGACAGCAAAATGAATTCTCCAGAGGTTGCTTTCTTTTTGTCAGTTTCTTTTTCTAGCCGGGCTCTGTTTTTACGTTTCGTGTGTTCTTCATAATCAGAAATACTAATGTTTCCTGTTTTATGACCGCTACAAATATCGCACATGTCTTTTTTTAATGTATAAAGTGAAATATTTTTTTCGTGAAACAGTTTTTCAAAGGTGAACCGGGAAATATCAGGTTCTTCGTTAAGAGCACAATATTCTTTGTATTTTCTGTACAAGTCACTCAGGGAACGGAAAGTAGGCTCTAAATATAATTTTGACGATTCTTTTCTTGCGTAGTGAGACGGCATCTTTGGAATATTGTCCAAAAAGCTGTGTGCTGTTAGAAGCTTTCGTCGTGTTCCAGATCTTGGTGTAGTAACCCTAGCAACATTTTGAATCTCTTGACACGGAATAATTCCACAATTTGCCCTTTTGACCCAAGATTGAACTGTGTACGATCCTAGAGACAAAGTATTCAAAAATGTTGTCCTACACACCTGCAGTTTTTGAGATTCATCAATTGGCAAGTAATAGTCAAATGTGCCTTCGCGTCGCGATGAGTTCTCACTTGTTTTACGTGATGTTCCTCTACGAGACACCAATGCGGCAACATACACCTTACGCTGATCCCAGTTCATTTGTTTCCAAAAGTTGTCATGAATCTCTAGTCGTTTTTCATCGTTGAACTTTTGGCAATTTCTGACTTGACTCTTCCTGCAAAACTCTGAATTACATGCACTGCCTAACTTTCTTGCAGGCCTTATTTTGTCTTGCTTTAGTTTTGTATTTTTTGGTTTTGTATATCCCAAATATTCTTGTCCTAACATACGAAGTTTTTGATTCTTTATTTTCTTCCAGGTCTTCGGATTTGCCTTCAGTTTGCGTTTTCTCCCATCGTTCTGATTACCGTGATATATTCCCGATGATGTGGAAGGCTCATCTTGAGATAAATTTAAATCGAGATCAGCATCTGACGGGCAGTAAGTACTATCGCTGTCATCACCTGAATAGTCGCAATTTTCAACATTTGAACAAGTGTCGTCTATTATATCAAAAAGATCATGGTCTTGTATAATTTGAGATTCTACTAAATCACGAAAACGGAATTCTGGCGGAATCGAGCAGCTCCTTTTCATAACATACTCGTGAGTATCATCAGACGTCAGTGCTGTTAGTGATAGACTGAGGCCTTTATCTGTTGAAGACATCGCATTGCAAATATCAAAACTGTTTGTTTGGTGAAGTTTTTCCATAATTTGTGTAGGTGGAGCTGAAGAACAGCGTCTGCGTCTCATGAGGGAAATAATCTTATACGGTAGATTTGAATAGGAATACGATTTCGAAATATTTGGTTTCTTCTTTGGTATGCCTGTTTCTGAATCAGCAATGCAGTCTTGCAGCTCCTTTTCAGGAGCTTGTTCGTCAGGCGGATCTGAAATAAATATAAAAATACAACAAGACTTAATTAAAAATTAAAAAAATATTAGAACCAAACATTTTATTTCCAAAGAACAGTAAGGTATTTGACCATAGTTCACCTGAAGTGACATTCGAACACGTGCTCTCAAACGAGGCTGTTGGGAAACAAAATTAGGTGCTCAGCGATAGATTTTACATTATGAAAATAGCTAGCCAAATGGACAACAAATATACATTTTAAGTAACTAGATCACAGATGCAATTATGCAATTTTCAAGAATATACTTTCTTTAGTTATTACTTACTAACTTACTGACAGATGAAATCAAATTTGGCTAATTGATTCATGATCAATAACAAAAACTTACATGGGTCAAAAGTAGTGTTTTTCTGTTTTCTTGCTTCCTCGAGTACGTTTAACATTTGACAAGCTCGAACCCCTTGGTAAAGTTTAGCCATTCGAGACATTTCGCTATAACAATGCAAAAAGCAATAATTAGAAATATCTCCTAAATACGTACAATATATAACATACAAAATTTATGCAGAAGAAATATATCCTAACTACAACTGAATTTTCAGAAAATGTGGAATTTTACCTTTTAATTAAGATTTAATAACAATCAAATCATTTTCTTACCTCTGTCAATTGTTTATTACACCAAAAACACAATAATAAGCACGTTATGTAACATTTAACTAAAAGTATTCTTTAAAACGATCGCGACACCAACGAAACGGACCAACAGCAAGTCACAACTAACAATAATGTAACTAGATTTTTCGATAGAGAACACACCCCTCACTTCTCCCGGGCCTGCTTTGCCGCCGCCGCCCGCTGAGCGCTGCACGAAACGGTTAGTCGGCGTCGAATATGGGACACGTGCAGACGTGTAACGACTTTGAAAGATAGGAGATATTTCCATACAAAAAATACGCTTAGGACTTAGGAGGTATTTCTAGTATTTAGTTTTATATGGTTGCAGGCAAAAATTCACTAAGGAGGTTTTACTAAACTAAGCAACAATGACCCTTAAGCTCATTACAATAAGAAAGTGATTTTCACAAAAAATGTTAGATAGGAGGTATTGGCACTTCGCCGTCGATATGTCAGTTGCTAACAAATGTTGATTGAAAATGAAAAAAATGGCGGTCCTATGTCACTTTTGTCAGCTCCAGTCATTAACTTACTAACATTATTGTGTACTGGAGTTGTCAAAACTGACATAGAGCCGCCATTTGTCAAGATTTCAATCAACGTTTGTTAGCAACTGAGATACATAATAGGCCTGCCGATCAACAAGTCAAGCAACGCTTGCTGCGGGCAGGAGTTGGATGGGTGTGTGCTAGTGGCATTGTTCAACTGAGCGCTTCCGTGCTTCGGAGGGCACGTTAAGTCGTCGGTGTCGGTTGTTTGTGTTAGGACAACAGTCGTTAGGCTATGTCGAAGGCCTGAACACTTCGACCTGGCTACCACTAGCCTATCCACCCGCGTGGTGGATTATGGCACAACTCCAGTCTCTACGAGGAAGGCTCCAGTCGTGTGATACGTCAACGATACGATTACGCAAATATTCGTGCCGCGGCACACACAGCACTCGCGACATAGCTAACTTTGCTCTCTTGTCGCACAAATAACAATGCTGAAAAACATGAAACGGGAATACTTTTAGTGCCTACTAAAGAAACAATGTACAAAATAGCAAGCGATAATGCGCATATTTTTAAAAATACAAATATTATTGCTTTTTGTTCAATTTAATGTTGTTTCTTGGATTAAGAATAGTATTTATGGATAAAGGTTAACGCTCACCAATCAACCCGGCACCCTGTCCTCACCAGTATGGAGTGCAATAGTGCACTTTTCTATAATATGATACGATGATTAAAAACATATAGAGAGTTAAAATGCGCGGATGGTAAGACTCGGTGGTCTAGCGGTCATGGCGTCTGACACGGATTGTTGAAATACGCGGGTCCAAAGTCCGAGATGTGATTTTTTCTCTTTAAAATTGTAATGTTTAGTATCGCGAATCAGGCGTTAGTGCTTTAAAAAAGCAGTAAAAATTATGAAGAGTTGCGACATTAATATGAAAGTGTGATAAAATTCTTGTTCCGTTATTAAAAAGTTGTTAAGCTGTTCAATAGATGTCGCTCCGTCCCCATACGACGATTACAATCAAATAGTGAGTTGAAATTCGATGCTCGAAGTGTCTCGCAGGCCTAGTGATCATGGCGTCTGACACGGATTTTCGGAAGACGCTGGTTCGAATCCGAGGAAGTGAATATTTCCCTCTAAAATTGAAATGTATGACTTCGTATGTTGAAGTATGCATTGGAAAAAATACTGAACGGCTTGGGTTGATGTGATGCTGATTCGATGCGGGGTTGATTGGTGATCGTGAACCCTAATACAAATTTTATATCGATTGCATTTTCAATAACGCAATATTAGAATTAAGTACATAATTGTTTTTTTTGTATATATATTCGATTCACTTGTTCGGTCCTTAGATAGTACAATTTGTAATATATTACGCACAATTTATTCTTGATTAATTTCAGGGTGTCTTGTACCAAATTAGTAGCTAAGATTAAAGTAATACGATGGGCTCGCGGTAGAGAATGTCTAGTTAAAAAAACGATATTAGAAGAAATATTTAGTGACACTTCCGCTAAAAACAATGCTTACCTGTCGGTCTAGCGCTCGACGAGTCAACATCGCCCTGAGGATGCCTCGTGTAGAGGCGAAACACGTGTCGAATCGTTTTTGGTTGATTGGGTTGTTTTGTGTGTTCTTTATTCTGTATACTTCCTGTTTGCAGTTTGTGCGGGAGGGAGGGTGCGGGGGTGCACACCGCAACTCGGCCATAAGCATTGTTTTCAGCGGAAATGTCACAAAATATTTCTTCTAATATCGTTTTTGATAATGGATTTCCGCAAAGTAACGCCTGAATTAATAAATTATCTAGCTAGTTACTTGTTAATGTTCAGTTAAGTTAAAAAAACCAATAGTTATATGCATCACACATATTAGAATAACAATTGGCTTCTGAAAAACAATAGTTATATGCATCACATCTATTCGAATAACCATTGGCCACATAATAACAATAGTTATATGCATCACATCTATTCATGCAAGATTTCCATAACTACTTTTGTAACTCGAAAATTGCGTGTTTAATAGATAAGTATTACGATGGCCAAACCTACGCGACCTGCGCGTCTTAGAGTTGACAAAGTGGAAAGGGCGGTCTCTACCAATACATTCCAATGTTGCCAAGCAAACCTACGCGACCGTTACGCGAGGTAACAAGAGTTGACGGCCACGGGATCGACTCCCACTTTTTGCCTGAGCTTTCGATGACGGTAAAATCGCGATGAGATCCACAACATGACATTATTTGAGAGCCTGTCGCTATTCTAGGTCTATTGTGATATCACCTTCGACCGAATCATCAAGCGAGATAGTGGTCAAACACTCGAAAGTGTAAAAAAGGTTATCCTTGGTTTAAACCGCGAATAGTAAAAGGGCGGGAAGTGACTTACGGCCGGTGCCAATAATCTATCTATCAGCGGTTACCCTACTAGAGACAGCTACTAATAATAGATATTTGACACTATTTGTATGGACGTTATGTCAAATTTGTATTCTTAGTAAGGATAGATAGATTATTGGCATAAGCGTAAGCGGGACGGACTCCGAACACTACATATTAAAATAGATACGAAGCGCGCCGTACGCGACTAGCAAACGAATATTGTTCGCATACTGCTTAGGCGCGCAGGTATGTCCAAGCATAGGTCGCGTTGTAGGCGTTACTTCATCAAAGTAGACGCTATCGTGCGTGCTGCGGCGCTTAGGTTTGGCCGAAACGATTGTACCAAGCGGCAAGTCGATCTTTGGGTTGCCATTACCATTGGTTGGATTTCCACTTTGGGTTACCACCCGAAAAAATTATGTGGCGTTATATAAACTAGCACTAATGTTGCTCATGTTTGTTAATCGGGACCAGGTGCCCTATTTTTTAATCTTTCGTTCTTTATTTTTCTGCATGAACTTGAATGAAATTTATCCTACAGCCTGAATGTTACATCGAGACGGTTAAAACAACTTTTTTAATGTAAAAGTCAAGATATCGCGTAGGATTAAGAAATATAGCACCTAGTTTTTAATGTTTTTCACTTTATTCGACTTGTTCGTAATTTATAATTAATTACTATAATAATTAGGCTAGGATAAAGTTAGGTAAATGTCAAATTATAAAATCTTCTCGTTCTATATTCCGTTAGAGCTGGTAAAACTTTATTTATTATTATAATTATGAAATGTTTTATTGTAAATAATGTACTGTTTAAGTGTGAAATAAATGGTTATTTGGAAATATTGAAAAGTTTTTTATTTTATTTTAGTTTTATTACAGTTACCTACTTAGCTGGAGTACAACACAAGTCTGAATGAACCCCACATACCCATAGGGGAAGAGCAACAGTATTTTCCCCCTTAAAAAAGGGGACAACACAAAACGTAAGAATGAAGGTGATATTGACCGAGGTGGCCCGCTCTGGCGTAGATGGAAGGTGGGAAAATGGGGTTTCCCCTATTCTACCGACTTGGAGGAGGAGGTACTCAATTCGACGGTTGTTTTTTATGTTTGTTACCTCATAACTTTTGACTGGGTGAACCGATTCTCACTGGATTTTTTTTTGTTTGAAACTTGTGCTTCCCGTGTGGTCCCATTTAAATTTCATCAAATTTGGTCGAGTAGTTTTTGAGGTACACTCAAATAACTGAACAGAATGGAAGTCGGTATTAAATTTTTTAAATTGTACTTGTGTATATTATTAGTGTCTTTTGTCTTGACACGATTAACTACATAGGTTAATAGCTTTAATATACCAGTCGTTTACCGAGTGATACGTAATTCGCTTACAGTGCTGTACCTCTACCATGAGTTTGCAACATAAATGTCATCTCTAGTCGATACTCGATCTCGCCTAGCTATTAAGCTTGTGATTGGCGTACTCGCTGTCAATTTTAGTTCTACAATTGACCGCGAGGTGGCACTGTTCATTTTTCATACATTTTTTTGCGGCTGTCGATATCGAGCTTCGATAGGTGTCAATGTTGTAAACTCGTGGTAGACCTACTGAGGTCTCTCTCCGCTGATGCGGCGCTGGTTCAATATTAACAGCGCGATTTCGCCACTCACAGCGCTGTTAACGTGCTAATGTAATCAGGCTGGTAGGTAAACAAGCAAAATCTTACCTGTCTGGTATAGACAAATGTCAAACTTGACATTAAGTCCTCGATGCACGACAATTTCATGCAAGAGCGTAACACTGTAAGTCCGGAAATGACGTCACTTACAACTTCATATTCGGTTACTCGCTTCGTTCACTTTTGAGCGTGCTAATGGCGCTTAGTGTTTTAGACCACAGAGTACTTTGTTTAAACTAGGAACCCAGTAGGTAGTCACTGTATAGGACAGTTATTCTACTCTTTGACTTCCAACGTTTAAAGCCACATAAGAAGAAGAAGAAGAAAAGTAGTTAGTTGAAATATTCGCAGAATATGTGTAGTTACGATGGGTTTTCTGATTATAAAAATAAATAAGGGCACTGGTAACAATATTTTATTTCCGAACAGTTCGAGTAGGCATTACACAGTTCAATTAAAAGAAAGTTTATATAATAAGTAGTAATACATTGTAATACAAGTGCGGAAAGTATATCTCAGTTGCACTTAAATGTTAATTGAATCTAAAAAAAGCTGTCAGCCCCAGTCAGCAACTTTTTACCTATGTAGTCTGAGATTTCTACTTACTAACTTACTAGAGTTGTCAAAGTGACATACTTAGAAGTTGTTAAAATAATACCAAACACCGTGTTTTGTTCCAAATTCATTACAATCGCGCCTTTATTTTTTTTTCTTCTGTGTGTTGTCTGTGGTGGCCGGTTCGATTTTCGAATAAACTCTCTTTACTATGACCGTGACTACTCCGTACTAAAGCCGCCATTTTCAATATTTAAATCAAACTTTCATTGTAACCGCGATACCTAATTGCTGGTTGTTTTTGCCGTACTTTTATCAGGCCTACTACCAAACATGTACTATGACGTTTCGTGTGACGACTTTTCGTTATCTACTGTGATAGTAGTGATAAAGCACAAATACTGTCGAGAGTGATCAAATGTAGGTAATGTCATAGTACGTTTATGGGAGAAGAGTCTACATCAGGGGTTCCCAAACTTATGTCTACTGCCCACTTTGAGAATATATATTATTTTTAGTACCCATTTCACATATTTAAAAACCAATATAACTCAAAATAAATAAACAACGGCGCTCAGGTCTCAAGTTCACTCTTACGGGCTACACCTGCCAATGAGAATGATTATTTAAACGCAACTTTATAGTATTCAGACAGAGTATATTTTATACAAATAAAACAAATAGTTAATCAACTCTAATATAAAAACTAACGCCCCCATTTTTTCTGGGTTTCATACTGCCCCCTTTAGGCCTGCAGCGCCCACAAGGGGGCGTTATCGCCCACTTTGGGAAAGGCTGCTCTAAATCAAACATCGTCTTCACGTTTACGTAACCTTCACGTGCGTGTGTCACACGACGTTTTTCAATACGTTTGTGAGAAAATTCAAAGTGAAATAAGTACATATATGGAAATAAATTATATAAGTTCATATATGAAAGGCTTATAATCGCTTAGAACTTTTAGAATGTGTAAATCAGTACCTAACTACTAAGAAAAAATCAGAATACGTGGTTTTTTGCGCTGAACCAGAGTATTTAAAGACGACCTTCATGATTTTATGTACATAGATAAATAGAAGAACAATGTAAATAAAGTATTACCTATGTATGTGTGAACCTATGTATGTGATGGCATGAATGCTCGCCATTTATCACGGTAGGTGGCGCTGCGCTCTACGGAGACCTGTCAAGTCAAAAGAGTTTCTTGGATTTCGTGTAGGTATATATTTATCTAATTCATTAATTATAACTGGTAACTAACAATAAAATATATTAAACTACAAATCGTTTATCTGTACGTATTTTTTATATATAATATGTCGTCACCACTGACTAGAGAGATTAGAGAGAGTACTACTTTGCGTACTTACTTCTACGAAGAAATAATGTCAGGAAGCATAACTCAAAACAAATTCCACACAAAAAGTGGCCCTTCAAACCAAAATGACGTATACCAAATACGAATTACTTCCGAGGTTACAAATAGACATGTTCGGTGATTGGTTTTCATTCAGAAGGAAAGCAGCGATTGGTCCACGCGCGTGCTGCAACGTCTACTATGACAGCTGAGTCATAGCGGCGTGAACGATGTTATTGATTTAGCACGACTTTTATTGGGTCTTTTATTTAAGGGAGTTCTTCCTGATATTATTTCTTCGTAGACTTAATTGTATTAATTCACAACGTTAACAAACTATCCCGCTACAACTGCAGTTCGAGTCAGGTCGTCGTTCGTACATAACAAGACATTTTACTATTATATAAAATTTATTATATAACAAATTTTAAAATTTAATATTAGAATTATATATTTACAAGATAAATTGGAAATTAATGTCAACTTAAACAATACTTTATGTAAGTACTTGTATTAGGTAAATGTACATTAATCCTGCTTTAAACTGAATTAAACTGACGTATATGTAAGTCTCTGGGGCGCAACGGGTTAAACGTAACTTTATACGAATATGAGTGAGCGTCACGTTCATGATCTATCGAGATAACAGAATATAGGTAAAGTGTTGATCGATCGCTGACGTCAACAGAAACGTAACAGCAGCTGGACTGTTGTTCAATAGCAGTAGATCTACCACGAGTTTATAACATTGACACCAATCGATTCTCGGAATAGACTGTCGCGAAAAAAGAACAGTGCCACCTTGCAGTCGATTGTAGAACTAAAATTGACAGCGAGTACGCCAATCACAAGCTTAATACGTAGGCGAGATCGAGTATCGACTATAGATGACGTTTATGTTGCCAACTCATGGTAGAACCATTAATAAGAAAACTAATACAAGTTACAGTTCAGCGCAATTTAGTTACTGAAATCTTTGTATTCTTTTATCACTTTTATCCTCCGTACACCATTATAAATATATGTATGATGTACAATAAAATAATTACCTATATGTAAGTTGTTTATTTATAAGTATACATTTTATAAACGATACATAACGAATGGTTTGTCCACAAATGAGATTAATTTCTGGTTTCATATTTTTAAAGCGATAATATACAGTCGTCGGTTAGTGTATTAACGTATTTAATATTTGAAAACAGTTTCGGATGTACAAATTACAAATGTATAAATAATTAATATACATAACTAGTGGCTATGCAAGCTGTAGACCTCGCGAGTGTGTCTTTGCGTAGCTAAATATATATTCACCGCACCATAAAAAAAAACCATAGAAAAAAACTCTAAAACTGAATAGAAATAACTCTGCTCACAAAATATCCCGAGAATCGGTTGAGAAATGCGGCCTGTAGGCAGTGCTGAGCAAAATACATGCTTTACTTTAATTGAAAAACATATTAAAAATACTGTAGCGCAAGTAATTATAATACAAAATACATTCAAATACGGTATTTGAAATATAAAATACAAAATACACTATTTAAGCTATTTTTAATTGAATACAAAATAAGTAATATAGCTCAGCATAGGCTGAAAAGTAGAGGAAAACAAGATTAATTAATCAGTAAAACCAGAGTTTCCTTTCGTGAACACTAGCGGCCTTACCAATAAACGCTGCTTAACTTTAAGCGACGTTACTTAGTACTGCGCAAAGGAAAAATAATCTGCGCCGTACTAAATGACGTTAACTAAATTTAAGTAGCGTTTATTAGTAAGGCCGTTAATTTTTAAATGTACTGTCAGACAAACAGCCTCTTGTTGGAGTGAATAAAACCTGCTAAAGAAAACAATCTTTCTATACTGGTCACTCACAATCTCTAAAAAAAGATTAAGTGCACTTTACTTTAGGTATTTTGAAGCCTCAAGTATTTGAAATAGCTACTACTAATTACAAAATACTTCGGTGTCAGGTATTTGAAATACGAATTACAAAATAAATTTTACGGAAGTAATTGAAATACAAATACTAAATACGTATTTGTATTTCAATTACGTATTTAATTACAAGTAATTCAAATACTGCCCAACCCTGTCTGGTCTGTAGAGGAAAACAGCATGACATCTGGACATACGGAAAAACGGCATTTTTGCCCAAATAATTGCAGAGCCGCTTCGAACTTTCTCGGTCAATAAATATAATACAATTCATTATAAATGTGTGCATTTCCTCGGACCGGCTGCCTTATTGTCTAACTTGAATGAGAATGAAATGTCCGGACATTCTTATTCCCATTGATGGTTTCAGCCAATGAGCTTGCAGGATTTCGCCCAAAATGGGATTCAAATGTCAAAATGAAGCCCATTCCCATTTTCCGTAAAGATAGACAGTAAGGCCGCCGTTGGGAGCGTCGCGTCGGTGGCTTAGCGGTTATGGCGACTGACACAGAAGACGGATGACGCGTGTTCGAATCCCGTCCGATAAAACGTAATATTTCACTCTAAAATTGCATAATATGAAATTTACGTTTGGTATAAATAAGATATATATAATATTATATAGTATAAATATTATTTCTGTAGGATATATTATTTCATAAACATTTTGCAAATATTGCAAATCTTTAGATATTGTAAAAAAGTAGGCTTAGAGTTTAGAGTTATCTGAATTAGAATTTTACCCATTCTCAGTAGGTATAATGCTTATATTACAGATTGTTTTGTTATGCGTAATACAGTTTTATTTATGTTGTTCGAGAGGGGGCACCAGCAGTGCGGGCATGGATCCACGATAAACTGGTCACGTCGATAAACTCATTTTATATAGGTAGGTATCTATCGTGCCTCTAGCATAGACTTAACCGCGACAGCTATATCGAGGGCTGTATTTTACCGATAGTTACTGTCAAATTTTGTATCTCGACAATCCATACTGGCAGTGCTGGTGATAAGTGGTAACCTCTGCCTATAACAGATGCATTCCATCACAAGTGACGAACTGCACTGCGACCGTAACCCTGAGACATTAACGGCCTTACTTACAAACGCTGCTTAACTTTAAATGACGGTATTTAGTAGTGCGCAAAGGAAAAATATTCTGCGCCGTATTAAGTGACGTTATTTAAATTTAAGCCACGTCTATAAGTAAGGCCGTAAGTTGTTAAGTCTCATGTGCCTGTAGCTCTACCATGAGTTGGCAACATAAATGTCATCTATAGTCGATACTCGATCTCGCCTACCTATTAAGCTTGTGATTGGCGTACTCGCTGTCGTTCTACAATTGACAGCGAGGTGGCACTGTTCTTTCATACATTTTTTAGCGGCAGTCGATACCGAGCCTGCAATCTGCAGACAGAGAGTCCTCAAGTCCTTCGGGCACACAGTCAGGTGAGACCCAGACAGTCTAGAAAGGTTGATTATCACCGACTGTGTAGAAGGAAAACGAGGCAGGGGGCGCTCTCCGACGCGATGGACACACACCACTCAAGAGGCAACAGGGGCCACCTTGCAATCATAGGTTCAAATGGCGCAAGATACAGAGAGCTGGAGAAAAATGGTGGCACAGATTACACACCAAAATCACGTCCTTCAGTCATGAGGAAGAAGAAGAAGAAGTATACCCAGCATCGATTGGTGTCAATGTTGTAAACTCATGGTAGACCTACTACCTACTACAATTCCCGGAACATTACTGTTTCACGGTAGACATACATAATTATGGTAGAGTACGAGTAGGTATGGTGTCAGTATTTCCCGCAAGAACTCATTCGCAAAGAGTTATACTGAGCATGTGTTTAGTAGCAACAGCGCCAATCGTCCATTTCATTCCTTGTTGGTGTGATCGCATGTTACGACGTAAATGGGAGGGGCAGTCAGCAAGAACACTGGCGGATCTGAAAACAGATAAAAATGTATGAGTGCACCTGCCTTAGTTCGTAAAATGTATTTTAGTCGATATCTTTACGAACATCGATTGATCGTACACGGCGCCGGTTGTCACATCTCTTAGGCTACGTTCTGGCAAGCGCCCTCAACGCTCACAACTGTCGCGCCCCGATTTGCCGTTCCCTTTGGTTGACAGCTGGCAATGATCACGTAGACCCACCTAAGATCCGCGAGCGTTGTGAGCGCCGCGAGTGATTTCGGCGCTTCCCGGAACGTAGCCTTATTAGTTTCTGAGCATCTGCCAACCGGTTCATGCGTTAGCATCCCTACTAAGTCTGTGGCGATAATAACTTTTAGTAGGTAGATCTGTGGGTAGTTCCACAGAATAAATAGGGATACTGCGTATGGCACAAAGTGTGGATTAATATATGTATGGCACATAGAAAAAATTGTATATACGGAAAATATGGCAGTTCCAATTTTGCACTCAGAGGGATACGCTTGCATATTATACACGTAATTTGTATAATTACCAAAAAAAAAATGGGCGGTACAAAAGTGTTAATACATTGTAGATATGTAGTCAAAAATTTTTAATACTTCACAGTGAAATAATTATTAATTGTTAAAGTTTTCGAAAATTCCATCTAAAAGTATGGACACCATCTTAACAAAAATACTACATGCCTATGTACAACTTATTAATGAAAACATATGATTCGCGTCAGTGAAAAAATATCTCTCTTACTCTTTCTTACACCCCCCACCCGAGCGTTCGGTGTGAAAGAGATTGTCGCCTTTCGGCTTTCGTTCGTTCGTTTTCGGAAGAAACAAAGGCCGCGCGGTGGCAGGGCGGAGGGTGCGGGGGTTGGTCCGGTGGCCAGGTCTTGCGAGAATGCCCGAGCGCAAAGAATGAATAACGAGCTAGGACGCGAGTTTGTCGAATGTTATGATTATGAATGATGATTATGATGATGAAATGATACATTTCTATGTAGGGGTGTTAAGTTTCATACATAAACCGCGCGCATGTAGTATATCTTAATGAATAGTGGAAATGCCTAGAATAAAATTTGTAGGTGTGAATCAATCTAGACGTTTGACCAAATATTGATGATTATGTGGGTTTTTTTAAAGTAGTTTTAAATATTCTTCCCATGTATGTATTAAGTACCAGCAGCATATAGTGCTGTTTTTTTTTTTGGTAGTTATACAAGTTACGTGTATATTGCATACGATATTGCATACGCTTCCTACGCGAGTTTGTAATCGCTTCAAATAATGAATTTACGACCGGTTTCAATAGCCTATATATCGTCAGTTTACAGTTTACTAGAAATAGTAATGCCATCAAAAACATAACTAGTAATAAAACCTAGTCTCGCAACTCAGTTTTTCTACGGTAAAAAGTTGTGAGATCCATGCTATGTAATACAAAGTCGGTTAATTTATTCAGTCCCTACATAAGGGACCTTCTGCCTTAAGTTAATATGTAATTAGCGAACCTAACAACATCTTAAAGTGACCATTTAAATATTAAAAATCTTTTATGTATTAAATAAAACAATCGGTAGTAGGTAAAGAAAACTGTGGATACATAGGTTATACAAAAACCGGTCGTTAGTGATAGAATTTACTTTCCTAGGGTTTGGCGATTATTATATTCTAGCTAATTCGCCAGCGACTTGGTCTGTGCTATAGGATACGAAGGCAGAAATAATGTAACGAAATAAAATTCCACACATTTTTTCTTAGTGGATGCATACAACATACAAGGCATCAACTACCAAAATATCAAGTTTTAACAGCCCCAGCGAATTAGTATTGCTTTTATGAATCAGTTAGTCAATCAGTAGGCCTACCATGAGTTTACAACATATTGACACCAATCGATGCTCGATATCGACTGCCGCTAAAAAATGTACGAAAAAAGAACAGTGCCGCCTCGCGGTCAATTGTAGAACTAAAATTGACAGCGAGTGCGCCAATCACAAGCTTAATAGGTAGGTGAGATCGAGTATCGACTATAAGATGACATTTATGTTGCAAACTCATGGTAGAGCTACAGGAGAAGGAATTGTATGTACATATTATGTTCTCCATAACAGATTATTATTAGGCGATTAATATTTTATAATGTATGGCAAAATTAACATTGTCGCGGTATCCAACGGACGCAAACTCATTTAGTAAAAATTTTCATAGCATGATCTCTATGTCAACTGGGTAACGTATCTACTTACTTGATACAAGCCTAAAACAGAGGAAGATTAAGTTTAGGCTTATCTTTATCTTATCACCTTTTAACAAATCAAATATTTAAAAAAAATAATCACCAAAATTAAAACATCAATCAATATATATATTCTCGCTCGGCTCGCGTCTTAGTCCTCAGAAACCTAACGCTCCAGCTCGCTTCACTCGGGTCGCACCCATGCACCCCCACCCTGTACTAATATATTGTTTGTAATGGATAAACTCAAAAACCACTCAATCGATTCTTTCACGTATGAATCTTCATCATTCCGGAGTAACATGAGTTATATTATGATTGAACATGCTATCCCGTGGGTAGACCACACGGGACAAAGTGCTTGTGTTTGCTCTGGCTGATACTCCGGGAACAAGTTTGTTTTGGCATCAATAGTACGATAATTCGGCTGTTATGGTTTGATGGTAGTCATTTTCTATAGTATATTATGCAACTAGTGAATAAAGGACGGATTTAAAGTGAGGGCCATAGATGAATCACGAGTAAGTGAAGGATTCTAACGATTGAATCACGACCGCAGGGAGTGATTCGTGATGATTGAATCACGGGCGTAGCGAGAGTAGTAGTAGAGCGTAGAGTTATTCAAGTGTTAGAATCCTGAGCGATGCGAGTGATTCATGGCCCTCGATATAAATCCATTTTATTCAAGAGTTGCATACTATCCTTAATACTTTGACTACGAGAAAAAGAAATAATGTAAGAGAAAATAGACATTTAATGAAGAAAAAAGGATGTTTAAATGAATTAAAATGCACATTAAAATTAGAGCAATTACTAAACATAAGAGTAATTTATTTATTATTATTATATATTTTTTTCTATAATCGCAGCAAAGACCACAATACAGTTTTTATTCTAATGCTAAACTCCTTGTCTCAAATATCGACCAATCAAATCTCGAGGAGTTACTTGCACAAAGAGTTTGCATGTCGACTATTATTTGCGTAAGGAAGATGTATAAGCAATGAGATGGAGATCGAATATATTGGTGTGTTCGAAGTTCAAACACCAAAACAGTGATTAAAAGGCCTTTTTATTCACTGTTTTCAGTGAATAAAATAAGCTTTTTAGAGTAGGAATGGTATAAATTTTATTTATTTATAAAATTTGGTGATCAATGTAGTTGTTCCCTTAACTTTAACTTACCACTTAATGTTCTGCATAGACACTTCAAGTTTTCTAAGCTGCCGTGATGACCGTGTGTTTTACTGAAACGTGAATAAACAAAACTAGTACAATATCAATACAACAATAGAAGTCATAGCCCTAGTGAATAAATTAATATTATTAATGTTGTTTAATTTTTCTTGTGTGTTTTATCTTTCTACCATTATTGATTTCCTAGAATTTATTTTAATTACGACATTTGTAGCAATGCGCTTGTGCATATCAAACTAAACTAGCGGAATAAAATGTGAATTTTTCTAAACTATTTTGGTTTTTATTATTTTACGACTAAAATATTTGTGTAACGCTTACATCTGACAAATTATTCAGTTTAGTACAACCTTTGTCTTTAGAAATTAAGTAGTTTCCCTATGTCCCCTAATGCATCAAAAGTCACACGGCCAGACACAATAGAAATGTCATTGTTACAATGACATCGACCCTTGAAGGGTTAAATAAGCATTTCATGTTGTCCTCTCAAAATAATTGTTTTCATTAATCAATTGCAAAAATGTAAAAAGGCACGCATCCAATAGTCTGTGGAGTTTAGTTTTAGTAAAAAAATCGTTTACTTGGTAACAGTTCTAAATAATATGATAATTCCATTAAATTGTGGGTGGTTTAACTCAGTTTAGAGAGCGCGAACTTACATGACGATTAAATTTGTGCTGAGCATACCGTAAATGTCAAATTTAAGGACTGTCATATCTACCTATCGAGCTGTTAAAATGATAGTATGCTATTGACTAAGCTATCAGAAACTGATACAAACTTTGACGTAGGCCGAGGTCTTGTTATTTTGTCTGTGCTATGCCCAAGTATATTACGCTGTTTCATCTGCCTGGTGATGGATGATGATGAAAAGTATCCCATGTGTTAATCCAGCGCCTCATCTACCTCCATACCAACGTTCATCAAAATTGGCCCCGTATTTTGTGTGTCAAAGAGTAAAGATAAAGATAAAGATTTATTTATTTGTCATAACATGTGTGTAGTCATACAGGGATGTGCATGTAGGTCTTAAATCTAAATAAGTTACATGTTTTGCCCGTGTAGGCGTACAAATATAAGTAGTGAGATGTCGGTCACTTGCATAATATGAAAATAATAATTGAAATATTTATTATAAAGTCAGAATTGAAATTAAATTTAAATTTAAATATGCATGCTAAAAATAACTTCTAACTAAACTTATTGTACTTCGAATTGCTTGTCATCTAAAAAATCATTTATACTGTAATAACATTTAGTCAATAATATGTTTTTAATTTTAATTTTAAATACTCTAAAGCTGAGGTCTCTTAAGCGGGAGCTTGTTATAAATAACAGGTCCCATGCAGAAAATGCTCTTCCTAAATATTGTTTTTCTCGCAGAGTTCAGCCTTAATCTTTTTGCGTCTCGTCTGTTTCTTTGGACAGTGTACAAACCTGGGAACAGTTGCGGGTTACTTTTACAAATAATGCTACTTCTAATATATATGTATAGTGACGGAAGTGTTAAAATTTTATGTTCGATAAATAATGCCCTGCAAGTGTCGATTTGTCGTAGACCAAACATTGTTCTAACAACACGATTCTTCGCTTTAAACACTTTAATAGAATTGGTTGTGTTACCCCAGAAAGTTATGCCGTACCTTAAAATAGATGGAGCAAGACCGTGACATGAGGTCAAAAGAGCGCCTTTCTTCACAACTCGGGCAAGCTTGTGGAGTACATAGGCAGAGCTACTTAATCGCATACAAAGGTTGTCAGTGTGGTCTTTCCAATTTAATTTCTTATCGATAATAAGACCTAGAAATTTTTTAGTTTCAACTTCATTTACTTTATAGTTTAGATATTGTATGTTTATGTCAGGAATCAAATTAAATCTTTGAGTAAATTGCACTATATTTGGTTTTTGTATATTAATTTTTAAATTAATATTATTTAACCATGAAATTATTGTATTTAATGTATTATTAATGTCAATTTCATATAACAGTTTATTTTGGCAAGGAATTGTCACAGGGCTGTCGTCAGCAAAGAGTGTTCAGATACCTTTGGCAAATCGTTGATGTATATTATAAAAAGGAGGGGGCCTAGCACGCTACCTTGTGGTACGCCATACTTAACCACCCGTTCCTTAGATGTAAAGATTTCTTCGGTTTTATTTATTTTGGTTGATTTTATTTATTCTAGTAATTTGCTACCTGTTTGATAAATAAGATTTCATTAAATCTAATACATTACCCCTCACACCATAGGCATCAAGTTTTTTAATTAGTATGTCATGATTCACATAGTCGAAGGCTTGAGTCATGTCGCAATAAATTGCACAAACTGCATTATTTTTATCAACATTTGACATTACTTTATTAAGAAATTCATAGATACCTAAATTTATTGATTTGTTCTGCCGAAAACCTTTTTGCTCATTGCATAGAATGTTATGCTTTTCAAAAAAGTTATTTAATTATCGATAAAGGTACTTTTCAGATATCTTTGACATGACGGATATCAGGGCAATGGGTCTGTAGAATTCCATCTCTTCCCTATTTCCCTTCTTGAAAAGTGGTACAATCACTCTCTAGTAGTAGTCTAGTAGTAGAAGTTTGTGAGTATGGATGTGTGGATGTTTGTTACTTGAGTAACAAACATCCACACATCCACACATCCATACTCACAAACTTTCTATTAAGTATCTACTTTCTTGCGTTTATAATATTAGTAGGATTAATGTTATTACTGGCTAGTTTATAAAATAGTCTTACCAATGCTCCAAATTATTCAACGATCTTGACAACGGACACGTTTGCACGACACTGGACTGCAAGTCGGCTAAAGAACACGCTTGTCGCAACCTCGCGACTAACTTATGAGGTATCGACAAATTCGCATCACTAGCCTCCTCCACGTTGATCTCTGGCAACTGGACATTCTGCCTTTGCACATTTTTATCCTGTGTCCTCTTCTGACAGCAACATGCTTCAGTGCTGCTAGCATTTGAATCTCCCACATTGGTATGATTATCACTGTTACATGGTTTCGAGTTTTCTTCCGTCGTATTACGATTTTCACAGCCACTTTTACAATTGCCAGGTAGAGAATTTTCTACTAAGATGGTAGGTTGTGCAGCTAAAGGTCTTTTAATCTCTTGGCTCGATCTGTGTATGTTAGGATCTGAGGCGTATGTTTGTTTGTATTTATCGTTGAACTGCACGTGTTTTTTTCTGTTCATCAGTGACAGCTGGTATTGGCCGCGACGTTGTACCGAAGGAGACATGTTTGGAGATCGATTAGGTGAGGTGTACGCGGAAGCTGTTTCTGTTGGTCTTTTTTTGATGTTTTTTATTTCGTATTCTGTGGCTATCGCTTCGAAAACCTGGAAGATACAATATTGCTATGTTACTCGTTAGACCACAGCTATTCAGGAATTATTTTAACTTGTGAACTCTACTAGACACAACACGAGCGAAATAAATAAATTTCTAAAATTCAGAATGTGAAAGTTAGCCAGTTAAGATGAATGTAGGTTAGATACTATTTAACGGTAAAATTAAATAAACTATTTAAGGCTTATTGTTTATACGAATAAGTAACTAAATTATGACTTAAAAGATCACAGAGTTTCATGTTAAGAAAACATATCTGTGGGATAGTGTTTGCGTCACTTAAAAGTACATTTTTTTTTACAAAACCATGGACCTCAACACCAAAAAGTCGAAAATAACCGGTCAGTTCGACTTTGCACTATCACGGCACCGACTAACAAGTTATTTCACACCTTTTAGTGTTAAATTCGGTTCTTTTTCTTAGTAAAAAAAAAGTGTATAGTACAAGTACGACTGTGAGAACATAGGTACAATTTTTGTCTTGAAGATTTTGGTGTAGACTTGTGCATAGCTTACCTGTTCTGCGACCAAGTTTCTTGCATATGGCGAGTCCTTGGGCGGCAGCGTTTCTCTACATAATGCACATCGCTCTAGCCTCGACCAGCAAGCTGAAAAACAATATAAGTACAAATAATTCATGTTTTTATTTGAAGTGTATAGCCATTGAACTCGCACAGTTGTGACACGGGCATAAAGAGAATATTTTGGTAGTAGCGTCTAACAAACAGTGTAGTAATACTGAAATTCACAACGTTTTTGTCAAATCATCGACCTTTCACTTGCCAAAGTAACAACATTTAAATCACTTATAATAATGTTAATACAAAGTTTTTTTAAATTATTAAATCATTATTTACTAGCTGGTGCCCGCGACTCCATCTGCACACGAATAGTACTTCGTGTAGCTTATTATCTTCTCCACGGCCATAACTATATAACAATAAAATATGTACATGGTCAAACGCAATTGCTATAATAGTATTAGTAAATTTAAATACTTAGTAAATCAATCAGTAAACGCTAATAATAAAATACAGTACTTAAGTACATACAAATATATTTCAATCACAATGAAAAAAAAAACTATCATTACATTTCATCACCCTTGACGGTCATCGACCACGTCTATAATCTGAACGTAACGTCTCTTTATAATCTTATAGTGTATCGAACCGTCAAAATGATAGCGTGCAACTTTTGACTAAGCTATCAGAAATTGATACAAAATTTGACAGAACTGTCATCATTACATCTTGTTATTTTGTCTATGCTGTGCCCAAGAATATTACGCTTTTTCACCCGCGTGGTGATGGATGATGATGATGATGAAAAGTAGCCTATGTGCTATTCCAGACTATGATCTATCTGTGTGCTAAATTTCATCCTGATCCGTTGAGCCGTTCTGCCGTTTTTGAGTAACAAACATCCATTTATCCGTCCATCCATCCAAACTATCACATTTTTAATATTTATATATCTTATACCTAATGCAGGTATCTTAAATACCATTACAACAATAGTTCATATCTTATTACTTAATTAAAAGTAAACTAAACAATTAATTGCTACATTGTTAGTTCACTATGATATAAATCAGCGTTAGCTAAATTGTAGTACTTTAAAAAAAATTAGTACTTATATATCTATTGTATATTGTACAGTCGACTTTTTAGGAGTTAAGAAAATTTTATAAGAACTTTTTTTGACAGCCCTATTAGACCCTATTCTTGGAGTTCGTTGGGGTCAATGTGGTCTACAATGCAACCCCACGTCTGCAATCCCCACGACACCTATTCATATGCCATTCCACACACTGCATTCGCTCTCTCCCCGCGCTTGGCCCAGCTCAGGTTTACCTAGTCTACGTTCTGGAGGTCATTGCCGTCCTTGCCCTGGTGGTTTAGGGATGAACCTTCTGAGCATTAGAACAAATTTGGTTCTGGTTCACCTCTGTTCTGTGTATTTACTCATGTGCAGACGGGGCGCCGGCTGAAAGTACCTAAACTGCGGAGTAAAACCTCCCTGCTAAAATGTACGAAACGAGTTTTATTTAGGTTAGGCCTCAAAACCACTAGATCTGGCTAAAATGTTGCTAAGTTGGCAATACTGCTGATGGCGGGAATCATATTATCTAGCATCGCCATTGTCATAGATAAATCAGATTATATCCACACACCAGGGCCCTTACTATGAGTTCTTATAGCAGGACTTTTAGACAACTGCCCGATTTATTCGTACCATGACAACTTTAAAGCAGGCCTGCCCAGACCTACTATTCAAGAACCGCAGAAAAGCCATACACCTGTTTTTTTGTATGGACTCTCGTTAACATATCGCTCTAAATCCGCTCAGTTTGAGCTTACAATCGTCTAGGCGTCTGCAATGTTGGTGGTAAATTGTTTGAATGCCAGAGACAATATTATCCGTTCACTTTTGAGAAAACAATATTCAAACAGTTCACCTAAATGAGCGTCATGGTATGATTTTATTCAAAACTGTTTATGTCAGGTTTAAGAACTGCACGGAACTTGCATGGTTTTTATTAAAGCAGATAGTAAAGCCCCAGATCATCAATAAAACGTTGTTTTTGTGTTTCCCTCACCAATGCCCTTAGAAAGTTGAGTAATGCATCCACCGCTGTACTGTAACCATGGAGTATGATCTATGATGTGATGAGTATGTATATGCTCACCGTCGCAGTAGAGATGCGAGCGGCGGCAGGAGTGAGGCGCATGCGCGGTGGCGGCGCACACGGCGCATGCGAGCGCGCGCACCACGCCCGCCAGCGCGCGCCGCGACCGCTCCCCGCGCGACCCGCCCCCGCAGCTCCATAGCAACTGGACACCAGAATAATGTACCACAGAATAACTAACCGCAGAAAGTAGGTACATCGTCGGGTGGCCTGTAGAACATTGCCTACTCTAGCCTGTATACGCAGGGTTGTCAATCTCTTAATTATTATTTTTAACAGTTCGTGCTGATGTTTGACTACTATCTCACTTTCGTCACGAGTGACGAACAGCACTGCGCCCATTACTTACCCGCTTTGTCTCCACTAAAGAAAGTTTAAAATACATATTATACATTAAATATCGTATTGATGAACAAGTTAAAGTAATCACTTAAAGCAACGATTTTTAATTCTATTGACTAGAATTTGCGTGAAGTTAGAACTATCAAACGCTAGAATTCTTAGCCGAGTAATAGTCACCATTTCCTTTGCTGAGAACACGTCAATTTTTCGTTCTTATTGAAATGAAATGAAATCATATTTTATTCTGTATAGGCCTACGGGGGCACTTACAAATAATTGTCATATTACATTTAATATTTCTTAAATCGACAACCGGATCGGAACGCGGAACGCTGTAAACGACTGCGAAGATCTGGCAAGAAACTCGACGGACTTGTCTTTTTACATATTTTTGTCGTCAATTTCTTAATTGATGTAGGTAATTAATGTTTGTTTATTTTTACCTCCAGTGTGTTGCCTTATAAAAGACCTTAATAATGTTATCAGTGGGGCAAGACACGCTACAATTTGACATTGTAATACACGAATAATCCAAAACTTTGTAAACATTTTTGACAGACTAGTTTTAATAGTAATTTTAAACACATTAATAGGCAAATCTCGGATAACCTTGGGAAGTTTATTATAGAATCGTATACATTGTCCCATAAAAGAATGACTTATTCTGTGGAGACGCGTTACATGTACGGATAGCTTGTGCTTATTCCGCGTGTTGATGGAATGAGCATCACTCCTTTTATCAAAACTGCTAATGTTTTTCTTTACATACATTTGATTTTCATAGATAAACTGAGAGACAATCTAATACAATTGTAAAAAGATACATCCAAATTTGTTAGGGTTATACATGTCATGCATTTACTTAAGTAAGTGCTTGGACGTTTCATTGCTCGAAATAAGATTTAGAGATACAGATTATAGATACGATTTTCTGTTGAAGTATTCTGCCGTCAAGTACTTACTTCATTGAGAAATTACTTAGCAACAAGTAATTACTTGTTTATAAATAGCTTGGTTATAGTATCTAAACGTGACAGGAACAAAGAGACGTTACCTCAGGGTCATCACTAGGATCAACTCCGCAGTTCCAAACCAGCAGCGAGACTCCGCGGCCGGCGCCGTCCCCCCGTATCAGCCCTGCCACCTGCCCCACCTGTACACGGACACAGAAATGTTACCACTAACCTCATTCGACTTTATATCAAGACTGAGGACAAACAAAGTTCACTTCGTTGTTTATCACGTTACTTAATTACATTTCGCTCGTTGTGATAGAGAATGGTGATAAAAAACATGCGGAGCAGTCTTTGAGGCATTTGGGGACTGCCGATCAAATCAAATCAATAATTCATTTGTGATACACAGGTTATTAACAGTAGTTATTAAGTTTATTCTTTACATACAAATATACAAATCTTTCCTCTTTATAATATTAGTGTAGATTATGTGTATAATAATATTGCTAATATTATTTTATTATATATAACTTAAGTTATAGTTTTATATACAAGGTAATAAAAATAACAATTAAAACTAATTTATAAGCTCCATGGTGGGCCAATTTTGCCACGCTGGATGGTTATTGGTGGTTATTACTATATTTATGTTTATTAACAAAGATCTTAATTATGAGGTAGGTATATAGGTATATGGTTCATGCCGTGATCAGCGTTGTGAGCATACAAATATACGTTATTATAAAATTTTAAATTAATGTCAAAATAATATGCTATAATTTATTAAACATTATATTTATAATTAAATTGTAGAACGTCAACTGGGCATCAACAAACAATTTCATGTAAGATTTTACTATTGCCAATAGACGTGAAAACTATGCGAATTATTTTTAAGACACACAATCAGCAACAATAGGTAGTCATGGAAACCATTATCGTGCCTAAAGAAGTTTTACTTCAACACTACATTATCTATGACCAGGCTGGGAAAAATACATGCTTTGCTTTAATTGAAATACAAATTAAAAAATACTGTATTGCATGTAGGTAAAATACAAAATACAACATACAATGAAGTACGGTATTTAAAATATAAAATACAAAATACAGTATAATAGCTATTTTTAATTGAAATACGAATTACAAATTACAAAATTAATTCAAGTAAGCTAATTGAATTATAAAATACAAAATAGAGTATTTTAGCTATTTTTAATTGAAATACGAAATACAAATTACAAAATAAGTAATCTAGGCCAGCGCGGGCTGAAAAGTATCAGTAAAACCAAAGTTTCCTTTCATGAACACTAGATTTTTAAATGTACCTGAGGTCAGACAAACAAACTCTTGTTGACTGCTAAAGAAAACAATCTTTCTAATCGTCCCTCACAATCGATAAATAAAGGTTAAGTGTATTTTAATGTTAAAATGTATTTTGAAGCCTCAAGTATTTGAAATACGAATTACAAATTACATTTTACGGAAGTAATTGAAATACAAATACTAAATACGTATTTGTATTTCAATTACGTATTTTAACTACAAGTAAACAAATACTGCCCAAACCTATCTATGACAAAGCGTTCAGTGACGGTGACGATGACGCGAGTTACTTAATTTTCTACAGACTTCCAAAAAGGAGTAGGTACTCTAATTTGACAGTTCTTTTTTTATGTTTGTTACCTCATAACTTTCGACTGGGTGGACCGATTCTCAAAATTATTTTTTTGTTTAAAAGCTGGTGCTTTCCGTGTGGTCCCATTCAATTCAATTTCATCAAATATGTCCAGTAGTTTTTGAGTTACACTCCAATAACTGATTTTTACCATAGTACTCGTAATAGAATGGAAGTCAATATTACATTTTTTAAATTGCACTTGTTCCTCAAACAAAAAGCCAATGACGATGGCCTGTTTCATTATTTTTGTTCACACGCGCCTATAGAAGTTTTCACTTCAAAAAGTATCCTACGTAATGCAGAGACTTATCTATCTACCTGCTGAATTTCATCAGAAATCCGTTCGAGCCGCTTTTGTGTAGCAACATTCGTATTTATGATTAAGGAAGATTGTTTATGATTAAGGATATAAATGCGAAAATAATTATGTGTGTTTGTTACGTTTTCACGTCTAAACGGCTGAACAGATCGTACTCCAATATGGCATGGAGATAGCTAATATCCCGGGGAAACACATAGGATACTTTTCATCATCCTCATCCATCATCAGACGGGTGAAACTGCAGGACATTTGATACTATATAGTTTGATACTCACAGGTAGACCCAGTAGATCTTTCCCATCAGCTTGCAGCAAGCAGTCCCCTGTCTTCAAACCAGCCGCATCTGCTCTCGTCTCCGGAGTCACCTCACGAACCTGTGGTGTATGATATACAGGGGCCTTACTATCCGCTTTGTAAAAACCATGCAAGTTCCGTGCAGTTCTTAAACCTGACATAAACAGTTTTGAATGTATTCACGCCATCATCACCATGATGCTCATTCTGTAGGGCTTCCATGAGTTTACAACATCGACACCAATCGTAGCTTGGTATCGTCTGCCGCGAAAAAAATGTATGAAAAAAAGAACAGTGCCACCTCGCGTTCAATTGTAGAACTAAAATCGGTAGCGAATACGCCAATCACAAGCTCAATAGGTAGACGAGATCGAGTATCGACTATAGATGACATTTATGTTGCTCGTAACTCATGGTAGAGGTATTGTATTGATAACGGCCACAGGTACACGCTTGTAATATTTACTCACAGAATATTTATTTTTATAATTAACTATCGACTGCGCCCGAATTCGTTCGCGTGGTAGGCTCGGCCTTCGGCCTCGCCATAACCTCCCATCTTTTCTTGGATTTTCTTTCATAAGAACCTTCTCCGGACAATAATTAACCTAACAATAAAAGATTTAACGAGTTTGTTCCATACGTTCTCAAGTTATAGCGTGACCAGGAGAAAAAAGGATTTATATATATATATCAAAGTCCCTCACAATCATTGCCCTCTCGCCCAAACGTGCCTATCAGGCTAGCGGCATTCCCGCGTTGTATGGCCAAGGAAATGTTCTGCACAAGTTAATGGCCCGACTGAGGATCACGCGTTCTCTCCCTCAGGCGCCGCCCGAGTTCTTTAACAAATCTCTTGGCCTCCAGGCCCCACGGCCCAGCCGTCTCCACAGCAAACGGCACGAACTCGTAGGCTGACTCCAAGGCAGCTTAATGCAACAATATGTATATTGGCATATTTTATTTACATACTTCTTTAAGAAATTTAAACAATTAAATTAAAGCATTATTCTCCTAACAAAACAGTCCTTTAAAACATTTTAATAATATTTTTAATAATAATAATATTTTTATTCAAATAACAAAATGGTTCGGTTTCACTCTTAAAACTAGTTACACAATGCTAATGTATGTTACTTAATATTATTAATAACCCTGATCTCCACACTAGGATTCCCTGTGTCGTGCAGATATATATGTATATATGTGTGTATTATATTTATATACATAGATAAAGGTTTTTACCCAAGGATATGGATCCCACAGAGTTCTCGTCAGTCTGAACCCCAGGCCTTCACCTTCGTCTTCAGGGAGATTTAACTGTAACAAATTGTCATTTATTTAATTGCAGGCGGAATTTTTCCTTCTGATATTGAACAAGTACAATTTGAAAAATTAAATACCGACTTCTAATCTATTAAGTTATTGGAGTGTAACTCAAAAACTACTGGACCGAATTTGATGAAATTATGGGACCACATGGGAAGCACCAGCTTTTAAACTTAAAAGAGTTTTGAGAATCGGTTCACCCTATTGAAAGTTATGAGGTAACAAACATAAAAAAACAGTCGAATCGAGTACCTCCTCCTTTTTGGAAGCCGGTAGAAAATTCATGATGCTTGAGTTACTAGGTGGTCTCTATCGCTTTTCCCTGGGACTAAATGATCAGACTTGGCTGTCCGGGGTCTCATTTAGTTGTTGTGTTGTTGTTAGGGTTGGAGACGCAAGAGCAATCACAAGAAAGATGTGTTTGTTAAAATAAGCTAAATAAAGTTGAAGTATCTGTTTGTAACTCCAAAAATGCTGTTAAATTTTCACTAAATACCTACCTACTTACATAAAAAAAATATTTGAAATTTTTAGTTGTCTGCTCGTTTCGGCTTATATGAGAAACGGCTGGAACGATTTTAATGGGACTTTCAGTGGTAGATACCTATGCCGTGGTCCGTTTTGCGATAATTTTGCTCACAGTGCTATCGTCTACCAAAGCTGGTCCGAGACAAATATCGCGATGTTGACAGCTCGTGGCACTGTAAGCGTGTTGTTAATTCGGACCAGAGTTGTAGCAATAACGAACCAAAAACAAATATCATAAAAATATCGTACATAGTGTGAAGGTTAACTATGTGGTGTGTGGATTAAAAAGAAATAATGGAATGGATGGACCGACTTTTACAACTTTTACATCAAAAAGAAGGGACACCAGTAAAGACATTGTAGAAATAAACAAACACCTGTCACTTTTGACAGAACGCTCACGACGATTATGGTGTAGAGCATGGTTCATGTAATCGTCAATATGGCGGCAGTTAAGACGTCATCGATGACGTAGCGTGGGCCATCGTAATCACGCTCACGGTGAAAGGGACCGACTGTTATCGCGCTAATAGCGATTATGGCTCAATTGGGACCGTACTGCTAATGTTATATGGAGTAACTTAGGCTACTTTTTATTATTCATCATCATCATCATCATAATTTATATACATATACTACATCAGGGTTGGTCATATACATATTTCCTAAATTAATTCAGTGATTTTAGGAAAAAAATCAGTATGTGTGTTAGGCACACAATCTGTTCAGTTGTGAACCGATTTACAAGCAATGTTTTTGTTCGATGTTAATTTATCATTTTTTGAGATCAGTTGAAATCGTTGTGAATGAGTTCTTCAGGGGTAGTACTACCACGATACCCTTTTCTACAGTGCAGCAGTAATGTTCTCAATACTGTGTTCCGGTTTGAAGGTATGCCGGTGAAATTACGGACACATGCAACTTAACAACTTCATGTCTCAGGGTTACGTGTGCAGTGCAGTTCGTCACTTGACGGAATGGATCTTTTCTAGGCAGACGTTACCGCTTAACAACAGGTGGGTCTGGTGCCTATTAACCTAATGACGTAAAAAAATCAACAGCAGGTCTAATAGAATGCAAGTCCGTTTAAGCTTCCCAAGGGAAATAGTCCACCTGTAAAACTAGAAGATATGACATTACCTCACCAAGACAAGGTTAAATACCTTGCGGCCTTATTAATAAACTTGTAGTAAACCCGGAGTAGTCAAAACATCTATCTGTCAATTTTTCGCTTGCAGTAAATGTCACGCGTGAAAGCAAGACAAAGCATGTTACGCCTAATCTATGTTTACGCAACGTTTATTAATAAAGGCCTTGGTGTTTATCTGGAACGTAGCTTAACCATGGATAGATCATGTTTCAACCAAGAGAGAGGAACTCAAAATAAGATACAGTCGATACTCCTGGCTACTGGACCGAAATAGCAAATTGTCAACAGACAACAAACTGCTTATATACAAGTCTGTACTTAAGCCAATATGGATGTATGGAATCCAATTGTGGGGAACCGCTGCTAAATCCAACATCTCGATTCTACAAAGAATGCAAAATACAATGCTGAGAACCATAAGCAGAGTCTGTACCATGAGACTCTGCTTAATAACCAACACAGAGATCCACACTAATCTCAACATGAGCACAGTCAAAACAGCAAAAACTATCGGCAACGCCTGCTCAGACATCCCAATAACCTGGCTTTACATTAGTCACTCACACTTATGAGCCCAGGCTTAAGAGAAAGCGCGTCTTCTCGAGTAATCGACCTGTGGGTCAGAGAACAGGAACCTATAAGTAGATGCCTTCAATGGAGGGTACACTTCTTTAGACACAAGCATTCAACGCATCTGCTTATAGTCAAAGGACTGATTGTAGATAAAGACTATGAACCAAAAAAAATCAGTGTAATATTTTTCAAAATGGTATACCTATATATTGTGCCTCCTTCGATATTTACATCGGCCCGCATGGTGCTGGAAGCTAATGCCCGTTTTCACCAACATTTTAGGTAACACCTAAGCAAAGTTAGGTTACATTTTGTACTACTAAGTGTTACCTAACTGACTTAGGTGTTACCTAAACTGTTGGTGAAAACGGGCATAATTCTACTATTTCACATCGTTCAACAATCTATCTCGCTGCAACTGCAGTTCTAATATTATAAAGTGTTGATCGATCGCTGACACCAACACAAACCTGCAGCCAGACGCGGATCCAAGCCTCATAAAAGGTAGTGGCCATAGTTACCCACACACACATAGAAAATCGGGCGAGTGCGAGTCAGAATATGAATTCGCTCATGGTCGATATAGTCATAGTATAAAGATGCAACAGTATGGTAAAACTAAATAGTAACTAATAATAAACAGTAAACTAAGCCTAGTTTAAGCGAAATAAACTTATACGTGACCACTCGTGTTGATGCGGCCTCACTACTGTCAGCACCGCGACAACCGCTTACGGGTGTCGTCGATGCGCATGTTTGTGTGAGTTAACCGTTGCGAACGTTTGTAGGTAGTTTCCGTACTGTTTATATTTATACTGTGATATAGTGGACCTTCAATGAAGATATTTTCAAAATAGATGGCGCCTTGACAAAGATTTTATACAGCTATTACCTACACTGTATAAAATCTTTGTCAAGGCGTTTTCCACGTGGGCGCATAGCCGTGGGGCTAACACTGGTCATTTAATAGAAAATTACAAAAGTAGGTAAATGTGTTTGTTTGCACCTAACAATGTCACAGTCTTTAAACTTCTGAACCGATTTTGATGAAATATTTTTCTAAATTTAGTTTTTATGTCAATCGGTGACGAGACGAGCAAGTCTCTCGACTGATGATGAGCGTTACAGATCAGTGCCAATCAGAATTTTTAACTACAACACATCAAATCCATGCATGATTTGATAACGTAATGTAATTCCAGTAAGCACCTAATACATAATTTTATTTAGGTGCTTATTCAATGCGTTGATATTTTTTCGATATCCAGGTTTTTTATATTTATTAAGGCTTTGGATGTAATTAGTCTATCGACCTTAGTAAACCGTGAAAGTGTGATGACTGATGTCACAAGTCTTTTAGGGTTGTGGGCATGCCCATCGTGCCCACAACGGTGGATCCGCGCTTAACTGCAGCTGGTCAATAGAATAAGAAAACCTATAATTCAGCTACGGTTCGATAGCAGTCGGAAGATATTTAGTTAGTGGAATCGGCACCCTGCTGGGTTGGCACCGAACTTACCACCAGTAACCTGACTCCAGACGCGGGTTCCGGCTCCCTCCCACTGCCAGTCGATGTCGCAGCTGTCAACGCCGTATCCATCTTAAATAAAAAAGGTCTTCATAAGCTTAAAATATCTCAGATCTATCGATGAGAAGGAATATATCTCAGATCTATTCGTATCTTTTCTACCGACTTCCAAAAAGGAGGAGGTACTCATGTTACTTACTTTCGACTGGGTGAACCGATTCTCAAAAATATTTTTGTTTGATAGCTGGTGCTTCCCGTGTGGACCCATTTAAATTTCATAAAATTTGGTCCAGTAGTTTTTGAGTTACACTCCAATAACTGAATAGAATGGAAGTCGGTATTAATTTTATTCAAATTGTACTTGTTAATGCTATAGTGTTCACGCATTATCTTTTTAATCCTTTGAGTAGGTACCATTGACGTAAATGCACGTTCGTTGCATTCATAAATCTTTCGTTTTAATTATCGCGGTATATGAAGGGATAACCGACTTCAAATAGAGGAGGAGGTGTCTCAATTCAACCGTATTTTTATGTCAAAATTCAAAAATTCAAAAATTATTTATTCAGTTTAGGCATCATAGACACTCTTATGAACGTCAAAATTTTTAAATGATTCTACCGCTGTCTTCGGAAAAGAACCACCGCCGAGAAGAAGCAGCAAGAAACTCGTGGGCCATTATTTTTTCAAGTCTTTGTACATTGAGGTTACATATGAATAGTATTAAAATAACAAATTTATTCAATAGTTAGTAGTAGAAAACTAGGCAGAAGTGGAAAGCTTCCAGCATACTTTCCATCTTTGTCTTCTAAGTAGTGACTCAATTTATAATAGGCTTTTTTCATTAGTATATTTTTGACACGTAACTTGAATGAACACTATGTGTTCGCGGAACTTCGCCGTTTATGAACCGATTTTGATGTTTTTTTGTTTGGTAGAGTATACTTCCAAGATGGTCCCATTTAAATTTCATCAAAATCGGTTCAACACTTTTTGAGTTACACTAACTGAAAAATGCTTTACCTATCTTGATGAATTATCATTGACGGTGAATGACAATCGATCCCGTCAGTAGTTACTAAAAAAGGGTGAAATATTAATATATTTTTCGACAAGTTATTTCACACTTTCAATGTTGAAGTCGGTTCCATTTTTGGTACGTACATAATGTATTTCAATTTTAAAGTTTTGATTGTACCTACCAAGTTTTAAATTAATTTATCTATTAATTTTAAATAATATAATCAATTAATATATATTTTAATATTATAATTAGTAATAAATATAATTATTAATTAATTATTTTGTACTATTATATTTAGAGGTTGTATAATATATTGAAATATACAGTTTCATGTTTTAAATGTTTATCGGGACTTATCACGTATTATTTAATATAGGTAAAAATATGTACCTTTCGCTCGACGTTGCAGAGTCAGCTCGTGACCACGGCCATTATAACATGGTCGAAACGTCGAGCGAAAGGTATATATTTTTACCTATATTAAATAATACGTGATAAGTCCCGATAAACATTTAAAACATGTGTTCAAATCGCGAAAGTTTAAAAATTACTAGACAGTTTAAAAAAAAAAAACGTGTTCAATAGTACAAATTAATTATTGTACCTACTGCTTGCTCATTTCATGCAACTTCGTATTTAAATATATGATTTCAACTTATACATGTTTAAATAAAACTTTCACACATATAACAAAAAACAAATCAACGAATAAAAATGTTACATAGAAATTTTCCCTGTTTGTTGATTTTTAGTAGAGGGGTTGATTTTTAATAATTATATTAGATAAGTAACCAGCCAATGTTTATCGAAATCGGTTTCATTTAGTTTAGTTTAATTACAGAAATAAGTGGTCACCAACATTCAAACACAGCTTTTACATCCTAACCAATATTATAAAGTTGCGAGAGTAAGTTTGTTTACGTGATTGTTTGTTACGCTTTCACGCTTAAACTCAGACAAAATAAAAAAGTCAAGACAGAATGTTGTGAACAGAAAAGTGAGGCCGGTAAAACTACGCCTCGCCGTGTACATACATTTTTACATACAAATCCTACAACGAAACTACGCCTTGGCTCGTCAGTCGAACTATCGCGGTGCGTGGAAGCAACACGTAAAGTTTTAATTATCATTTAATTTAAAATTATTATTTATTGATAAATTTTGAATAACTTTAATTTAATTTGAATTACCATGACAGTACCGAGTCACGCACATGTAGTTTAGAAAACCAGCCTCACTTCTCGGTTCACAACATTCTGTCTTGACTTTTTTATTTTGTCTGAGCGCTTAAACGCTCACACGGAACGTACTGAACATTTGGCGTGGAGATAGGTTACATCCCGGGGAAGGATATGGGATACATTTAATCATAATCATCCGTCAGCACGCGGGGGAAACGCGGGGGGCGCGCTCGTACCCTGATTAAAGAAAAAGCAGAATTTTTAAACACCTAGTGTAACGAAACAGATCGATAGTATATTATGAAAAAAATACTAAGGTCAGAAAAGAAATAGGAAAAGAGTTATAACCGAATAGAATTCATATATATAACTCTCTTTCAGCAGAAAAAAATCCTGAATAGGTCCACAAAAATAAACTTTCACGTCCAAACTCTCGGAATTTTTAGCGATAACACTATATTTTTTTTAGTTAATACTTAGCCAACGTATAGTACTAAAGTTGTAACCAGCAGTTTTTTCAATTGTGTTAGTGTATATCGAAAAATATAAAGAAGACGTACAAAATTAACGCATTTTCGCATTACATCGTCTAATCTAACAAACAATTTTCAACCTTACGTAAAGCATCGTAAATTATTTTAAACTTGGGGTTGGACCGCGTCTTAAAAAGTAAAAGTGACTATAATAGAAGTCTATGTATGATGATATAGCCGGCACTCTAGCTCTCACCTATACTTACAACCATTTTATAGATATAAATACAAAATTTTAGACATTAAATATGTCTCACTACATACTTACATACTTATTTTATTATTATTATTTTATGTATGTTTATATTACTTGTTTTTCCTTCCGTTATTTATATTGTCGGGGATCCGCCCGTGAAGTCACCCTGTCCTTGGCTCTGTCTGAAAACCAGCGCTGTCTCATGTTTACAAATGTGGGGCAGCATTATGCTGAGACAGGGCCGGTTTGACATCACAATATACTCTTATGAGTCTGTGTTTAAGAGGATTGCATAGCTAGTACTTTCCATGCTAAAAGAGAAAACTCTTTTCTACCTCTTAACATTGTCCGATTTCAGTGTTTTTTTTTCATGGAATCTTCACATTGTTAACTATGCCCGTACGTTTCGATTTTTTCAGTATTTCAAAGTAGGTACTATACATTTTCTTTTTTAGATCATCAAAAAACTGAAAAAATCAAAACGTACGGGCATAGTTAACAATGTGATGATTCCATGAAAAATATATCACTGAAATCGGACAATGTTAAGAGGTAGAAAAGAGTTTTCTCTTTTAGCATGGAAAGTACTAGCTATGCAATCCTCTTAAGTTGTATTATTAACTCTAGTCTTACTAATTACTGTGTTTTGTCTCTATTTGTGTAAGACGAGAAGTCCTATCTTCATCAAGATCCGTTCAGCCGTTCTGACGTATTTGAGTAACAAACATCCACCCAATCTTTGGCAATTGTATTATTAAATTGCGAACCTGACAATAATTAACACAATAAAAAGAATTGGCGTGATTGTTCATCCGTTCGCAAGTTATAGCGTGACCAGTAGGGGTTCATTTTTATATACTACTACGGCGCGGTTAGTGGATTTTGCATATTTCCACAGCGTAATGTCATATGGGATATTGCTATGGGGTTCAGCGGCTGATATAGAGACCATATTTATTCTTCAGAAACGTGCTATTAGAGCTATATACGAAATGGGTCCCCGTGAATCATTGAGAGATTTATTTAAAGAAATCAATATATTAACGTTGCCTTCCTTATATGTATTTGAAAATATAATGTATGTTCGTAAAAATTTGCATAAAATATATAAGTTAAATAGTGATCACCACACTTTTAATACCAGAAATACAAATAGGATAGCTGTACCTAGTTTTAGACTTGCGAAGACTAATAAGTCATTCCTATGAAATTGTGTGCGTTTTTACAATAAAATCCCAAAGCACATAACTGAGCTCACAGAGGGCAAATTCAAGCTGACAGTAAAAAACGTTTTAATAAAAAAAGCTTACTATAACGTTCGACATTATATAGAAGATAAAGATGCTTGGAATACTCCACTTCTGGCAAGCTGTCTCTCTGCCACCCATAAAATGTAATATTTGTAGTACCTAAGTAGAAACATTGTAAACATCTATATAAAAAGAATGGCCCCGAGTTTCTTGCCGCTTCTTCTCGGTGGGCTCTATATATTTTGGAACGCGGCGGTAGAGACTTCAAAGTACAATATAATGAAAAATTGACGTTCATAAGTGCGTCTTTGATGCCTAAATTGAATAAATGATTTTGATTTTGATTTTATATTATATATAGGGTAAAACCCGGATAGTTGCGTCGGTGGGATACATGCTGCAGTTTTGAATACGCTATGTTAGGGCTGTTTGTGCCATTAACGCTTTACTGTAATTAGAAGCGCCCATCCCACAGGCCTCATTACCATGTCAGCTGGTGGTATAGGTGCAAGCGTTTTGTCTGTGTGAGCGAAAATCTTCCGCGGCGGAACTTTAAAAGGCGTCCAAATTATATTGGTAAGTAGTTTCTGTTGAATATTTTTTGTACTGATTGTAATTTTAGGCAAAAACGTTGTGTATGTTTATGTATTAGAGATTATACTACACTGTTTATTATGTTTTATTGTTGAATAGTTTATATTCATTTTGTAAATAAAAAGGGCAAGTATCGGTACCAAAAAGGATAGATGCGCTATCTAGTTGAAGAATTCACATTTGCGGATAGTTGCTCTATGGGCAACTATGCGCAAATGTGAATTCTTCAACTAGCCAAATAATATTTTATACATATGATGTTTTTAACTGACCTAATTGACTAATTAATGCTAAAACTATCTTTAACGTTAAAGTTTTTACATTACTATTATGGTTGTTTTTGGATGGTTTAGTTAGAACATTATAACATAATTTTATTTTGTAATTTTGTTTAGTATACTTAAATATGGATAATATTAAAGACTTAAACTAATGAATAATAAAGACTAAATCTGGAAATGATATTAATTTACTTTTTTCTTATAATAATCATAAAGAGGCGTCTATCCCCGCACGAGGCAACTATCCCACGAAACATTTTGATCGTTAGGCAAGTATCCGGTACAGTTGGCAACTATCCTCTTTTCAGAGGTCAAATAAAACAGGATTCACACGAAACAAAATATTAAAATTATGTTTACAAAATAGGTTAGTATAAAAATTAAAAGACCTATCTATTGATATACATGTCACGAGTTCATTACTCTTTGTAAGTACATTACTGTAAATACTTAGTATAAGTACATATTTTTAGTAATAGAGCTTTTACCCTAGATAGATATAGTGATGGCGGTAAGTACCCTTGGTATATTATTTATGGCCATCACATTAACCATGAACCATATAAGTTCCAAATAACTTCAATACTGTTCATTCTCCTTACCTTGTTTTGAACACGTAGAGAAAACTCTTCAAATTAACTTATAACAATAGTTAGTGGACAACCGAAGCCAAAAGCAAATTAGGAAAAATGATTGATCACCAATACATTACACAATACGCGAGTATAAAGTAGAACGAGCGCGTATGTACTGGTGCGAAGATCAAAACATGTGTAGGGCTGGGATCGAGGCGAAAGTTGTGTCGATATGTCGATAAACGTTGTTTCGTAGTGAATAGCGTAATGGGCCGTACAGCAGGCGCGGATCTAGCCCACAAAAAAGGTTGTGGTCACAGCCACCCGTAAATCAGCCAAGTACCTACGAGTCGGAGCATGGACTCTTTCATGACCGATATAGTATCAAGTCGCACGCCTGATGTTAAGCGTCACGCTTGCCCATAACAGTCCAGGGCCATTCAGAATTTTGAACTGAGTACAACACTTCAAAACCGTGCATACCAAAGCACTGCGCTTTTTACTAGCATATATAAGATGTTCTTGCTCTGTAACTTCGCTGGAAACGTCGTGCGTCACGGTTCAGCATACAAAATGTGAGTTATCTGTGTCACAGTTGCACTAGATAAATGACAGTTTATACGTAAACGACACGTTACGTTACACTTACGCAGTTATTCTTGATAGGCCCAAAGAACCATCAATAAGATTGGACCGACTTATGTGCATTAATATTACCATTATCAAAACTTAATAACATTCGACAATTCTTTCTCTTTCTCCATGTCCTAAACCTCTGACTAAGTTCCACGATGTCGCATTCCGCGTCGAAATAAGGTTATCGCGATACAAACGATATGCTTAAAATGATATGGAGAAAAACTTATGTTATTTTGTGGTAGTGCCACGCTGCAACCTCACAGCCGCATGTGCCGGCACGACCGGAGAAGTACCACACTCATGGTATGAACTCATGAAGTAACATAGCTTGCAATTACCTTTCGTCGATTTGTGGGAGGTTCCGGAGGCTCGATTCCCCCTTCTCCCTCCTCCCTCACCCCTTCTATCTTTTCCTTCCTATCATCATTCCTCAAAGTCGGCAACGAGACTTCTGGTATTGCGGATGTCCATGGGCGACGGTATCACTTACCATCAAGTGAGCCGCTTGCTCGTTTGCTAACCTATCCCATAAAATATGTGTTTATCTTATGTTTTTTTATCAATAGGCTACAAAACAAACAAGAGGCCCTTCTGGTGTTAAGCGGTAATCTCTGCCGCAGACGCATTTCAGCACAAATGACGAACTGAACTGCGCCCATAACCCTAAAATGTATTAAATTTATCTGAAAGTCTGAATCTCAGGTGTCTCTTATTTCAATGGCAACCATACTCATTAAACAAGGACACAATTACGAGTATGTGAATATTATGGTTCATGGTGGAAATATAAAGGTACGGTGGCAGTACAACCCAAGAAACTCGGTCACAAAGAGTTCTACTGGTATACCTAGGTATAACATTTAAGCTAGTTGCATTCTAAACTGAATTCATATCCATTGATTGGTTTAGTAAAGAAGCACAAACATACAAACTCACACAAATCTTCATCCACACCCTTATTTAAATCCTCTCTCTCTCTCGCTCACAAAAGTTTTTATTTATATCTAATATCAATTTTATTATAAAACTCTATAAAGTGTAGAACTGTCAAGTCGTGTGAACTCGTGTGGGTGATAGTAATCATGACGCCATAAATATAAATAATTAAAACCTTTTTTTGAGGGCGGGAAATGCTGTGCACTTCCCTTCCGCCACGGGGGTGACGAAAGGGGCTAAGACCCACTAAAACCCTCCCGTGAGCAGTCCTCCGCTAAGGTGGGCCAAGACGGGGTCACGCTTGCATTCACTATCGCGCCCCAACGGTAGGACCGGGTTAACCGGGCCTCAGCGCCCGTGAACGGGTGACCTTGCTCACCAAGGTCACCCCCTAAACGTGTAGGGCCGTGCAAGCCGGCGAAGAGTCCCCCGACTATTCCGTTCGTTGCCCGTGACACGACCGCACTACCAGGCACTACCAGTAGAGTGAAGGGTAATTTTAGTTTCCTGTGCCGCTACTATTCCTATTGGCTGATTAAACTCGTGTTATAAAATCTCCCGTGGATTACCTCATTACCCATGGCACTACTAATATATTGTTTATTTTGTCGCCATTGACCCCACTACGGAGGAGGGAGGAGACGTGCAAACCCCATAAGAAGTTTTATGATTTGATTACTAATAATAAACATAGTTGAGACACGAAGGTTTAAGGCCCCATTTGTATCAGAGACGTAAATTTACGTGAGTTTCATTCATAAATCTTTTGTTTTACTTATAACGGTTAAAATCAGACAAATTGATTAACATGAAAGACAGATTATACATATATTACATAAAGTAGAACTCTATCTATACTAATATTATAAAGAGGAAAGATCTGTATGTATGTATGTTTATAACGAGTTGGCTTAAAAAGTACTGGACCGATTTCAAAAATTCTATCACCATGTGAAAGCTACAGTTACATTCACCCTGAGTAACATAGGCTATATAAGATTCATCATCATCATCCATCACCGCGCGGGTGAAACCGCGGAGAGCAGCTAGTTTTCTATAAAGTGGTATAACATATAATAATATAACGAATACCAATAAAACAATCGCAATTTTATCTAATAAAGTATACTTAATTAATCAACTGTATGTACGTGTTGCCTACACAAACATAATTGATCATTTCCATTTATATTACTAGTGTGTTCGTTTGAACCGGATCTTAATTTGAGAGTTCTATCGATAAATCGCCAATATTGATGAGTGCGACCCCATCACTACCGCAACCGGTTCACCTTACGTTTCGAGGCTTAAGGCTGAAGGCTCGATATTGCGACACACTTCTCATTAAGAAGAGAGAGGCTGTGCTTACATACGCTACATGAAATTTAAACGATCGAATATATTCTCTAATTTAAACTATTCTACGTCACCATCAAATATTTTACAAAAATAAAAATATACCAAAAAAATGGAACCGATTTCAAATATAAAAAGTGTGAAATAACTTGTTAAAGTCGGTACCATGCACACGTGATAGTTCAAAAGTACCTATTCATAAACTTGGACAAGTTATTTCACACTTTTTATTGGTTTAAGTCGGTTCCATTTTTTGGTAAAATTAATATTTTTCACTCTTTTTAGCGACCCTTGCTACTTACGGGATCGATTGTCATTCACCGTCAATAAGGTTATCATCAAGATATGCGACAACACTTTTCAGTTATCTACCGACTTCCAAAAATAGGAGGAGGTACTAATTCTACTGATAATACTAATACTTATAGATTAGATAGTTATTATTATTATTTTATTTAATTTTTAATTACTAACAATGTAATGTTTAAATGAAAGTAAGTAAATAAACATAGTACAATTCTACTGTTTATTTTATGCTTGTTATCTCATAACTTTCTACTGGGTGAACCGATTCTCAAAATTCTTTATTTGTTTGAAAGCTGGTGCTTCCCGTGTGGAGAGTATCTCAAAAACCCCTTGACCGAATTTGGTGAAATTTAAATAGGGCCGCCTCGCAAGAATGGGGATACACTGTTAAAAGTTAGGCGTGGTCAAACATAACAATACACGTCGAGAAACTCCTCCTTTTGGAAGTCGATTAAAAATTATTAATTGCCTGGCAAAATAAAAAAATAGTACCTACTTATTGCTAAATTCTAAATGCACGCAATTGAATTTAACTTCAATGTAATTATTTATAATTTTTAGTACGAGTAAGTAATGCAATTGGTAGGTACGAGTACCTACTACCTAAAATTAGTATGTATTGAGCTAATTTATTGTGTATGCTACGACTATGAATAAATAATAAGTATAATATAATACCGCAGGGGCGGCTGTGTGGCGACACCGCGGACCCTGATTCTCCCTGGGGCTAAATGAGACCCCTGACCCCCGGCTTGCCTTAATTGGCCGTCTGGGGGTGGAGACGCAATAGCAAGTAACAAAAAGCTCCAAGGATGGAAGTGTTAAAGGGCATAACGCCGGTAGTAGCGCTCTAGTGAAACCGCAGCATACCTCTCGACACACTTTAGATTACCACACCAACGTTGCCCCTTTTGTCACCATTGATGGTGGCCTTTATGGGCGTTTAGTGGGTGGCAAGTCACCACCTGCCCAATTTTTTTTTAAATGATACTGAAATTGGCAGGTGCCGTAGCCTCGTCCATAGTTTTATATCTCCCTTAACATCTATAAGTCCATAACAATAGCCTTGTAATTTTACCAATTTTTGTAATAGATATACCATGTAACCATCCATCCAAAATGTTTCTGTTTTATACTACTTTGTATTTTTATACCAAACAGGCCTCTAAGTGTTGGCTACAGCCCCACTTATGGCTATGTAAAGGACCGGGTGAAATCCGTGAAATTGTTTGAATAAGTATATATAGTAGTATATATAATAATACCTATAACTATAATAAGACTTATTAGCTATAATTTATAATTAACTATAACTATAATAAGACTTATTAACTACAATTTATAATTAACTAAAACTATAATAAGACTTATTAACTATAATTTATAATTAACTATAACTATAATAAGACTTATTAACTATAATTTATAATTAACTAAAACTATATTAAGACTTATTTATTCGCAGTGCTAGGAAAAAGAACCCGACAATGGAGATGATGTCCCAGGATGAATTGTACATGATGTACTCGTATTAGATATGTATCATGTACATTCATCATGTACAATTTATAACATACACATTCATAACTACATGATGTATTAAACAAAAAGTAGGTTTTATTTCATTTAATTTATCGAGAGCAAGTTTTGCAGTTTTAGAGAGAAATATCAGACTGGATTCGAACCCGCGTGTTGTGACAATCCGTGTCAGACGCCATGACCACTAGACCACTGAAGCTCGCCGTCCGAGCATCTAATTTGAATCTATTTCATTGTAACCGTGTCGTACGGGGAAGGAGCGACATCTATTGAACAGCTTGACAGCACTATCCAACCGAATGAATTTTTTCAAATATATTCGTATTGATGTCGTAACCCTTCATAATTTTTATTACTACCGACTGCCCGACTCTTTCTTTCAGAAGCCACCTCACAGGAAATGGACCTGGCTGAGTCCCGATGGTTCCACGAGAAATGAGATTGACTTCATTATGACCACCAAAAGGCAAATATTCACTGATGTTTCCGTGATCAACTGTTTTAAACTGGGTTAAAACTGGTAGTGATCACCGAATGGTAAGAGGCACGGTGAATATTAATGTCAAACTGGAGAGGTCTCGTCTGATGAAGTCTACGCTCCGACCCACTCGTGCCCATATACAAGACCCCGAGAGCTTGCAACTTGAGCTACCCAATCGCTTCGATTGCCTTGAGAACAGCGCTTCAGTGGACGAGATCAATAACAGGTTAGTAGAAACTGTCCATACAGTGGGTTCCAAATACTTTAAACCCCACCGTACAGATAGGCCACAGAAACTCTCCAACGATACCCTCAACCTCATGGCTGAACGACGCTCACTGAAACTGCAGTCTTCGGATGATACTGAAGCATATAGGCTGTTCAATAGACGAATATGGAAGTCCTTGCGACACGACATCCGGATCTTTAATACAAATCGTATTAAAGAGACGATAGAGCGGGAAAAAAGCTCCAAAGTGTTTGCAAGAGACATGTCTATTGGGCAAAGCCAGTTGACGAAGCTGAAGAGAGAAGACGGTTCGATCGCGTAGTAGACTCGGCCTTCCGCCTCGCCATAACCTCCCATCTTTTCTTTAGTTTTTCTTTAATAAGAACCTTCTGACAATAGTTAACACGGCAAACAAAGAATTAGCGAGATTGTTCCACCCGCTCTCAAGTTATAGCGTCTCTGTAGTCAGGAGAAATAGGGCTTATTTATTTTATAATATAAGATATACCTAGGTATATGATTTTAAACGTCCCAATAAGAGGATGGTTAAAATCAAAACATTCGATACTCGTGAGTTTATTATTATTTATTTACCGGGTTGCCGACACTCGCACTGAAGATGAGCATCAGACATGCTCGAAACCCGGCAAGACGTATTCGATCCCTAAATTGAGAGTTTTGCCGGTTAACAGTATAGTTAAGTTCGATTCTCGGATGGATTGCCTTGGCGGCGGTCATGGCGTCTGACACCAATTGTAGGAAGATGCGGCTTTGAATTTTCTCTCTAAAACTGCAGAGTGGTGAAACTTGTTCTTAGTACAAATTGTACGTTTGAAATAATATTAGGTCGTATTTGCTATGACCATTCAAACACGCAGCATGGCGTCACACAATACTGTGGCGAGATATGCCTAAAACATTTCTCACCACCATCCACACTTCACTAGATAAAACAAATCTATAAACTTAATTCAACATAAACTGTAACCAATCCAACACCAAACTCACATCATTGTTACCTACTACAAGACTTCTTAAAACTAATTTTCAGTGTCCTGACTCCTGACTGCTAGATACAAGTTTTGTTCTACGGGTTGTCCTGTCTACCAACTGCTGCAACACTTCGAAACAGTATTCGCCTAATCCGTAAGTACTTTCTCCATAAAATAATACACACACACAGACACACAGACACATAAGAATTATTAGAGCACCCGTATGACATTTTTTTTTTTTTTTAATCTATACTAATACTTTTGTCGCAATTGAAACTATTTTTGACTACCTTTACCTAACTTAGTGACAACACCAGCTTCATCAAAAAAGGTTCAGCTTCTTTTTTATTATTTTATTTTCTTCATATGTATTGAAATATGTAATTGCGATGCCCTGGCTCAAGTCCTGTTCATTAAGAATTGCAGTCAAACTATTGCACACATATTAACATAAATTGTTTATTAATTTCCTTCCTATGATAAATATATTATTATATAATATATATTATACTAGCAGACGCGACGCGGCTTGGTTCGACTCTATATCGCGAGCTATTTTTTTTTTTCCTGGCTCCATCTGTTGGCTAAGCTTTGAACTAATTGTACCTTTGGTTAATTGGATCATGTCACTCTATACCAGGAAGCTATTAACATTCTATACTGTTTATCATAATGAACCTAAAAACGTGTAGATGGCGCTTTATTGAAATCGCGGGAAATTTTGAAATTGAATCTAGCACACTGTAGCTTTAGAACTTTATTTCACCGGGAAAATTCATTAATTTTCATATTTAAACACAAAGTACAAGCAATCAAGTTTCCCAAACCGCTTTTTTTTTTTTCTATCTGTAACATTTTAATTTTCTTTTCTGAACGAACTTTATTTTTATTTTCAGATTTGATCTACAAGCGATCCCTACTCGGCCACGCATACAAGAAAAAAAATGAAAATCAACCCCGCCGACTCCGAGACCACCGCCTAGTTTTAATTTAGATTTATCTAGTCCTAAGCTAAATTTTTCGTTGATGGCGTTTTATTAAAATTTAAGTTCTATGCGCCTTTTCTTTAGAAAATCAGATATGCAATAAAGCTTAATAACCGTACTTCATCTACATACAAAATTTCATCAAAATCGCTGTAGTTGCTATCAACATTGTTTAGAATCCTGATTTTACGATACCAGGTTTCTATTGTAATAAAGTACATATTCTATTATCAATTCCTGCGGCACTATACCCGTAGTAACAAGTCGCTTATCTGTTCTGGTATTTACTAGCATGGGAATCCTAAGTGTGAAGAGCCTTCCAATCCTTGGTCACTACGGTTCCTAATTGTAACTAAGCTCATCTATATCGATGGTCACCTCACCAACTTGTAACAATCTTACTCATATTCTATACAGTATTTTGACACTCAATTGATGGTAAATCTATTTATAGAATCCTAATCACGGCTACAATACATTGTAATTATCCTTGTCACGGCTACAGCAAATTGTAACCATCCAAGCCTATCCATGGTCACTGCAGCCACTTTGTTACCATCCATGGTCACGGCACCAAATTGTAACCCCCCCCTTCCTACTTTCGATCCTAACTCTTGTATGATAAAAGTAACTAGCCAACTCGTCCCGTAGTCTAAAGCTCTAATCCTGGGAACGGTACTACCAATTGTAACTACCCCTAATCTGAGCTAATAATATCTAGATGATTCCGGCCTACGTTTTTTTTTAATTCCTCAGATAAATAAGTACACATAACTAGTTCGAATCTTAACTTAACATTATCCAGACAATAAATCTAAACTAATGAAGAACTGATTAAATATATGGCCAAGGTGTGATCGTCTAGCTCATAGTGGAAGGACCGAATATTATGAACCGTGGTAACTCAAGTTCTTTTCAGGAAATACTGAGACAATCCTATCCTAATTGTAAGAGAAATAAATTATTATAACGATAAAATTGTACCTAGTAAGCACATGAAGACAAATCTTATTCCTACTGCAAGAGTTCATTAAAATGACCCTAATTCTGTTATACCATTTTGACCCCAATCCTGTCGTTACTATTAGAGATTATATTTCGCCATAAGATTTCTATAATTTCGCAAAGCATAGATTGTAATAACCTCAAGTAAATAACTTCAAGTAAACACAAAATCAAATATTTAAATGCAGAACATTTGTACCTAAGACATGGAATGACACAGAAAATTATCACACACAATAAAGTAATAAATCATAAACTTAATTAGTTAATTATTGTTAATAACTAAATGTAAATATCCATAGTTGTATTTGTTTGATCTATGATGGTCAAATGTTGTTCAGTAAAGGTAATTATTTTCATGTTTTCACCTAAAAATTAGAATTCTACGGATATTTATCATTGTAGATAACCAGAGCTAGGAAAACATTACGGGCTTGTGACCGTAACGCTGGGTTAAGAGCTCTTCACGTAATTACAACACTCTCCATTGCTTTTCTAGCTCAAATTACTCCTTTTTATACTTATTACTAACGCTGAATAAGATTTGGAAACACAATGCTGAGATAAGAATATTTTTCCTAAGTTTTGTTAATTTGTTACTGTATAAATAATTTGTTGCTCCTGTGTCTCATTTCACCTCCTTATTTTATCTGCAGGACTATCTTTAATTCTATAAAACAGTCACAATATCCAGACAGATAAATGTCTTCAACATAACATGATTAATTGACAAATATTTATTGAACAATTAACTGATAACTGATAATATTAACCAATGACTTGGACATCTCTAAACCGTCTTTTAGTCTACGAGAAATCCAAAGAGCAAGTGTCTCTATTCAATGATCAATTCCATCAATTATAACTCCAGTAATTTTAGAAGAGTAATTTATTAAGTTTAACATTTATCTTGGAGACATCTCATCTATCCGGAAAAAGTCTAAAATGCCTAAATTCTAGGACTTACGTGAGTAAACTCGTCCAACAGAATCAATCCAATCCCTTCTGGCAGGTGGCAATTCACTAGCACTTACACTTCACTTTTCACAGACACTTCACTTTGAATATTTCACTTTTCACTTTATCGCGGACAGCAACTTTGGCTTCTAGACGGTAACTGGTTTGGACGGCCCATTCGTCCCCTTTTTATACTACCCAAGTGTCCGTATCTGGTCTCCAACCTGTCTCCGACTCAACCAATCAAACTCCTTGAGTATCCATTCCGACCAATAGAAATCTCGTTCCATTTTCAAATATTGATGAGCCATTATTAGCTTTCCAATTTTAAATTTATTTGAATTTAGAATAATGTACGTAAGTTGTCCTCATCTTGTCTCCGACCTAACCAATCAGATCCCTTGAATACACATTTTGATCCTACGTTCCTTTTTTAAATATTTATGATATGTTATTTTGTTTTATGAGTTTTATTTGAATTTGGAACCTGTCTCCAAGCGTTCTCAGCCTATTTACATCATTCAGCTGCCGTGATTCTGAATTATGTTAGTTAGTTAATTATTTAATTTGTTAGATCTAATCTGTTAGTTTTAATCATTTCCTAGTATTGGAAATCTATACATAGAAATGGAATCGTTAGTTTGCTAATCGTGGGGATATTAAGAATCTTAGTTACTGCATAAAACCTCTTTGCATTCACTTTGCTTTTATTAGATATACTTTTGCATAAAATCCTGACTTATTGACTTCATTGACAGAAAGTTCTATAGCTCCATGATCTATGTCTGATAGTCGAGATTTAGTCTATTGAGATATAACTTTTTAGATATTTAATATTTCCAAAGGGTGCTATTAGATTAGATTTCCATCATACTGATGTATCTTGTTGGCAACACCGAAATCAGCGTGACCAACTGACGTGAAGTTGCATCAAGTTCCCTATTGGTGGCCGCCATTTTGTCATCGGCGACCGCAGCAACTTCACGGGGCAAGCGAAGCTGGAAGGGGTCGAGGGCGGAGAAGCACTTTTGCTCCAGCCTTCGAACGCGACACAATGTTCCATGCTTACTTTTGTGCCTCACAATAAATTCATAGTGTTTGCTCGTAATTCGTGTAGTCTCTTGTTGATTTGTAAATAGGTTATTTCAAGTGAATATAATATATGTAAATACCTGATTGCGAGACTGGTCTCATTGCTATAACTACCCCATATACGCAGGTAGACAACATCAGAAGTGATATTGTCACCCACGGGGCCGAAATAGTATAAATAACTATGGGAAATAAAAGAAAACACAAAAGTAAGCGTAAGCATGGAAAAAAACGCGCCCGATCATCGTCCAGCAGCAGCTGTACGTCCAGCGACACAAGCGAGGGAAGAAGAACACCGCCGCTAGCACTCCAGACTCGGAAACGGATAAAGGTATCAAACGTTAATGATGCCGGAACTGTGAGTACAAGCAATATTACTCTTCACAGTATGATACCCGATTTTGACCCGTTACGTGATAATGTTAACTCGTGGCTAAATATGATAGAATCGCACGCATCAACATTCTCGTGGCCCGATAGTATGATTCGTTATCAAGCACTCAATAAGCTCAAAGGCTCAGCCAAGATTTGGTACGAGTCTCTTTTACGCAACGACGGCTCTTGGACGGCTTGGCTATGGAATGATTGGAAAATAAAAATTTCCAATACGTTTACAGTAAAAAGAAATATGTTCGAATTGTTAAGAGAGATTATTGATAAAAGGCCGAACGAAAATCAATCGCTGTACGATTTCTTTTTTGAACAAAAGGCGAAAATCGACACCTTATCTTTAAATTTCTCGGACGGTGATATTATTTCTATAATACTTGGAAATATTGGTGATAGCAACTTAACAGCATCGGTAGAAGCGAGTAGTTTCAAATCTTGTGACAGCTTAGCTGGATTTTTGCATAGTAGAATTTTCAAATCAAAACCTACTAAGCCAGCTTTAAACAGTAATCATGTTCGTGACAGTAATTTAAGGTTGGTTTCACAATCACCAAGTGATGTGACGCGAACTTCGAGCTCGAGTACCTTACCTACAAGTTCGTCTAATCAAACTCATGGCCGAAAACCTATAGAATGCTTTAACTGTGGCGGTAATCATAAGCGCATACAGTGTACAGTAAAATGCGAATTCTGTGGTAAGAGAGGGCATACAGAAGCTTTATGCTTTCACAAAAAGAACTCTAAAATAGACAAACCAGAAAAAACAGATAAGCAGGAGACTAAATATGTGCAGTTGTCCGATACAAAAGACAAATTTTGCAAAAAGATTCTTATCAATGGTTCATCAAGCGACGCATTCATAGATACAGGTAGTAGCTGTTCTATAATATCAGCAAACCTGGTAAATGAACTAAACCTTCACAAATTAACTTTGACTACCCCCGTTACATTGCAAGGGTTTTCAAAAGATAGCCTTAAAACAGTAACAGATTTAGTTAGAGTAAATATAAAACTAGATGCGGTGGATATAGGCGGGGTCGAAATGTACATTCTAAACGAGCTATCAGGATGCGATATTTTAATAGGGCGGAATGTAACGGAACTTTCTGATTTAACATATTCAAGAATAGGTGATACATTAACGTTTCAACACGTGCACAATTTCAAAATGTTTTGCAACGTTGTGGCTGAAACAGATATTAGTTTTGATACGGATTCTCATCAAGATTCATTGTTAAATCTTTTTAGTATATATCAGCAGTGTATAGCTTCGAATACAAGTCAATTAGGAAAGGTTAGCGGTCATGAAATGGTTATAAATTTAAATGACAATAAACCAGTGCAGTTCAGGCCGTATAGAACATCAAATTCTGATAGGCAAGTCGTGAGAGAAATGGTTAACGATCTTTTAGAAAATAATATTATACGAGAAAGTCATTCGGCATATGCAAGTCCTGCTCTGCTTGTTAGTAAAAAGAATGGGGAAAAGCGGCTATGTATAGATTATCGCGCTTTAAATAAAATTACAATCAAAGACAAGTACCCGATGCCACGTATTGAAGATCTGATAGATAGACTCGAAGGCTGTAAATTCTTCACAAGCTTAGACTTAAAAAGTGGCTACTACCAAATTAAAATGGCTGAAGAATCGGTTCATAAGACTGCTTTCATAACGGAAGATGGTCATTACGAATTTCTAAGACTGCCATTTGGCTTGGTTAACGCACCGTCATGTTTTCAGCAGATGATGAATAAAGTCATAGGAAATTTAAGATTCGGTAAAATAGTCCTTTATCTTGATGATATTCTAATCATTAGCGAGACAGCCGAGGAAAATCTCAAAACTCTCGAAAATGTACTAAAAATTTTCAAAGAAAATGGCCTCACACTCAATTTAAAAAAGTGTCATTTCCTAAAAACAGAAATTGAATTTTTAGGCTACAGAGTGAATTCAAATGGCTTGAAACCAAGTCAAAATAAGGTAAAAGCAGTTCATGAATTCCCAGTACCAAAAACTGTTCATCAGCTTCGTCAATTCCTAGGCCTCATTAGTTATTTTCGCAAATTCATTAAGAACTGTGCTATGTTATCAAGCCCACTGACTAAACTTTTGAAAAAGAACATCCCTTGGGTCTGGAAATCCGAACATGACCGTGCTTTCATAAATTTAAAGGAAGCCTTAACCTCTGATAATTTACTGACTTTGTATAATCCAAATAAAGAATGTGTTCTTTATACTGATGCAAGCAGAGAAGGACTCGCGGGTATTCTGATGCAAGTAACCGAACACGGAGAAAAGCCCGTGCACTTTTATAGCCGTCAAACGACTGAGGACGAGAAGAAGTATCATTCGTTTGAGCTCGAGTTATTAGCAATAGTACAGTCGCTACAAAAGTTCAGACATTATTTGCTCGGAAGCCCTTTTCGTATCGTTACCGACTGCAACGCAGTACGCTACGCTCTAACAAAAAAAGACATTATACCCAGGATCGCCCGGTGGGTGCTATCGACTCAGGAATTCGCATATGACATCGTCCATAGAGAGGGTACACGTATGCAGCATGTCGATGCCCTGAGTAGAAATCCAGTACAGTCTGGTGAAAAATCTGAAGTTGAAATTACTATGTCGATTACAGAGGCAGACTGGTTACTCTCGGTTCAACTTCAAGACCCCCAGATAGCTAAAATAAGAGACGCTTTGCAATCAGGCGACGCAGATGATCACAGGGACATATATAGTAAATATGAGCTTTTAGGTAACAAGGTATACCGGCGAACAAACCAGGGTCGACGTTGGGTAGTCCCGAAGAGTTGTATATGGCAAATAATTAAATGCAACCACGACGATCTCGGACATTTTTCAACCGATAAAACCATTGAAAAAGTATCCCACTCATATTGGTTTCCCAAGATGCGACGTATAGTCAAGAAATATATAAAGAACTGTATAAACTGCGTCTATTACAAGAATAAAGGTGGTCGAAAAGAAGGTGAACTGTACCCGATATTAAAACATGCACAGCCTTTTCATACATTGCATTTAGACCATCTGGGCCCGTTCGTGAAAACTCAGACGAATAATAAATATTTATTAGTGGCCGTTGATGCCTTCACAAAATTCGTTTTTATTTCTGCGGTACCAAGTACTGACAGTAGTAATGTTATATTGGAACTTGACAAGATAACAAAAATATTCGGTAACCCTCGAAGGTTCATTACGGATGCGGGTTCAGCTTTTACGTCAAAATTATTTAAGGAATATTGCGTTACGAAAAATGTTCGGTTGCATACAATAGCCACAGGTATGCCAAGATCGAATGGACAAGTTGAAAGATTTAATAAAACAATTTTGGAAGCTATGAGAACAATGGGCGCAGAGTTAGATGAAGACTGTTGGGATCAGTGCGTGACACCGCTACAGCAAGCAATTAATAGCACATACCATAAAATAATTAAAGCTGTGCCTAGTGAAGTATTATTCGGATATAGATTGCGTACCGATAGCGATAGCCTAGGGCCTGATAGTGAGCATGATAATGAACATACTATCGATATGACTGAGCTACGTAAAACAGTGAGCAAGAATTTACGGGACAGTGCCGTGACCCAGAAAGAGAGGTATGATCTGAAACGAATTAAAGCCAAGAAGTACCATGAAGGAGATTTAGTCCTTGTCAAAATCCAAAGTCAAACAAATGATGGTAGGAGCAGAAAATTACTTCCGATTTATAAAGGTCCGTTCCAAGTAAAAAAATGCCTGGGAAGTGACAGGTATGAAGTACAGGATATGAGAGGCAGCGAAAGAAGTTCGAGAGTCTATAATGGGGTAGCGGCTGCAGAAAACATTAAACCATGGATCAAAATAGATAATTGGTGTATGGATTAATAATAAGCGGACGTGTTGGCAAGGTAATAACAATGACATTTTTGCAGTTTTAACTATTTGCGTTACAACATTTTTGAGTTTTCTGATTTTTTTTAATGAAAACTTTTAATTAAAATGTCAGTAAATTATTCATTATGCTGGATGGTATTTAAGTATGTTTACTTTCTATGTTTAAAAGTGAGCTGACACAGTCGCTACCTAAGACTAAAGGAGCGAGCTGAAACAGGCACTGATGAAGTAGAAAGAAAACGAAAAATAGGTGGCTGTCTAAGACTAAAGACTTTCCTGGTGCCAACGATCCAGCACATGAATTAAGTCCGATTACAAAGCTTTAAGAATTTCTAAGCCTAAAGGAATGTCGTAAAGAGCTTTGTAATAGGTCAGTTAATGAGCAGGAAATAAAATATTACCTTATTTGGTGCCTAGACCATATCCTAAGACTAAAGGAATGTAAGGGAACCAATTGAGGATATATTTTATTAAGCAGCGATGATGGATTCATGATGGACGAACGGCTACCTGAAGAAGACTAATATGAATATTGTGTGATTTCAGATATCGCAAGTCCCAAGCCAACAGGAAGGACTGTCGTGCCTGAGGACATGCACGGCGCAGGAGGGCCGTGTTGGCAACACCGAAATCAGCGTGACCAACTGACGTGAAGTTGCATCAAGTTCCCTATTGGTGGCCGCCATTTTGTCATCGGCGACCGCAGCAACTTCACGGGGCAAGCGAAGCTGGAAGGGGTCGAGGGCGGAGAAGCACTTTTGCTCCAGCCTTCGAACGCGACACAATGTTCCATGCTTACTTTTGTGCCTCACAATAAATTCATAGTGTTTGCTCGTAATTCGTGTAGTCTCTTGTTGATTTGTAAATAGGTTATTTCAAGTGAATATAATATATGTAAATACCTGATTGCGAGACTGGTCTCATTGCTATAACTACCCCATATACGCAGGTAGACAACAATCTATATATTTGTGAACGTAGCGGAACGCATTGTGGACCGTTACAATACAAATAGCAGATTTGCAGTACGATATGTTCAATGAATGCTCGTGAAATCATTACAGTTATACCATAGAAGTTATTATTATTATTAGTATTATTTCTGAAAGCACCGTGCGGCCGGATACACACGGACTGCTAGAGTAGTTAGCCAGTGATCAACATACACGGAACGCTCTTGCATAGTAGACAGCTTGAAGCTGCCGTTGATAACTGCTCGAGCGGTTGGTATTAACTGCTCAACAAGTCACAATTCCGATTCAAGGGCGCGCCTGAAGTGGAATGAAGAGCGCGGGCACAGGTAACTGCGCGATAGCAGTCGACAGCTCGAGCAGTCCGTGTATGCCTGGCGACTGCTTGACCGCCAACCGCCCCAAGCATTTGCTCGAGCGGTTTCGTGTATGTGTGTACGTAGAAGACTGTAGTTCACTGTGCAGTCGCAGCTTGAAGCAGTCCATGCTGACTGCTTCAAGGTGCCTGTGTATCTGGGTCCTAACGCGCATCGTCACGTGTATGCATGGCCTTAGCCCTAGTTTAATTGCAAAAACGGTTATCAACATTGAACTATGATGAAACTGAAAAAAAAATTAAGTTATATAATTAGTTCCTTAGAGCAGATGATTTATTGTTTTATTGCTTTACAATTTTGTTCATATATTATCTCGCACTTAGTTTTATTTTTTAATAGTTAAGCATTTAGTTTTATTTTCTATTATTTATTGTTGGCAACACCGAAATCAGCGTGACCAACTGACGTGAAGTTGCATCAAGTTCCCTATTGGTGGCCGCCATTTTGTCATCGGCGACCGCAGCAACTTCACGGGGCAAGCGAAGCTGGAAGGGGTCGAGGGCGGAGAAGGACTTTTGCTCCAGCCTTCGAACGCGACACAATGTTCCATGCTTACTTTTGTGCCTCACAATAAATTCATAGTGTTTGCTCGTAATTCGTGTAGTCTCTTGTTGATTTGTAAATAGGTTATTTCAAGTGAATATAATATATGTAAATACCTGATTGCGAGACTGGTCTCATTGCTATAACTACCCCATATACGCAGGTAGTTAACATCAGAAGTGATATTGTCACCCACGGGGCCGAAATAGTATAAATAACTATGGGAAATAAAAGAAAACACAAAAGTAAGCGTAAGCATGGAAAAAAAACGCGCCCGATCATCGTCCAGCAGCAGCTGTACGTCCAGCGACACAAGCGAGGGAAGAAGAACACCGCCGCTAGCACTCCAGACTCGGAAACGGATAAAGGTATCAAACGTTAATGATGCCGGAACTGTGAGTACAAGCAATATTACTCTTCACAGTATGATACCCGATTTTGACCCGTTACGTGATAATGTTAACTCGTGGCTAAATATGATAGAATCGCACGCATCAACATTCTCGTGGCCCGATAGTATGATTCGTTATCAAGCACTCAATAAGCTCAAAGGCTCAGCCAAGATTTGGTACGAGTCTCTTTTACGCAACGACGGCTCTTGGACGGCTTGGCTATGGAATGATTGGAAAATAAAAATTTCCAATACGTTTACAGTAAAAAGAAATATGTTCGAATTGTTAAGAGAGATTATTGATAAAAGGCCGAACGAAAATCAATCGCTGTACGATTTCTTTTTTGAACAAAAGGCGAAAATCGACACCTTATCTTTAAATTTCTCGGACGGTGATATTATTTCTATAATACTTGGAAATATTGGTGATAGCAACTTAACAGCATCGGTAGAAGCGAGTAGTTTCAAATCTTGTGACAGCTTAGCTGGATTTTTGCATAGTAGAATTTTCAAATCAAAACCTACTAAGCCAGCTTTAAACAGTAATCATGTTCGTGACAGTAATTTAAGGTTGGTTTCACAATCACCAAGTGATGTGACGCGAACTTCGAGCTCGAGTACCTTACCTACAAGTTCGTCTAATCAAACTCATGGCCGAAAACCTATAGAATGCTTTAACTGTGGCGGTAATCATAAGCGCATACAGTGTACAGTAAAATGCGAATTCTGTGGTAAGAGAGGGCATACAGAAGCTTTATGCTTTCACAAAAAGAACTCTAAAATAGACAAACCAGAAAAAACAGATAAGCAGGAGACTAAATATGTGCAGTTGTCCGATACAAAAGACAAATTTTGCAAAAAGATTCTTATCAATGGTTCATCAAGCGACGCATTCATAGATACAGGTAGTAGCTGTTCTATAATATCAGCAAACCTGGTAAATGAACTAAACCTTCACAAATTAACTTTGACTACCCCCGTTACATTGCAAGGGTTTTCAAAAGATAGCCTTAAAACAGTAACAGATTTAGTTAGAGTAAATATAAAACTAGATGCGGTGGATATAGGCGGGGTCGAAATGTACATTCTAAACGAGCTATCAGGATGCGATATTTTAATAGGGCGGAATGTAACGGAACTTTCTGATTTAACATATTCAAGAATAGGTGATACATTAACGTTTCAACACGTGCACAATTTCAAAATGTTTTGCAACGTTGTGGCTGAAACAGATATTAGTTTTGATACGGATTCTCATCAAGATTCATTGTTAAATCTTTTTAGTATATATCAGCAGTGTATAGCTTCGAATACAAGTCAATTAGGAAAGGTTAGCGGTCATGAAATGGTTATAAATTTAAATGACAATAAACCAGTGCAGTTCAGGCCGTATAGAACATCAAATTCTGATAGGCAAGTCGTGAGAGAAATGGTTAACGATCTTTTAGAAAATAATATTATACGAGAAAGTCATTCGGCATATGCAAGTCCTGCTCTGCTTGTTAGTAAAAAGAATGGGGAAAAGCGGCTATGTATAGATTATCGCGCTTTAAATAAAATTACAATCAAAGACAAGTACCCGATGCCACGTATTGAAGATCTGATAGATAGACTCGAAGGCTGTAAATTCTTCACAAGCTTAGACTTAAAAAGTGGCTACTACCAAATTAAAATGGCTGAAGAATCGGTTCATAAGACTGCTTTCATAACGGAAGATGGTCATTACGAATTTCTAAGACTGCCATTTGGCTTGGTTAACGCACCGTCATGTTTTCAGCAGATGATGAATAAAGTCATAGGAAATTTAAGATTCGGTAAAATAGTCCTTTATCTTGATGATATTCTAATCATTAGCGAGACAGCCGAGGAAAATCTCAAAACTCTCGAAAATGTACTAAAAATTTTCAAAGAAAATGGCCTCACACTCAATTTAAAAAAGTGTCATTTCCTAAAAACAGAAATTGAATTTTTAGGCTACAGAGTGAATTCAAATGGCTTGAAACCAAGTCAAAATAAGGTAAAAGCAGTTCATGAATTCCCAGTACCAAAAACTGTTCATCAGCTTCGTCAATTCCTAGGCCTCATTAGTTATTTTCGCAAATTCATTAAGAACTGTGCTATGTTATCAAGCCCACTGACTAAACTTTTGAAAAAGAACATCCCTTGGGTCTGGAAATCCAAACATGACCGTGCTTTCATAAATTTAAAGGAAGCCTTAACCTCTGATAATTTACTGACTTTGTATAATCCAAATAAAGAATGTGTTCTTTATACTGATGCAAGCAGAGAAGGACTCGCGGGTATTCTGATGCAAGTAACCGAACACGGAGAAAAGCCCGTGCACTTTTATAGCCGTCAAACGACTGAGGACGAGAAGAAGTATCATTCGTTTGAGCTCGAGTTATTAGCAATAGTACAGTCGCTACAAAAGTTCAGACATTATTTGCTCGGAAGCCCTTTTCGTATCGTTACCGACTGCAACGCAGTACGCTACGCTCTAACAAAAAAAGACATTATACCCAGGATCGCCCGGTGGGTGCTATCGACTCAGGAATTCGCATATGACATCGTCCATAGAGAGGGTACACGTATGCAGCATGTCGATGCCCTGAGTAGAAATCCAGTACAGTCTGGTGAAAAATCTGAAGTTGAAATTACTATGTCGATTACAGAGGCAGACTGGTTACTCTCGGTTCAACTTCAAGACCCCCAGATAGCTAAAATAAGAGACGCTTTGCAATCAGGCGACGCAGATGATCACAGGGACATATATAGTAAATATGAGCTTTTAGGTAACAAGGTATACCGGCGAACAAACCAGGGTCGACGTTGGGTAGTCCCGAAGAGTTGTATATGGCAAATAATTAAATGCAACCACGACGATCTCGGACATTTTTCAACCGATAAAACCATTGAAAAAGTATCCCACTCATATTGGTTTCCCAAGATGCGACGTATAGTCAAGAAATATATAAAGAACTGTATAAACTGCGTCTATTACAAGAATAAAGGTGGTCGAAAAGAAGGTGAACTGTACCCGATATTAAAACATGCACAGCCTTTTCATACATTGCATTTAGACCATCTGGGCCCGTTCGTGAAAACTCAGACGAATAATAAATATTTATTAGTGGCCGTTGATGCCTTCACAAAATTCGTTTTTATTTCTGCGGTACCAAGTATTGACAGTAGTAATGTTATATTGGAACTTGACAAGATAACAAAAATATTCGGTAACCCTCGAAGGTTCATTACGGATGCGGGTTCAGCTTTTACGTCAAAATTATTTAAGGAATATTGCGTTACGAAAAATGTTCGGTTGCATACAATAGCCACAGGTATGCCAAGATCGAATGGACAAGTTGAAAGATTTAATAAAACAATTTTGGAAGCTATGAGAACAATGGGCGCAGAGTTAGATGAAGACTGTTGGGATCAGTGCGTGACACCGCTACAGCAAGCAATTAATAGCACATACCATAAAATAATTAAAGCTGTGCCTAGTGAAGTATTATTCGGATATAGATTGCGTACCGATAGCGATAGCCTAGGGCCTGATAGTGAGCATGATAATGAACATACTATCGATATGACTGAGCTACGTAAAACAGTGAGCAAGAATTTACGGGACAGTGCCGTGACCCAGAAAGAGAGGTATGATCTGAAACGAATTAAAGCCAAGAAGTACCATGAAGGAGATTTAGTCCTTGTCAAAATCCAAAGTCAAACAAATGATGGTAGGAGCAGAAAATTACTTCCGATTTATAAAGGTCCGTTCCAAGTAAAAAAATGCCTGGGAAGTGACAGGTATGAAGTACAGGATATGAGAGGCAGCGAAAGAAGTTCGAGAGTCTATAATGGGGTAGCGGCTGCAGAAAACATTAAACCATGGATCAAAATAGATAATTGGTGTATGGATTAATAATAAGCGGACGTGTTGGCAAGGTAATAACAATGACATTTTTGCAGTTTTAACTATTTGCGTTACAACATTTTTGAGTTTTCTGATTTTTTTTAATGAAAACTTTTAATTAAAATGTCAGTAAATTATTCATTATGCTGGATGGTATTTAAGTATGTTTACTTTCTATGTTTAAAAGTGAGCTGACACAGTCGCTACCTAAGACTAAAGGAGCGAGCTGAAACAGGCACTGATGAAGTAGAAAGAAAACGAAAAATAGGTGGCTGTCTAAGACTAAAGACTTTCCTGGTGCCAACGATCCAGCACATGAATTAAGTCCGATTACAAAGCTTTAAGAATTTCTAAGCCTAAAGGAATGTCGTAAAGAGCTTTGTAATAGGTCAGTTAATGAGCAGGAAATAAAATATTACCTTATTTGGTGCCTAGACCATATCCTAAGACTAAAGGAATGTAAGGGAACCAATTGAGGATATATTTTATTAAGCAGCGATGATGGATTCATGATGGACGAACGGCTACCTGAAGAAGACTAATATGAATATTGTGTGATTTCAGATATCGCAAGTCCCAAGCCAACAGGAAGGACTGTCGTGCCTGAGGACATGCACGGCGCAGGAGGGCCGTGTTGGCAACACCGAAATCAGCGTGACCAACTGACGTGAAGTTGCATCAAGTTCCCTATTGGTGGCCGCCATTTTGTCATCGGCGACCGCAGCAACTTCACGGGGCAAGCGAAGCTGGAAGGGGTCGAGGGCGGAGAAGGACTTTTGCTCCAGCCTTCGAACGCGACACAATGTTCCATGCTTACTTTTGTGCCTCACAATAAATTCATAGTGTTTGCTCGTAATTCGTGTAGTCTCTTGTTGATTTGTAAATAGGTTATTTCAAGTGAATATAATATATGTAAATACCTGATTGCGAGACTGGTCTCATTGCTATAACTACCCCATATACGCAGGTAGTTAACATTATGTATTATATAATAAGTAAATATCTATATTATTCTATTCATATTTAAGAACATTTGATACATTCTAAAGGGTACTCTTTTACATATTAGTATTATTTCGTCAGCTGAGGTGTAATATTAAATTAGCAAATCTGAGCCAGGTCGCCACGATACAGGCTGAGCCTAGTGTGGCGATCATTAGATAAATCTGCATCATTATTGAAATCTCTCTGCATTAATACCTTGTATACTTACTTTAGTTTTAGTTTTAATTAAATTTGTTAATATTTAAGCTTAAGGTATTTTATGCAGCAAATAAATAAATTTAACACGGGATCATACACTGCTGGTAGCGATTCACTTGAACAAAAACATTTTTAACAAAAAAAAATAACACCAAAAAGTGTGGATTATAACTTGTTGAAGTCGGTACCATGACAGTTAAAAAGTACCTATTATCACAATATTGTGTGCATGGTACCGACTTCGAAAAAAGGTTAATGTAGGTTCTATTTTGTGGTACACATTTTTTTCGCCATTTTTAGTGAACCTTGCTAGTTAAGAGGATTGCATAGCTAGTACTTTCCATACTAAAAGAACAAACTCTTTTCTACCTCTTAACATTGTCCGATTTCAGTGATATATTTTTCATGTAATCATCACATTGTTTACTATGTATATTATGCTATATTATTTTTTAGAACTTCATAAAACTGAAAAAATCAAAACGTACGGACATAGTAAAAATTGGACAACGTTAAGAGGTAGAAAAGAGTTTTTTTTCTTTTTGTATGGAAAGTACTAGCTATGCAATCCACTTAAAGGATCGATTGTCATTCACCGTCAATGATGATATCATGAAGATCAAAGAGAATATAACGCTACGCTAGAATCAAGATAGGTGAAACACTTTTCAGTTAATGGAGTGTAACTCAAAAACTACTCGAATGAATTTGACTAAATTTAAATGGAACTACTTCAAAAGTATACCTACTCTACAACACAAAAAAAAATACAATCGGACACTTATGGGGAAGAAAACGTCGAACATACGTACAATCAAATTTTTTTGTAAACGGTTAAAAAGCTAAACTACACTATCGCGAAATAAGATTCAATTATGGTAGTCCTTATTCTGTTATCACTACAATCCAAATTCATGTAACACTATACCAACATTTATAAAACAAATGATATTTAAATTAAATTAAGTATACTTAATTCAAATTGTACGTGTTGCTTCCACGCGCCGCGACAGTTCGACTGACGAGGCGAGCCCTAGTTTCGTTGTACGTGTTGTATGTAATTATGTATGTACACGGCGAGGCGTAGTTTTACCGGCCTCACTTCTCTGTTCACTACATTCTGACTTAGCTATTTTATTTTGTCTAGCCTTATACGAGTAGGTATATATTTTACAATTCAGTTAGGGATTCGTATGAAAACTTTGATAATGTACCCAAGCTGCGAATAAAATACAAAAAAACATCCATATTATCGCGTACGCTGCGGAAACTATTGACAAAAAAGAAAAGCGATTTACTTCAGTGTTATAGAATAAATCAATATCTACTTAGGTATATTAAGTCCGCGATACACTATGTCTTGCTTCTTTAGATATAGTCTGATTAACCATGCCGTGGGGTACCGGCTTAGAATCCCAGGTAGCACAAACGCGTCCCACGACGTCATACGACACGACGACAGTCTTGACCGACATAGCGGACGTCATTGTGTGACGTCTCTATCGTACAAATAGTGACGTTTGAATGTCACATCTTTATGACGTCATGAAGTAACGTCTAGTAGACGTTATTCAAAGACGTCAGCGGAACGTCTTTAATAAGGATACAAGGATGTGTAGACTTGACATCTGCTGGACGTGTAGATATACCGTCCCCTCGACGTCCATTCATGACATATTTAAGTTCATGACATCGTCTCTTTGACGTCTTTCCATAACGTTAACAGGGCGTGTAGATTAGTCGTCCCCTAGACGTTTAACCATAGCGTTGACCGGAAGTATTGACCTGTCGTCTCCTAGACGTCTTTCCACGACTTCAACGGAACGTGTAGATTATGCGTCCCCTAGACGTCTTACCATAGCGTTAACCAGAGTTAAAAATCAGGCGTCTCCTAGACGTCTTTCCTTGACGTCAACAGAATGTGAAAACTTGGCATCTCCTTGACGTTAAAAGCATGTAGATATGACGTCATCTACACGTGCCATGCGCCCCGCGCTGCAGCCGTAATTCCTCGAGGAAAATGCAGCCTTATTACAAAATAATGCCATCAAACTATATATGATTTGAAATACAAAGAAGAATTTTGACCCGAGTTACTAGTTATTATTCTGTGCCCGAGTGTGCGTTATGAACCTAAGTATACCTAGAGTAAAAGTAGAATTTGACACAGACATACATTTTCCTTCCAGTTGAATTGAATCAAGGTAGTGGATTTGAGAAATAAGAACTTATAATTCAAATATTTTTTTATTATAATAATAATAATAATAATAAATAGCCCATTTATTCACGTACGTTACATCATGTTATAACAAATTAATTTGTATTCACAATTATAACCATAACATATTATTATTAAAATTTAGTATTAAATATTCAAATTAATAGTTAAAATAAAAATAATCATAATTTCACAATAGTTAATAAATTCAATAGTAAATATCCGTATATATTATATATTTTTATACATTTTTCTTGTTACGTGACCCCTCTACGAGTAAAGGCCTCCTCCATGTTTTTCCATGTTGCCCTGTTAGTAGCGACTTCTGCCCAGTTTTTTCCTGCTATGGATTCAATTTCGTCTTTCCACCGCGCCTTCGGTCGGCCTCTGCGTCTATAGCCGTGTGGTCCTTTCCATAGTGTTGCGGTTCTAGTCCACCTGTCGTCAGAGTAACGAGCTACATGTCCAGCCCATTTCCATTTTAAACTTTGTGCGAAAGATAGAGCATCTATAATATTAGTCCTTTGCCGTATTCTATCTTTTAGTTTGACTTTTGTAAAGCTGCGTTCTAAGGCTCTTTGACAAGATCTTAGTTTTTGTCTAACTGTGGAGTCGAATATCCAAGTTTGGCATGCATACGTAAGACATGGAAGAAGACATGAGTCCATCACTTTCTTTTTCCACTTTAAGTGCATATCTGACTTCATTACTTCTTTGCTAGCCCAATATTTCTTCCAGGTGATAGCGACGCGTCTCTCTATTTCTTCCTTGTTGTTTTCTGGTCGGAAAGATACTTGTGAGGGTAGACCGTTTCGTCTGCTCGTAAAACATTCACCCACCCGCAATTCCTCAGTTCATCCGTGATCATGGAGCTTGCAACAGTGCCGAAATATCGGAAACTCATAGAAAATGTACATGGTAATTATCCCGTTGATAATTTGAATACCTCTTAGGAAAGATACTTGTTTTCCGAGATAAATATACTCATCGTCGTAATCCACTGGTAGGTCATTTATTGATATTGGCTTTTTTTAGGTAATTGGTCATTATCTTAGTTTTAGATGTGTTCATTTCTAGGCCAACTTTTTTACTGACGTCGTTGAGCTCGTCCATCATTGTTTGCAGCTCCTTGGAATTTTCCGCAAAGAGCACGATATAGATGCTTCCGATTCATTTTGAGACCTTTGTTGGACCAGGGTAGGTTTTTCATTATATCTTGGAGTACAGCTATAAAAAGTTTTGGTGACAATGTATCACCCAGTCTGACTCCTCTTTCAATTTGTATACTCTGTCCTGATCTTTCTAGCTTAATTTTACTTGTGCTGTTTGAGTAAATGAACTGTAAGTATTATATTGACATATTTCGTGTTCACATTTTGGTTATGTAGAGCTTCCCAAATAATGTTATGTGATATAGTGTCAAAAGCTTTTTTGTAATCAATGAAAGCTAGATACAGTGGTTTACGAAATTCAGAGTATTTCTCAATTATTTGCTCAATTACATGTATGTGATCTGTAGTACTAAATAACTTTCTAAACCCAGCTTGTTCAATTGATTGGTAGCTCTCAATGTCGTTACTAATTCTCTCTAATAGGCATGAAGCAAACAACTTATACAAACACGGCATCAGACTTATCGGACGATAATTTCCGACATCAGTTGGGTCGCCTCTCTTGTATAAGAGTATAATGTCTGATTTAGTCCAGGTTTCTGGGACTATCTCTTCTATCAGGATTTTGTTGAAAAGTTGGGTTAGTGGTCCGAGGAGCACCGTCTTAGCGGATTTGATTGCCTCATTTGATATGCCGTCAATTCCTGAGCTTTCAGTTTTTCAAGTTTGTTTAGTACCTATTTCGCTCTTTGAGAATGACGGGGTCTCTACATATGGGCACTCGCTGTTGTACTATGTACAATTATAAGTATAACGTTATTAACCTCTTAAATTTGTTTTTCTAATAAAAGTAATAGTTTTAAAGTAACATGATGTAATTTTTTTAAATAAATCTTTGTAGGCAAAATTGTTCGTTTCCAAATATCCTTCAAATTACGCAGGTAAAATTTGGCAACACTGCCAACGATATATAATCTTTGCAGTCTCTATAAAAAATTGATTGTGTGCATACTTTTTTACGTTTGTGTGTTTTTAATTCATTTAATTTGGCAATATCTATGGGCCTCATAACTAAGCTCATAGTCGCACAACGAGCTATGGAGAGCGCTGTGCTCGGGGTTTCTCTACGTGATCGAATCAGAAATGAGGAGATCCGTAGAAAAACAAAAGTCACCGACATAGCCCAGAAGATTAGCCAGGTAAAGTGGCAGTGGGCAGGGCACATAGCACTCAGAACAGATGGCCGATGGGGCCGAAAGGTTCTGGAGTAGAGACCATGGACCGGCAAGCGCCACGTAGGTCGTCCACCGACACGGTGGACAGACGACGGTCCTTTTGGAAAATCATGGGGGACGCCGATGTTCAGCAGTGGACGTCCTACGGCTGAGATGATGAACCTATGGTCTTACTACTAAAGTTATATCACAATAACTTTTTTTTCATTTCTATAATATGCAAAGAGTAACGCCGAAAAAGCCCTATAATTTATATATATTGGTCTATGCCCTATATCGCTTGCACTGCGAAAACCATTGACAATAGAGCAAAGTGAATTATCATAGTTTTATAGAGGACATCAATGTCTACAAAAAAAGTATGTAGTATTATCGCATGAGACGAAGCCGAGTGCGATAATACTCGTGTTTTATAGTCCTTCAAATCTAATAGATACCGTTTGACAGTTTAGACAGATTGTAAAATAGGGGTGGGGTCAAAAAACTCGGTTACTACAATATCCGATTCTTATGAGATATCTATATAAGAGGTTTGAACCTTTTTGTATGGATGCTGGCATATCGACCGGCCGCAGTTTTGGTTTTTTTTAATGGCTGCGTACGATGAATGTGCTGTGCTGGTACGAGTATGTATGGATAGAAGACACATAGACAAACAAACAACAATAATCAAAAATAGAGTTATTACGTGTCTGTAATTACTATTTAAACGTGTTAATACTATTTATTGAAAGAAAACAGGAACAGAGAACATTATATACTACTACTAAAAATAATTATTTCATCGAAGTCTATGAAGTTTCGGAAATTGATTATAATTTTACCCAATGCGGCATTATAGCTCTCAATCCTTGACTTGCAAGAGCTAAAATACATTCGAAACATGAAATCACCCACATTATTTATTATATCACTACCTATATACTATACATCTACTAGCTGACACGCTCGCGTGGCCTCGCGGGATACGGTAATTACAGATTTTTAACTATCCCGCGGGAACTCGATAATTTAACGGGATCAAAAATATCCTACATGTTGATCAGGGATATAAGCTACCACCATACGAAATTTCATTTAAATCGGTCCAGTCGTTTCGGAGATTAGCCCGTACAACAACCCGTATAACAATTTGAACTTATTTTTCACTCCTTACATCCCCTGACTCGGTTTTTCGCATTGTTTTCATTGTACAGAAATTTGACCTCTACAGTTTATAATATGTAGTAGTTTTTACATCCCTCCTTTTACCCCCTTAAGTCATCCCTGACAAAAATATTGAAATCGTAGCTCCAAAAACAAAGAACTTTTGAAAAAAAAAATATCCCTCGTTTTACCCCCTAAGTCATCCCTGTCAATAAATATTGAAATCATCATTTTAAACTGTCCAAATGTTCATTTTCACCACTGTATGTACGAAAACACAAAACTTTCCATACAAACTTTCACCGCTCCATTTCACCCTCTTAAACCACCACTATCCAAAAAAAATTAGGCGAACATTTTTTTTTATTTTGAATGACCTATCCAAATACAAATTATCACAACTATAAGTTCTAAAACAAAAGAGTTTGATGCAAACGTTTTCACCCCTTTTGACCCCCTTATGATTTCTTAGGCTTTCAGAATAGTTAGCAATAAGTTCGATTGTTCGTATTTTTTACCGATTATTCCTATAAAAGTGAATATGAAGAGTCACAACACTACGTAAAAAAAAAGCACCAGACTACGTAACTTTGAAACGAGGTCATAATTCCATGGTCTTACGGTGAAGATTATTGAAATTGTACGAGTTGCGCCTGTACAAATTCATTTCGTCTTGAAGAGTATGAAACGTCAGACGGTATCTATTAGATTTGAAGGACTATAATACCTTATTATATTTAATAGCAGGGGGTCCGGAATTAAGTTACGCGTCGCGACAATTCAGTATCAATATATAACATAGCTTTGGCTATGTTCCAAAATCTAAGTACCAACTTAGAAACAAGTCTTCTGATAAGAACTCGATCATATGCTTTTTCATAATCGTTTGCCCCTATTTTGTCCACATATCACAAGAAAGTAAATTGGCCTCTTATGATCGCCCTCAATTGAAGCCATGTTGTTCATAAATTATTAGGTACTCTTTCTTTGGTTGGAAAAGAGCGACCTTAGTTTGTCGGCAATATTTTGCTTGCTTTGCTTATGCTTTGCATGGCTTATGGGGCGGGAATTACGGGAGTTTAGACAAGAGATATATTGATTTACATAATATTTACATGCAATGATAACGTCATAAGACAAGCCGAACGCTTAGGCCGATCGTGCCTCTTTATCGCTTGATTCGCGCTCTTGCTTGCATGAAAATGAACCCCTATTTCTCCTGGTCACGCTTTAACTTAAGAACGGCTTATCCGATTTCATTCATTTTTTATGTTTTCTAATACTTCGCAGTTGGTTCTTACTTTAAAAAATATTAAGAAAAGATGGGAAGCCGAAGGCCGAGCCTACTATGTGAACGAAGTCGTGGGCATTCGCTAGTATAACTATAAAAAGATTTATGCCCGCTACATATACTAACATTTCTTAAAATTGTATTTTAACGTACTTATAGATAAGTAACTAATGTTTGTATGAAGTTGAACTAGCATGTACCCATTTCATGTATTAAGTATGATATGAGCGTTTAGACTTTTTTAGTTTTTACCTACGGACCCCCAAAAGTGATAGCTATAGCTACGTCACTGGGTCGGACACTTTTTGTACATGGCGATAATAACATGACTAAAGGCCTATTCAGACCTGAGCGTTATTCGCTACCGCTGTGGGCAGCGAAAAATACCACGCGCAACTCGAAGGTTAAATAGTATGAACTTCCATAACTGTAGCGAAACTTGTACCGCCTATAGTAGATCCAACCGTTTATCCTCTTTTTGACAGATCTAATTTGTCAGTTAAAGTGTTGTGACCAAGTGATTATAGTGGACACGATTTCGATTCATTTTTCTATCGAGTCTGTGCGGAAAGAGAATAGTCCTAGGAATGGCGCCATGACCATGGCTATTGGCCATCTAGAAATACGTCAGCCAATGGGGAATGTTGAAAGGGCGTGGACAGGCCGTCATGGCATGGCCATCTAGAAACGCATCAGCCAATGGGAAATGCTGACGCATTTCTAGATGGCCATGCCCAGATGGCGAGGCCACGCCGTCCGGTTACACCCGTGTAGTTTCCAAGGTAAGCTATCAAATTCTGAGTTATAAGTTTTCACTTCTATCGGCAATTCCTATGACTGCCAATTTTTTTGTCTATGGGTAAGCAGTAGTATTTTATCAAGGTAGTAAAACTCAATGGTCCACCGCCGTTTTGTATTTGTCACTGTCACTCGCAACAAGACGCCCGTGCTAGTAATTATTTGCTGAGTTTTATATTGGAACTATAAAATGCCGAAAGGATCAGTGCTGAAAGGACAGACGAGAGAAATGGTGATCAAGCTTCGTAATTACTTTGAAGCAGAGTATCAAAATGGCGGCCCGCTTTTACCATTGTCGCAAGTGAGAGAGCGCGTTGCGGCCGCGTTAGGTATTAGTGCATCTACGATTACAAAAATTACTACCGAAGCCTACGGAACAAGCGGCATGCAGGAGAATAAGCTTCGTACGCCGAAGAAAAAACGCCAACCACGTCGTGTGACTTCGGTTGACAACTTTGACGCAGACGCTATACGCCGTCATATATATAACTATTACTTACGTAAAGAAGTTCCAACACTTAAAAAACTTGTTGCTTCTTTGCGTGAATGTGATTTGTTCCGAGGTCAAAAATCGTCATTGGTAAAGGTCTTGAATGAAATTGGATTTACTTATAAAAAATCGGACAAACGCAAAATATTGATGGAGCGTCGCGACGTAGCTTTTGCTCGTTGCGAATTTTTGAGCGAAGCCAAAAAAATTACAGATTGGTCAAATGTTGTTTTCACTGACGAAACTTGGCTGAATGCGAACCACACAGTGTCTAAGAGCTGGACTGATGACACCGCTGCTTCCACTACCTCAGTACCGATGGGAAAAGGAGAACGTCTAATCATTTGCCATGCAGGGTCTGTGAAAGGATTCATGCCAGATGCTTTGTTGGCCTTTAAATCCAAAAAAACAGTTGAGTACCACGAAGAAATGAATTCTGAGGTTTACGAAAGTTGGTTTAAGGAAATGGTACAATCATTGGAAGAACCGTCAGTTATTATTATGGATAACGCATCCTATCACTCACGCCAAATTGATAAAATGCCGACCCAGGCCGACAAAAAACAAGTAATCATTGACTGGCTTCAACGACATGGTGAAAATGTTGATAACTCCTTACTAAAAGTACAATTACTAAATATATTACGAACAAAAAAACACTTCCCAAAACGATATGTGATCGACGAAATAGCTGCAGAACATGGTCATTGGGTTCTTAGACTTCCACCCTATCATTGTCAATACAATGCCATTGAATTAATATGGGCTCAAGTTAAAGGACACGCTGCTAGAAATAACACAAAACCCCCATTCACGGCAAACAAAATGGTAAATTTATTAAAAAATGCATGTGTGAAAGTAACTGCGGAAAGCTGGCAAAATGTAATTCAAAAAACACAAGAAACTATAATGGCAGATTGGGATAAACACGTGGCGATAGATTATATGAGTCAACAATTAATTATAAATGTCGGCAATAGCTCGAGTGACAGCAACGATGAATCTGATTTTGATTAATAAATAAATAAAAATAAAAGATTAGATTTCGTTTGCTTAAATTGGAATTGGGGTTGCTCAAACTTTACTATTTTCTGGTACCAAACGGCAGACTTTAATGTCTGCCATCCCCAGCGAGCAACACGGAAGGGAGTAGCCTTAGCTAAAAAATATTGTTCAAATCTTTCTGTCATTTCTTGCGGGAGGGGAAGTTGCACACTAGCGCAAAGCCGCACTATTACATACAAAACATACCTGTACCGATCCATTGCCGATCATACTCACACAACCAAATCACTAACACATAAAAAATAAAGCACCATTCACAAATCTAGCCCCGCCCTCACCCCACAGTATATTATCAAACTCCATGGTCCATGCGGACTTGTACTTTGACAGAGGGGAAACGCTGTGTATGCCTACTCCCTTCCGTGTTGCTCGCTGGCCATCCCAGATTTAACCGGTAACAGCTTCGTCAAGTATGACTTGTACTTGTAATCATCATAGTCATCATAACCTTGTTCTTTTTTGGATATACACCAGGAGATAAACACGTCTTCAAATAATGCTGTATGTTTTCCTGAGGCGCATCAATATAACGGTTTTACATAAAAATAAATCCGATATTATGTGCCGAGAACGGAAAACACCCGTGTAAAAATAGTTCATAAACAATATCGATATCTCAATCGTAACTTCGTAACATCACTATGTTGATAGCCATAGAACGTAATTTTTTAAAAACGTTTGTTATTTTATGGAATTTATAAAAAAACTACTGCACTTATGGACTCATTTTGTGAAAGATGATTATTATACGGGATCAAGGAGCAAATTTAAGCAGTTGTCATATTTTTAAAACCTCGCATTTATAAGTTAACTTTTGCGTAACATCGTCATGTTACGTTCTATTGGTGCTGTCAAAAAGAGGATAAACGGTTGGATCTACTATAGTGAGGCGGTATTTTCTCTTGTTTGGCGAAACTAGTTCCGCCGCCCCGCTAACTTGCCAACGAATATCTCTACCGCGTGCGGTAGAGATATCCGCTTTGGTGTGAACAGTAAAATTAACGCATACCCTTTTCGGATTTCTTTATCGCTCGCGGTAGCGAATAACGCCCAGGTTTGAAAAGGCCTTAAATAAACATGGCACAGACAAAGCTTCGTTTGCACGTTCCAGTGTCCAGAGTAGATATACACACATCAACATGATCTAGGGATATTTCAATTAAACCTAAATAACTAAAATTCTATTAACTTTTTGTTAAGACACCTACACATTAAAATAAACCTTGTTTAATAGCCTATCTGATCTGATAATAAACTTTTAGATAAAGTAAAATTTAAAAAAAACTTAATAGAAGAGGAAAAACTCCGACAAAATTTCAATCTTAACTTTATTTTTGAAACATCGAAACCTAAACAAAACAACTATTTTTTTTTAATAAAAATTGTTGAAAACTTAAAATTAATAATCCGTGAATCCACCTAAGACTCTCCTGACACATCTGCAGCGGTTCTGCATACCTAAAATTATTGTTTTTTTAACCATTTGTGTGTTATTTTTCAGTGTATGTATATCGATATACAAACATAATCATTTTAACTTTCAGATAACACATTACTGGCCCAAGCGATGAACTTTGTTACTCTTAGAAGAGACACTGTGATCCTATTCTTAAAGAACTATCAGGAGATGCATCTACATCTTCACCAGGTTAGTTGTTCTAAAAAAGTCTGTATACGAGAAGTCCTAAAATATCCTACGAATAAAAGTTTACTCGATACATAATATATTATGGCACAGATTAATAACTATAGAAAGGTACAACAGTTTTGTCTGTTCTAGACAGACGATAATATGCATATCTAGCGCTGACACAGGAGGAAAAATCCTTCTTAGTCGGCAAAGGATACGGATCAGGGAGGGGTCATGCACCCTAACAGTACACGAAGCACAGGGTTTGACCTACGAAACTGTGATCATTATCCAGACGAAGGAGCGAGTCACGAAACTCCGAGACAGCGTCTCTCATGCAGTGGTGGCAGTGTCACGACACTCAGGCAGCTGCACGTATTTTGCCGACGACAGCTCGGACGCGATTGGCGATTTCGTCAGGCGGGCTATTAAAGTATCTGAATATCGAATAAGAGAGTATACTCTCAAAATGGCGATATAAGACCGAAACGAAGAGATCGTGAAGGCTATGTTATAAAGGATACGGCAAAGGCGTGAGCCTGAGGCCAGTACTTCTGGCCAATAGCGTACACATAAATATAAAATTAGGAAATATTGTTCACTAGCAATAGATTTAAATATTTACAAAAAAAAATGGACTCTTTAGTTTTTAAGCAATTCCCACCATAGCTTAAGAATGTTTATTGTGATGTTTGGAGAACGAATCTCCATGAAAATGTAATATTTAAAAAAAATAAAAAAACCGCAAGGCGTATGAACAAAAAACTTTTTGGTAGAAAAATGTTGACCTTGAATTCAAGGTCAATGACCTTGGGATACGTCACTGACCTCTCCTGCTAGGTCAGTAACCCAGGTACACTCCAACCGAAAGAAAAGACAATAGTGTGGTGCCAAAGAACATACCCAGTATTGATGAGTCCTAACGCTCACATGTTACTGCTAGGCCACAAATTTGCTAAGGCATAAGATCAAATCAGTAAAAATAATTTACTACGTATATACATAATTATATTAATAATAGCATTTATTCGGAATATACATTGCTGTAGCTATTATGTGGAACTTGGGTACTTTCTGCAAATCCGTTCTTCGATTTGTCAAATCCCATCTATTCCATGCCTGTCGCTTCCTTGCTGTACCATGTACCATGTACCAATTGTGTACCATGTCATTTCAGCAAATACATAGATAGTAATAAGAATATTTTATTGTGTTCTGTGAGTTTGCTTCATTTGGGTTAGTGTCAAAATCCCCATTAGATTTCTCCGTTAATGGGGAATTTAAGACTTTTAGTCTATTAATCCCCATTGGAACTGCAAATTCACATTAATGGAAGTTATTTTAGTGTACACATACACTAAACAAAACTAGTACAAAAATTCTGGTCTAATACAGACTAGTATGATCATATTAGCTTAGTGTTTCCTTGTGTTTTTTTTTTATATTTGTGTGAGCTACCATAATTGATCATGCATCATACCAGTTCAATTTCAGATATAATTGCATTAATATAAATGCTATTAGATAATAAAATTGATATACTCAATCAATCAATCAATCAATCAAAGTTTTTATTGTTGTAGAATATGTTACAATTAAAAATGTGAAAGCCACTGGTTCCCGAACTAGTGGGTACTGTGTTTCAGTAACCAGGGTCTTCTCCCAATATTTAGTGTAGCTTAGATGTCTACAATATATATACTCGTATTAAATACTTTAAAGAAAGTTACAAAAAAATATGCCTTAACCAAACTTAACAAATTGTCTACCATACGGACTTAAATAAAAGTGCAAGAGTGTACTTGTTTGTGTGTGTGTAGGTGTGTTTGTGTGTGTGTTTGTGTGTGAATATGTGTGTGGGGTATTGTATGTGGAGGTGTGTGCTAAATGTATGTTGCAGGGGTCTGTCTGTTTGTTGATGTGTGTGTCGAGGGTTAATAACTACAGTGTTTTATTTCATCCATCATACACACTAGGTGTCTACCATGCACTCGACAACTCATATTCAAGGTTCTTGAGCCAGGTGAGTATTATTTTTTAAATTCGTTGTTGGTTTTTTGTTTAGTTTTAAATTTACTGTTTATTTTATTATACAAATAAGGTGCTGCAACATCAAAATGTTTCCGGGCAATTTTACATCGAGCCCAAGGTACTGGACAACGGTCGACACTTTTGTTTGTAACAGATAATTGTGGCACAATATGTTTATGATACCGTTTAAGTACATTATATATGAAGAGCTTCCTTACAGATAGTACTTGGGCTTTATTGTAAACTTCTGTGGTGGGATGTCTAAAAGGTAAGTACATGAGGACTTTCAGCACCGCTCTTTGAGCTCTTTCTACAGCAATTAGATGTGACTTTGCAGCGTTGCCCCAAATGCAAATGCAGTAGTTTATAATACATTCACATAATGCCTTGTAAGTTTGTATTAGAAGCCGATGATCAGCTACTGCCCTAAGATTTTTGAAAATATATATCATCTTTCTAACTCTAGCAGCCAAAGACGAAGTGTGACAGCTCCAGTTAAGGTTACTGTCAACAATCACACCTAAGTATTTAATGCTATCAACTCGAGTTAACTTTTCACAATTACAGGCAGCGTCTTTCGGTTCATCCAGGCGATTGCAGGGATATGTATGAATGTTCAGATCATAATGTTCAGGATGCCTAGTAGCAGCGGTCTTGCTGAAGCAAAGGTATTTTGTCTTGCTTGTATTATGCGACAGAAGACTTTTTTCTAGCCAGGAGGTGACTTTAGAAAGTCCTTTTTCGGCCAGAGTAGAAACCGATTGCCAACTTACTGCAATTGATATACACACAAAAACATTGGTTTCAAATGAATGTTTTAAATTTCAGATGTCACAAGCACCTCACACCATTTTGAACAACAACCACCGCCCACATCGTGCATCTTATGTTACAAAATATATCAGATATGTCACAAAATGTATTTTATTAAGGAAAGTAAATTATGTGCAATGTTATTGAAACAATATATAGTTACTAGCTGTGCCCTGCGGTTTCACCCGCTTGGTGATGGATGATGATGATAAGAAAGGTATCCGATGTCCTTCCCGGGACATAATCTATCTCCTTGTCAAACTTCATCGAGATCATTTTAGGGGTAAGAAACAAACTACGCATTAATAATAGTAGTTAGTAGATATGGCAATAGAATACGAGTACATCCACCAAGTTAACTTTGTATGTGTATTCTTTTGTATATGTTAATTTGTTGTTAGTTGTAAAGTTAGTTGTGGTAATGTACAATAATATTATAAAGCGGTGAATTTGTTCGTTTGTTTGTTTGTTTGAATTTAAAAGGCTCCGAAACTACTGTTTTATCTGTAGGTACTTACTCCAAATATATAAAAATCATTAGAACTCGTTGTTCATGGTTTATTCCGACAGGCATTGGAGTATCTTGTGGTCTATTTTTAACTGTTGAGATAGGTGCAATGCACATCACTATCGTTTAGTCCCATCCCTAGACTTAAGATTTGATTTACTCTATGTTCTCTCTGTCATGGCGTTCTCATAAGTTAAGATGTAGTTTTGTGTTGTAAAAGGTAATTAAAGCAAGAATATAAGAAATAAAAGGCTTTTATTGAAGATCAAAAAGCAGAGCACCCAACAGTGGTAGCAGTGCGTGGTTATTACCGTTTTGGAGTTGAAGATGAGTTCCAGGGAACGTTTTCCCGTGGCGCAATTTGCCGGCGAGAATTTCAACACGTGGACATTTAGAATCAAAAGTATATTAAAGGAAAATGGAGTACTATCTGCAGTTCAAGACAAAAAGTTTCACCTAAGTGAGGAAAATGCCAACAGCGAGGCGAAGGCGCAGGCGATACTCATCGCTGGGGTGGCCGACAGTCACATTGAATATATTAAGAAGAATTCGGCATTCGCCATGTTAGAAAGTTTGGAAAATTGCTTCAAAAAGAAAGGAGTGAGAAGTAAACTATTCATACGTAGAAGATTGTTAGACACAAAATATGTTGAAAAGCAATCTCTGTCACAACATTTTTCCATATTAGAGGAAATGTTCTCCGAGCTCAAGGACGCTGATGCAGCATTGAACGAAGAAGAACAGGTGAACTATTTGTTGTTGTCAATGCCACCTTCCTATGAGGGACTAGTAACCGCATTAGAAACAGTGACCGACTTAAAATATGATTTTGTCAAAACCAGATTGTTAGGAGAAGAGGAGAAGAAGAAGAAACATAGTGTGGTGGATAATAATTCCCAATCTACTAACGCATTTGTATGCTATAATTGTGGTAAACAAGGACATAAAAGATTTCAATGTAGACAAGGCCGGACAAATAATCAACAACATGGTAGAGGTTATAATAATAACTCAAGACAAGGACGAGACTATGTACAAGGACGAGAATATACACAAGGACGAGACTATACACAAGGTAGAGGATATATTCAAGGGATGGTGAATCGAGGACGAGGTCACATGCAGGGAGCAGGAGGAAGAGGTTATAATCAAGCACAGGGAGGTAACTACAGGCAAGGTCAAGGGAGAGAGCGTCAAGCTTATAGTGCGGAGAAGGGTAACTATGCGTTTCAATGTGAGAATGAGGACAGTGAGGCTAATATTTATAAAAATGAAAATATAGTGTGGTGTGTCGATTCAGGGTGTTCTGACCACTTAGTAAATACAAAAGACTATTTTGTGGACTATTTGGAACTAAAACAACCAAAAAATATTTCTGCAGCAAAGAATGGAATAACATTGCAAGCCTTCGGAGTAGGTAATATAAATGTAAAATGCTTTGTTGGTAAAAAAGAAACAAATTGTACTATCAAAAATGTGTATTATGTTCCAGAGCTCAGAAAAAACTTGTTGTCTGTATCTAAAATGGAATCCAGCGGTCTGGAAGTATCATTTTGTAGAGGGAAGGTAAGAATTTACAATAAAAATTATTTGCTAATGATAGGAAATGCTGATGGTAACTTGTATACTATAGAAATGGTAATTGTACTTCAAAATTGTAATTATTCTGTGACAAATGATAATAACAGTTCAGTAAATCTGTGGCACAAGCGTTTTGGCCACTTAGGTATGAAAAACATAAACATTTTGGTACAAAAAAATTTGGTAACTGGATTGGGTAATTTGAAAAATAATAGAATTGAACATAATTTATGTGAACCATGTCTTTTAAGCAAAATAACAAGACAACCTTTTAATAAACAAGGATATAGGGCAAGAAAACCATTAGAACTTGTACACACAGATGTTTGTGGGCCAATCACCCCTTCAGGGAGAGAGGATGATAGGTACTTTGTGACATTTATAGATGACTTTACTCATTTTGTCATTGTATATTTAATTAAAAACAAATCAGAGGTTTTTGATAAGTTTAAAGATTATTATTATTATGCAACAAACCATTTCAATACAAACTTGCTTAAACTACACTCAGATAATGGAAGGGAGTACATCTCAAATGAATTTCAAAGATTTTGTGCTAAGGAAGGAATACAAATGCATTATACTGTACCATACAATCCGGAAATGAATGGTGTTGCCGAACGAATGAACCGAACCTTGATTGAAAAGGCTAGAACAATTTTATTGGAGTCGAGTTTAGATAAACAATTTTGGGGAGATGCCGTGCTATATGCAGCTTATGTTACAAATAGAAGTCCTGCAGTAGGTAGAGAAGTTACGGCCAGCGAAATGTGGACCGGTAGAAAACCAGATGTGTCAAATATGCGAGTATTCGGGTGCACTGCATATAATCATATACCAAAGGAACAAAGAAGGAAATTGGATAATACAGGGAGAAAAATGATAATGATTGGATATTCTACGTCAGGATATAGACTATATGATATGGAAACACAAAAAGTAGTTAACGCAAGAAATGTGGTGTTTGATGAAAGAACAAAAGAAGACAGAATATTATACTTACCTACAGAGAGGGGAGATTTTATAGAAGATAATAGAAGAATTGAAAAGGAAATTGAAGGAGAAAATCGTGATGAAGAAATAAGACCAGAAGAAGGAAATTATTATGAAGAAGGAAATGAAGAAGAAAGAAGAGAACTGCAAATAGAAGAACAAGAAATAGAAAATAGTCCCAACCAAGAGTTAAACCAGAGGCAAATAATAACATTAAAAGGACAGCGGCAAGAAAGTGCTAGAAGTGCAAGGGCTAAGAGAAGAATTCAGCAACCAAAATGGCATAAAGATTATATAATTAACCTAGAGGAAGATGACGAAGCATTATATGCACTACTTTCAGCAAATCAGGAGGATGTACCTGTATGCTTTGAGGAAATAGAAGAAAGAAGTGATAAACAAGATTGGAAGAATGCAATTAAAGAAGAATTTAAAGTCCTGGAAGAGAGTGAAACATGGAAAATTGTACCTAAACCAGAAAAAGATAAGTTATTGGATAGTAAGTGGGTTTTTGCAAAGAAAAATGTAGGAGAACAAGAAATATGTAAGGCAAGACTAGTAGTACGTGGATTTCAACAGAAAGATCAACTTGAAGATATTTATTCACCTGTTTTGAAGTTACAAACCTTAAGAGTTTTGTTGTCAGTCGCAACTTGTAGAGAATATGAATTACATCAAATGGATGTGAAGGGAGCATTTTTATATGGAGACATAAAAGAAGATGTTTATCTGAAACCACCGCAAGGACTAGATTTACCAGAAGGACAAGTATTAATGTTAACAAAATCATTATACGGTTTGAAGAAATCACCAAAATATTGGTATGAGAAGTTCAATGAGACTATAACGGGATATGGATTTAAACGATCAGAAAATGACTATTGCTTATACAGTATGGGGGATATTTACTTAACATTGTATGTCGATGATCTTTTGATAATGGGAAATGACAAAACTAAAATAGATAAATTATAAGGTTTTCTTGCATCCAAATTTAGAATGAAGGATATGGGTTCTAATAACTTAAACTACTTAGGAATCTCAATTAAAACACACCCAGCTCAAATACAAATCAATCAAACTAAATATTTAGAAAGTATACTAAGAAAATATGAAATGGAAAATTGTAAAGGTAATGATACACCTATGGATGTAAACTTCAAATATGATGAAGATTCGGTTATTGATATGAGTTATGAGTTACAATGTAGATCTTTAATAGGGTCATTGATGTATGCAACAGTAGGTTCAAGACCTGATTTAGCTACAGCAGTATGTTATTTGAGTAGATTTCAATCAAAACCAAGTGAAAATTTATGGAAAGCTTTGAAAAGAGTACTAAGATATGTAAAACAAACTGTACACTATACTTTAACATATACTAAAAATGATTGTAATTCTGTAACACCTTTAATTGGATATGCAGATGCCGACTGGGCAAGAGATAATGATAGAAAGTCAACTACCGGATATGTATTCAAATTATTTAATAATACCATTGTATGGAGATCTAAAAAACAAACAACTGTAGCACTCAGTACAACAGAGGCAGAATTAGTTTCTTTGTGTGAATCAGTAGTAGAAGCATGTTGGCTTGTAAAATTGTTGGTAGATTTAAATGTAGAGTTCAAAAATGTTATTGTGTATGAGGACAACCAAAGTGCGATAAAAACTGTAAAAAATCCTGACCAAAAGCGATTAAAACATATGGATATCAAATATAATTTTGTAAAACAAAAAGTAGAGGAAGGTCTGATAATTGTAAAATATGTTAATACTAAATTTCAATTGGCAGATGTGTTAACTAAGCCCTTACCTAAAAATCAGTTTAGTAACTTTGTGTGCGAATTAGGTATTAATTAATCAAGATGTGCATTGAGGGAGAGTGTTGAGATAGGTGCAATGCACATCACTATCGTTTAGTCCCATCCCTAGACTTAAGATTTGATTTACTCTATGTTCTCTCTGTCATGGCGTTCTCATAAGTTAAGATGTAGTTTTGTGTTGTAAAAGGTAATTAAAGCAAGAATATAAGAAATAAAAGGCTTTTATTGAAGATTAAAAAGCAGAGCACCCAACATTAACCAATACAAATAATTTAAAATAAAACTTACTATTTTATAATATTACAAACTATTATAGATTAATTCCATAAATTAGATATTATATTATTCATAATTAAATTTTAGATCGAACATTGTGTACAAGAATTTAGAAAACCATGGCAGGCGTCCTGTTCTACACTTCTGAATTTTGATAGTATTAAAGTTGCATTGTTTTTTTGTGACTTACGTTGGTGTATACATGGTATTATGTAAATAATTTAAGATATTTTTTTGTTTTAGCAAACTATGCTGATGGAAGACCTATATGCAGCACCTTAAAGAATAATGCGGAGGTGGTGTCATCTTGGATGGTTTGTTTATGACAGTGGCAGTGGCGCCAGTTTGTTTACTTCTAGAAGGAAACGAAAAGGTATGCGGATGGCCGTGTTAGCCTCGTCAACACATCACAACGATTGGAGAGTTCATTTTGCTATTTCAATGTTTGGTAACTTTAAGTTTGTAAATCAACAGAATCAAGAAATTACTGTATAAGCAATTAGGTATCTACCCTAAAAAGTTTTCGAAGGCTGTGGCAATTTTTCAGCAGCAAAGAGATTAAAATAATGCGTCCTCATTATTTTAATTCATATGCAATTGAAAATTGCTTTGGTCAGGTTCAGGCATACAATTTTAGATATTATGTTAATTCAGATGTCACACCTTTGTGAATACTTTGAAGATATAGCCTCCTGGAGCAAGACAGGAATGACTTCATGCATGACCATTTACTGCGGTAATATATATAAGCAAAATGAATGTAAATACCACCAAGTAACTAAGCTTACATTGGGTGAAGAAAATGAAACCCGTACGTGGATAACGCCACTGGGAAATTTTAAATTATGCATTAGGCTGCCAATTTTTTGTGTCATTGAAATTATTTTTAGCATGCCCATGAACTATGTATTAAAACTAGTTTTTAGCATTTTGTTAGTAGGATTTTTCTCGTATATCCTTTTTACTTTTGGTTTTATTCTTGTCCATTTTGCTAATTTACAAATAAATGTCTTAAAATGTTATTTATGTTTTATTTCACTAATATAAGTTGAATAAAATAAATATGGAATAGAACAAGCCTAGCGCAGAGCACATATTTGGCTGAATAAAAAAGCAACCACATGTCATAAACCCCACGGTAAAAAAAAACAAACGTCATACATCATTTTCCCCTAGCTAATCACAGAGCCCGTACCTACGGTCTCAACAATTTGTTAGCAAGATACCCGTCTGAACCGCTGTGTGTGTAGTCTGAGAGATATAGATAGTCTGATTAATCTATGCTGAGCTCCCAAAATTAAAATTGCCTTGTCTCTATTGTATGTAGGTATTTTCTTTGTAAAATTGGTTTAGGATATCGTATCGGTGAATAATAATTAAAAAAAGTGAAATATTCGAGAAAATGGAAAATTTACGGGCCTGTCGACTCTGCCTTGCTACAGACGTTAAACTTTACGATACTATTAAATATCGTCTAAATACTGCCTACGAGAGTCTTACTGGATTCCAGGTTTGTTTATTTTTTTAGATTATAAGAGCTTCGACTGTGCATGATCTGCATGCGAAATATGTGTCGAGGGAGGAGAGGTTCAACCATACTGAGAGAAGAGGTTTGTAGGACCCATACAGAAAGGTACCTACTACTTTACATTTATGTTTTAAAAAAAATTTCACGTAATTTCATGTAAATACTTTGTCTTCTATTTTATCTATCATATTAATTTGCCATCGCAATGGGCCTGACTGTTCCTTAGTTTACAAACTACCCAGAAATGGTATAAAAATGTGTCTTTATAAAATAATTCTTTATTAATATATTAATCTTCTTTAAAAACCCATATAAACTGAGCTATTACCCATATGCTGAGATAATTATATTAGATTAGATTTTTTGTGTATGGTCTCTGTGACTTGTTTTGAGTGTTGCAACTTTGCCAGTATCTGTTACATGATAGTTTCATAAGCTGCAGGAGAATTTAAATTAAACTTTTAGAATATGGTCGGTGATTAGAAGAGAGAATCAAACAAATGGTTCCACTCCAGTCACTAAAACACACAAAAAGAACATAAGAACAAAATACAAATCAAAAACAATATAACAATATATCATAATAAAAACTATACCAACATTTATAAAATATATATTCAGGAATACATAGGAAACATTTTAATTTTATTTTATTTCTACTAATATAATTTCATAATATACAGTTGATTGAAAAAGAAAAAGTAAGGTATAAAAGAGATTTGAATGAAATAGGCCGGGATATTTTTGCGGAATAGTATCATACAGTGAATATTTTAAATTTGGACAGTTAAAGAAAATTATAATTAATAACAAAATGTGATCTGCCTAAAAATCGTTATTAAGTTAAGCGTTATGGGGTGAATGACCTTGTAACCTCACTATGTTACCATGTTTACAGTATATAAGCCTTTATATTTATTAGTATTATTTAGCGCATCCTCAATGAGGCTTGAGGACCACAAAAGAGTTAAGATATAATTATTTATTCTTAAATTATGTTACCTTTGATCTATATACTTTGTTAATGAAATCCCTCTGATACTTGAATGTCACAACTTTGTTAGTTTCTGAGTTAGGTGCATTTACTGCACGAGAAATTAAAATAATCATTTAGATTAGAGGTGTGAATCAAATGAACTGTTCCACTCCAGTAAATATTCTAAAACACAAAAAACAACATAAATTAGAACAGTTTGTTAAACGAATGTGTTTCAGATGAAGGAGACTATGATCATGTTTTCTTTAGCTGTCCAAATTTAAAATATTCACTGTATGATATTCTTCTGCAAAAAATATCCTGTCCTATTTCATTCAAATCTCTTCTGTCCCTTACTTTTTCTTCTTCAATCAACTGTATATTATGTAATTAATAATTATATTAGTAGAAATAAAATAAAATTATAATGTTTCTTATGTATTCCTGAATATATATTTTATAAATGTTGATGTGGTTTTTATTATGATATGATATTGTTGTATTGTTTTTGATTTGTATTTTGTTCTTATTTATGTTGTTTTTTCCGTGTTTTAGAGTAATCACTGGAGTGGAACAGTTTGTTTGATTCTCTCTTCTAATCACCGATCATATCGTACCGTCATATCTACAGGTTTACTTTAATTTCTCCTACAGCTTATGAAACTATCATGTAACAGATACTGGCAAAGTTGCAACACTCAAAACAAGTCACTGAGGCCATACACAAAGAATCTAATCTAAAAAAGACCAACAACTGCCAAAAGTCATAAAATAAAATTACCTTTAACCTGAAATAATTAAGTAATATCAAAATAAATAACTGTCTAACATGCAAAAAAGAATGAGGCAGTTAAGCCAATGCATAATTATTATTTAGTTATCTCTACACATAACATATCCTGGATCATTCAAATCTCATCATCAAATTTGGAAATTACTTTTTAATCCGATGTAAAAATTAAAACAGTATACCTACTTAACACAATCATGAATGACCCTTGTTAAGTAATTACATTTTTCTTTGTGCAATTGTGACAAAAAGGGCCAGCCATGCACTGACAGTGAGCACTTTTCTTGCCCATGACAATTGTAGTATCACTCAGAGCTAAGAACTGTAGCACTGCTTTGGGATTGTCACCCATGTCCCTTCACATCCCTAACAAAGTAACACTTCCACACTATAGCTTCACAGCAGTATATCTGGCAGGGTAGTTGTACCCATCAAGATGGCATCTTGCACAAAAGTCTTATTCTACTCTGTTTTGGGGGTGATAAGTCCTGCACTGACCTGCTTGGGGTGTTATGTGCATTCTTGAAATGTATTGTGAATTCTTGGGGTGTTTAATGCATTCTTAGTGTGTATTGTGCATTCTTCAGGTGTTTAATACATTATTTGTGTGTATTGTCCATTCTTGGGGTGTATTATGAGTTCTTGGTGTGTATTATGAATTCTTGGGGTATTTAATGCATTCTTAGTGTGTATTGTGCATTTTTGGGGTGTATTGTGCATTCTTGGTGTGTATTGTGCATTCTTGGGGTGTTTAATGCATTCTTAGTGTGTATTGTGCATTCTTCAGGTGTTTAATACATTCTTAGTGTGTATTGTCCATTCTTGGGGTGTATTATGAGTTCTTGGTGAGTATTATGTATTCTTGGGGTATTTAATGCATTCTTAGTGTGTATTGTGCATTTTTTGGGCGTATTGTGCATTATTGGGGTGCTTAATGCTTTCTTAGTGTGTATGTGCATTCTTGGTGTGTATGTGGTTCGTGCATTCTTGGGGTGCTTAAAGCTTTCTTAGTGTGTATTGTGCATTCTTCAGGTGTTTAATACATTCTTAGTGTATATTGTCCATTCTTGGGGTGTATTATGAGTTCTTGGTGTGTATTATGAATTCTTGGGGTATTTAATGCATTATTAGTGTGTATTGTGCATTCTTGGGGTGCTTAATGCTTTCTTAGTGTGTATTGTGCATTTTTGAGGTGTATTGTGCTTTCTTGGAGTATGTTGTGCATTTTTGTATTGTGATTTCTGGCACAAGAGTCATATAACTTAGTAAGTCGGTTTTCCTCGTTTCACGATGGTGGAGAGAATATTTCTTAACCTCATTCCAATATTAAATGAAACTTGCTTCAGATATCACTTGGTAGTGCACACCACATCTGCAGTTACTGCGGTACCCTGCTGAACAAGTTTACAACATTCAAGAAGCAGTGCCATCGATCTCAACAGTTATTGGAGCATTTGTTGAGCGAACATGATGTTGTAAGTATTTTTGTAATATGTCGGGTCCCCAAGAACGGACTGAAATGAGTACAATGTACATATATATAATAAGGTCAGATTGTGTAATGTAAAAGTTATTTATTTTAATAGACTATAAATATTTACGGACGGTATTTGTGCGTCTTCCGGCAATCCGAGTCAGACCGAGCCTCGGTGGTGTAGTGGTCATGCTGTCCGACACCCGAGTCAGACCGAGCCTCGGTGGTGTAGTGGTCATGCTGTCCGACACCCGAGTCAGACCGAGCCTCGGTGGTGTAGTGGTCATGCTGTCCGACACCCGAGTCAGACCGAGCCTCAGTGGTGTAGTGGTCATGCTGTCCGACACCCGAGTCAGACCGAGCCTCGGTGGTGTAGTGGTCATGCTGTCCGACACCCGAGTCAGACCTAGCCTCGGTGGTGTAGTGGTCATGCTGTCCGACACCCGAGTCAGACCGAGCCTCGGTGGTGTAGTGGTCATGCTGTCCGACACCCGAGTCAGACCGAGCCTCGGTGGTGTAGTGGTCACGCTGTCCGACACGGAGTGTCGAAAGACGTGGATTTGAATCCTGTCCGTAGATGTGTATTTTTCTCTCTAAAATTTCAAAGTTTGGTTTTGCTAAGCATTAGTGCTTAAAAAACAATGATGTACTAAAACTATTTAATAATTTGTACATAACAAATTGTTCATATTTTTTTTAAAGTCATAATGTTTCAATTGCAGTTTTTGAATTTACTTTTTATTTTATGTATAATTAGTTTGCTATATACTGTGTTATTATTTAATACAGTAATGTATTTCATTTCGTTGACCGACGTTGGTCTTAAAAAAAAACATATTTTATGCTAATATGCAACAACCTTATTGTCTGTCTGGATATTTTTATCCTGGTGCATAATTTTATATAATGAAATTAGATTATACCTGTATTTAAAAGTATTAAATTACCAAATGCCTGATATTGCCTTCAATCTACTTGTCCGTTTTAAAAACACATTCTGAAATGCAGGTAACAGAGTCATGTTTTGTTTAAAGAAGTTAAATTTAAAGTTATTTCATTATAACTCCCTTCATCATTTTCAGATAACTACAGATCACATCAAATGTATAAATAGAAGTTCACATAACCTCTCCGCACCTTATACAATACAATGTGTGCATAGCTTCGACACCACCATCTTAGTAAAGCAAGAAATATATGATAGTTATAATATAAAAAGTGATGTAGACATATCCGGAGACGAATATAACAGCTTTGACACAATTAATGATACATCGATAAATAATGGCGTTATTATCAATAGTTATACAAAAACTGATGAATGGGAAAGTAATTCTGATAATAATGATAATGACTTATTAACGAAATCTAGTGATAGTGACGAAGAGCCATTGTCAAAGAAAATTAAAAAGAAGCGACGAGAGAAATACAAAAAGGAGTCGAACAAAGCTACTGGAGAACTTCAATGTGACAGAGTGATTAAATCGGAAAAGGATTGTGATGCTGATTGTCAGGGTTCGTATTGTTTTATTTATTTAAGCTTTATTTTATCACTTCACAATACTTATATAATATATTGAAATTTATTGAGAGAAAAATTCACATCCGCGTATTCTGACTCTGCGTGTCAGACGCCATTGACCAATTAAGCCACCGAGGTTCGGGTCCGAGCTTCGAATTTTAACTCTGTAATTAGTTTGTACTGAATACGTAAACGATACGATAACGTTACACTTTACACAGATTTTCGTGCTCGACCCACAGTGCTTGTAGAACATAAACCAAAATGTCGAGTGTCACACGCACAAACCTAGTGTGATCAATTATGTACATATTCTGAGTTAATATACCATAAAATATCCTGATAATTATCGACACAATCATGATAACTATCAACACGATCACGATAATTATTGACACTATCATGATCATAAACTTCAAATTGTCATGATAATTATTGCAATGATCATGATAATTATCATCAAACATCAAATGGTCATGATAATTATTACAAAATTACTAATCATTACTTAAATATATTCCAGAACAGATTAGAAACAAAGTGAAGCATGTAGAGGACACGCAACACAAACTGGTGATACTAAACAAAGAGGAGCAGCTACAAGACGTGGTGCTGCGGAAGCAGACCAACAACTACAAGAACTCTGAGTACCGATGTGAGGACTGTTGCAAAGGGTTCATGACCGTGGAGGCGTACAACAATCACATGATGCGGCACGATCCGGTGAGTGTCACATAGACGGCCTTTTTATAGAAGATTTAGTACTGTGCACAACAATGGTACTGATTCGCTTGTGCGTACACTAAACTAAATTTCTCTAATATATTGGTAGTTCTGTTAATATGTTAGTGTGTAGTTATGTTAAAACTAAAATCCACATTCGTGTAACACTCTAGAATTCTTGAAATTTATAGAGAGAAAAATTCCATCCTCGGACGGGATTCGAACCCGCGTCTTCTGACTGTCTGAGTTAAAATTCGATGCTCGGACCAGATTCTCGGTGACCTAGTTGGTCAATGGCGTCTGACACGGATAGTCAGAAGACGCGGGTTCGAATCCCGTCCGAGGATGGAATTTTTCTCGCTATAAATTTCAATGTTTGAGATCGCTTAAGCAGGTGTTAGTGCTTTAAAAAGTAATACTTAGAATTATAATTCTAAACATATAATTATTCTATTCAAATGTGGGTAGTTTTATATATCTGCATAAGACTGTGTACTTAAATAGCTACAACTATGTTAAGTTTCATACAGTAATTTATATAATTGTGTACTTTTAATGTTAAATATTAATCTCTTTTTTGTAATATAATATCAGCTTACTGGCTCCTGGTAACTTCGCACCAGAGCCCCAAGATACAAGCCTGTGCTTAGTTTGGGGCTCACTGATATCTTATCTAGCTGTTGGTTTTCCTATAAAATAAATAAAACCAATTACATGAGCACAGCGCAAAACTACAGCTCCAAACTCTAGGTGGCGTTGCAACTGGCGTGGACAAGCATATCGCTTACCAACAGACGCGCAACTAGCCCGTGACATAACGTAACTGCATAAAAACAAACGTAAACATTTAGATTGTAATGTTCCCAGCGTTGCGGCCCCCAAGTATGCGACATTTGCCGAACGCACTGGCCCGACACGCGCTCGCTTCGTGGCCACAAACTGATCGCGCACGAAAGGTACACTTAACTTGTTCCTAGCCAATATACGTTTACTTACTTATCTAATACTTTTAAACGAGCAGATGATATATATCTGGATCTCGGAAACGTAACCTCTTGAAATAGTAGCTAAAATGTTTGAAATTACTTTTATTTAGCAGCTGAATACGCCCCCAAAAGCTGCTAGATCTAGCTACAAAGTTGTTAAGTTGGCATCACTGTCGACGGGTGAAGGCAGAGTGAGCGAGAGCCTTGTTATTTAATATTAAAACTGACTTTACTCACGTAATTCTAAATAATTTATTAAATTTGTAGGCATCAAAGACACACTTATGAACGTAAATTTTTCATTATAATGTACTTTAAAGACTACCGCCGCGTTCCAAAATATATAGAGCCCACCGAGAAGAAGCGGCAAGAAACTCGGGGCCATTCTTTTTATATAGATGCTCACAATGTTTCTACTTAGGTACTACAAATATTACATTTTATGGGTGGCAGAGAGACAGCTTGCCAGAAGTGGAGTATTCCAAGCATCTTTATCTTCTATATAATGTCGAACTTTATAGTAAGCTTTTTTTATTAAAACGTTTTTTACAGTCAACTTGAATTTGCCCTCTGTGAGCTCAGTTATGTGTTTTGGGATTTTATTGTAAAAACGCACACAATTTCCTAGGAATGACTTATTAGTCTTCGCAAGTCTAAAACTAGGTACAGCTATCCTATTTGTATTTCTGGTATTAAAAGTGTGGTGATCACTATTTAACTTATATTTATGTAAATTTTTACGAACATACCTTATATTTTCAAATACATATAAGGAAGGCAACGTTAATATATTGATTTCTTTAAATAAATCTCTCGAAGATTCACGGGGACCCATTTCGTGTATAGCTCGAATAGCACGTTTCTGTAGCCGACGTTATCGAGCTAGGTTTCGGGCATGTGCGATGCCCGTCCTCAGCGAGTTTACGCTGCAAGGTCGTGGCGACCACTGACCACTTGTTTTTTTTGTTTGGATGAACGTAGAGCTTTTTGCTTTTGGCCACTACGGGCATTAAAGGCAATACCGGACTAATGGTGAGTGCACAGAGCACTCACGAGCGATAGCCTACTTTGTCGCTCGTATTTATAGGGCAAACTTTAAGTACTTTGCTTGGACAAAAAAAATTGTGAAACAATTTATTTAATTTAATTATATATTTATTTATATATTATTATTATTATATATTATTATTAATTAATTAAATTATTATAAAATACCAATATTGGTATTATATTATAGTGGAAGAGTCTGATAACAATAATTAAATTAGTATAATTAAAGATTTTTAAGCTATTGCATAGCTTCTATCGCGGGCCGTGAGCGTGGAGACCGAATCCAGAAATTCCGTAACGAAAATAACCTAACACCCCCCACTCCGACTCCATCTATCGATGAATAGCAGAACTTTTAATGACTTTTTGAAATATCACGCTTGTCTCTTTAGTTCAGCAACTCGCCTCTAGATGGCATTGGTTAAATAATTATAATTGCATAAGTTGATAAAAACGGCTATGCAATAGCTTTACCGCGGCAGTCTCCGAGTGCCACACGTCTTTTATTTTTTTTTGTGGGATACGTTGGCAAATGAGCAGGCGGCTCACCTGATGGTAATTGATACCGTTGCCCACGGACATCCACAATTCCAGAGGTCTCGATGCGTTGCCGGCCTTTGTAAAGGTATAGGGAGAGGAGAAGGGGGGCTGAAGGTTGGGTCTCCGGAACCTCCCGCAGACTGACTGAAACGCAACAGCAAGCTATGTTACTTCACGGTTGGTGTTATGTGGGAGTGTGGTACCTACCCGGTCGTGCCGGCACATTCGGTTGTGGGGTTACAGCGTGGTACTGCCACCGAAGAGTCTGTACAGAGTCTCCGACTGTAGCTCCCCCCGTCGCCGTTGCAGGAAGTACATGTGCAAGGTGTGCGGCCAGGTGTCCCGCTCCAAGCACAAGGCGGCGGAGCACGCGGCGTGGCACGCCGGGGTGACATTCCCGTGCGCGTCGTGCGGCGCCACGTTCGCGCGCAGCACCACCTACCTCACGCACGTGCGGCTCCGGCACCCCGGCGCGCACCGCTGTACGCTCTGCGGGGAGAGCTTCATAGGGGACAACGGACTCAAACTGCACATGAAGAAGGCGCACAGAGACGAGGTAAACAGTACCGTATTATATTAATAACTACCTGTAATATGTATAATATATAACATAACATAACATATGGGACGACAACAGTTTCACCCGCGCGGTGATGGATGATGATGATGAATTAAATATAGCGTATGTTACTCAGGCATCATAATCTATATTAATGACTTACCTTATTATGTAGAGAAGAATAACGAGATTGTATTGTTTGCAGATGACACTTCACTGTTATTTAAAATTAAAAGGCAGTTACTAAACTATGACGATGTTAACAATGCATTAGCTAAAGTTGTGAATTGGTTCAATACAAATAATCTTCTCCTCAATGAGAAGAAAACTAATTGTATAAAGTTCTCGACGCCAAATGTGAGACAAGTAGAATCCAATATACAATTGAATGGAACAGGGTTGGACCTTGTGGAGTCAACGGTCTTTTTAGGAATTACTATAGACGCTAAATTGCAATGGGGTCCCCACATAAAAAATTGTCTAGTAGGCTCAGTTCAGCGGCTTATGCTGTTAAAAAAATTAGACTATTAACTGATGGAGACACAGCTAGAATAGTTTATTTTAGTTATTTCCATAGCGTTATGACTTATGGCATACTGCTCTGGGGATGTTCTGCAGATATTAACTCTATTTTTATACTGCAAAAAAGGGCTATACGAGCGATCTACAGTTTGGCTCCCAGAATTTCCCTTAGACAGAAGTTTAAAGACATAAACATTCTAACTGGTGTCTCTCAGTTTATCTATGGAAATCTAATGTATGTAAAGAAAAACATTAGCAGTTTTGATAAAAGGAGTGATGCTCATTCCATCAACACGCGAAATAAGCACAAGCTATCCGTACATGTAACGCGTCTCCACAGAATAAGTCATTCTTTTATGGGACAATGTATACGATTCTATAATAAAGTTCCCAATGTTATCCGAGATTTGCCTATTAATAAGTTTAAAATTACTATTAAAAATAAACTCTGTCAAAAAGGTTATTACAAAATGTCGGATTACTTGGAGGATAAAACAGCTTGGGACTGATCACTCCAGGATCTATCTACTCGTGTACTAAGATGTCAAAGTGTAGCGTGTCTTGCATTACTGATACCATTATTATGTTCTCTTTTGTAAGGCAACACACTGGAGCTAATATTTGTAGTACCTAAGTAAAAATATTGTAAAAACATCTATATAAAAAGAATGGCCCCGAGTTTCTTGCCGCTTCTTCTCGGTAGGCTCTATATATTTTGGAACGCGGTGGTAGAGTCTTTAAAGTACATTATAATGAAAAATTGACGTTCATAAGTGCGTCTTTGATGCCTAAATTGAATAAATGATTTTGACTTTGACTTTGACTTTGACATAATGTAGCTTTATACTCGTGAAAGAAAGTTATGAAGCGGTTAAGTAGTTTTTGCGTTCATCCGTTACAAACACACTATCAAATATTTACTCTTTGTTATTAGAGTAGATACCACCTTCGTCAAGGTACGAATAATGTGGCCTAGTTTGTACCGACGTTATTGCATATTTTAACATGAAAAGTGTGGTAACATGAAGGTGTTAATCCTTATCAACTCTTGTAATAAAGACGAAAGATTTGATTGTTTGTTTGTAAACGCAAAAACTACTTAACCGATTGAAACAATTCTTTCACCAATTAAAGCTACATTATGCCTGAGTAACATACGCTATATTTGATTCATCATCATCATCATCCATCACCGCGCGGGTGTAACCGCGAGACGGAGCCAGTATATTACATATTGTAAAAACTGTTGCAGAAATCGGAGGCGTCGCCTGACAGCCACGAATGTGACAGCTGTCACTTTAAGTTCAAAAACAAAGAGGCTCTGGCGCGTCACGCGGAGCTCGCGACAGGAGGGGGCTGCGACCTCGACGTATTGTAGGTTATCTATCTTTTATATGATTTTTAAAGCACTAACCCTTGTTTAGCGATATCAAACGTTGCAGTTTAGACAGAAACATCCACATCCTCTGATTCGAACTCGAGTCTTCCTGCAATCCTTGTCAGACGCCTTGACCAACTAGGCCATCGAGGCATACAGTCCTAGAATCGTTCGAATATTTATACTTTTTAGGTTTTTTTTTATTTTTATTGACTAGACTTTCGCTGGCAGATAGGTGACTGTATAAAGAGCAACTTATAAATAATAATAATAAATAAAAAGCTTTCATTATCATTTCGCACATACATTTGACATAAAATTAAAATAATAATTCTTGAATTCAACATCTCAATCGCCTCCTTAACTAAACCGTATAATCTACCGACTTCTAAAAAAGGAGGAGGTACTCAATTCGACTGTTTTTTTAAATGTTTGTTACCTCATAACTTTCGACTGGGTGAAACGATTCTCGAAATTCTTTTTTTGTTTGATAACTGGTCCCGTGTGGTCCCAAATTTCATCAAATTCGGTCCAGTAGTTTTCGAGTTACACTCCAATAACTGAATAGAATGGAAGTCGGTATTAAATTTTTCAAATTGTACTTGTTATGTTAGTTGTTTACATGCGAGGACCTGTTTCAGCGGTAAAAGCCTGAGAGACAAGAAGAGCCACTAAGGCTACTTTTAATAAACAATAGCTAAGTTTTCGTAGTGGCAGGTTTTCCGCAGACACATTTTATTTTATTTTTACATATATGTAAAACAAACAGCTTATAATATTGAAGTGCAATTGCTCATAATATTAATACTAGAAATAAGGATAGGATAGCTGTATCTAAATTTAGACTCACGAAAACTAAAAATAAGTCCTTCTTAGGCAATTGTGTACGTTTCTATAATAAAATCCCGAAAGACATTACTGAGCTCACTGAAGGGAAATTCAAGTTACGTGTCAAAAATATACTAATGAAAAAAGCCTATTATAAATTGAGTCACTACTTAGAAGACAAAGATGCCTGAAAGCTTTCCACTTCTGCCTAATAGCCAACTATTGAATAAATTTGTTATTTTAATACTACTCATATGTAACCTCAATGTACAAAGACTTGAAAAAATAATGGCCCACGAGTTTCTTGCTGCTTCTTCTCGGCGGTGGTTCTTTTCCGAAGACAGCGGTAGAATCATTTAAAAATTTTGACGTTCATAAGAGTGTCTATGATGCCTAAACTGAATAAATAATTTTTGAATTTTGAAGTAATAAAATTGGAAATTCAGAATAAACTAGCCTGAATAGTTTTCACTGATAGAATACTACAGTCCGAATTAGTCCGAATTAGTCCGAATTATCAGACTTTTTACAAAATTATATAAATCTTATAATTTAATGGAAGATAACGTTATTAAAAGAATGAGTAGATACAATCACCAAAACTTGTGCGTATACATCTTAAGGCGCGCTCGTATCCTGATAATAGTAAAATGCAGAATCTTTAAACATCGAGTGTAACGAAACAGATCGATAATATTGTATGAAAAAATTACTTAGGTTAGAAAAGGAACGGGCAAAGAGTAATAACCGAACAGAATTCATAAATATTACTCGATCTCTGCAGAAAAAATCCTAAATAGGTGCATAAAAATAAACTTTCACGTCCAAACTCTCAGAACTTTCAGCGATAACACTATATTATTTTTTAAATAATACATAGCCAACGTATAGTACTAAAGTAGTAACCAGCAGTTTTTTCAATTGTGTTAGTATATATCGAAAGATATAAAGAAAACGTACAAAATTAACGCATTTTCGCATTACATCGTCCAATCTAACAAGCAATTTTCAAACCTTACGTAAAGCAGTGTATTTTAAAATTGGGGTTGGACCGCGTCTTAAGGGTGAATGTTGCGTGAAATGATAATTCACTAATACCCCCTACGCCTGCTTATTGGTTAGTAATAAAAGCTAAGCTAAAAATACAATGAAGCAGGTTTAACGTTGTATTTTAAAACCTCACAAAATCATAAAATTTCTAAAAGATGTAGGAACAAAATACCTATAATAGCGGAAACGCTTATGGCTGTCATTGGGCAACACAATAAAAGGCGGAGTTAGCTTGCAATGCACATGTGCAAAGTTAAACCTTTTTGAACTGGTTACGCAAAAATTTTGGTGATAGTACATAGAAAAACTATACTAGTACATTAATAACCAGTTGAAATTATATATTTATATATATATAATCCAAAATAATTAAAAAAATAATGGTTTAAACTTACCTCGAGTTTTACTATCGATAGTTGAAAACAGCCATCTTAAAAACTTATATAAAGTAAGTAGGGACATACATTTTATATTTAGATTGTGTGTCTGATAATTGCTATGCATGCACAAATAAGGAAATTCTACAATTTGTCAGTTATACAACCGTGAAGCAGTAGTGTGCACACATTACTGTTTTATTGAAGGACATTGTTTCCAGCGACATTACAGGGCAAGAGATTTAACATGTAATATCTCAGATCTCTCTGTAACCATAGTACATTGTAGAGGTTTGAACTGTTGTAGTTTAAAATTCTGACACTGAGCTGTCATAAGTACGCGTGACGCTTATCATCAGGCGAGCAACTTGCTCGATTCGTCACCGGTTAACAAAAAATAAATAAAAAAGCTATTCTGTGTTCTGTTTTTCGTTCTATCTCTATTTACTTCTTTGTTCTTGATAACTAGTATTTCTGCGAATTGTAGACCATGCGAGCAGAAACGTTGTTGCTATAATTATGTCAGTATACGCCTCGAGATGTAGTTATAGATTTACCCTGATTTCCGAATGAAGTCAACATCGATTTTGACGATATCACTGTTCTTCATTCCGATCCAATATCGCGCGTTTGACAGATGAGATCTGTCAGCCATTCGGAATGGGTGGAACACGCTCACGTTGCTCGCGGCATGGCTGACAGTACAGTGGTTCGTTATATGCTTCGTACAAGATATTTAACGAGACAATGTGAAAGCATGAAATATGTTAATAACTTTTGTTTTGCCGGAACGAAGAAGAGTAAACGCACACATCAACGAACTGTCATTAATGCCATCATTTGACAGCATCAGTGGCGCAGCGGGCGAAAGTCCGCCTGCGACGCAAGAGGTTGCGAGTTCGATTCCCGTCTTATGAACAAATTTGTGTACGACCTGCCGAAATTTGTTGGTCTGGTCTATGTTTTCTACGTATAATAAAAAAATATGTACCTATATAATGTATTATTAAATATATCAGTTATCTAGTACCCGTAACACGAGCTTTGAGTAGTTTACTTTGGGGCTAGGTGGTGCTGTGTGGATTGTCTGGCATTATTTATTTATTATTATTGACTATTAATATTATGACAGAACTGCTCACGGTGATTTCAGTTTGTAGCGTGATCGTTGAAATCGCAAAATGGCGTCCTTGGTCACATAATCCATGACGTCACACGTTGTCGCGCTTTCGTTAATTTGGAATGACCATTACAGCGGCTAAACAGATTTTGACTTCAATTGGAAATTCAAATTCAATTAATTATTTGCATGAATGTAGGTTTTAATTTTTTTTGTAACAATCGCCGATGACAAAAAAATTATTTAGAATAGTAGAACATGCATACCAAGTTTCGTCAAGATTGCTTGAACAATGCACCAACACACAACCTAACAAACATACGGACAGATGAAAGTCAATATGTCCAGTTAAAGCGGAGACGCTTCGCTCGCTCGGTCAATAATGGCTCTAACTGAAACACAAACTAGGTTATACCTACTATAGTAGATCCAACCGTTTATCCTCTTTTTGACAGATCTAATTTGTCAGTTAAAGTGTTGTGACCAAGTGATTATAGTGGACACGATTTCGATTCATTTTTCTATCGAGTCTGTGCGGAAAGAGAATAGTCCTAGGAATGGCGCCATGACCATGGCTATTGGCCATCTAGAAATACGTCAGCCAATGGGGAATGTTGAAAGGGCGTGGACAGGCCGTCATGGCATGGCCATCTAGAAACGCATCAGCCAATGGGAAATGCTGACGCATTTCTAGATGGCCATGCCCAGATGGCGAGGCCACGCCGTCCGGTTACACCCGTGTAGTTTCCAAGGTAAGCTATCAAATTCTGAGTTATAAGTTTTCACTTCTATCGGCAATTCCTATGACTGCCAATTTTTTTGTCTATGGGTAAGCAGTAGTATTTTATCAAGGTAGTAAAACTCAATGGTCCACCGCCGTTTTGTATTTGTCACTGTCACTCGCAACAAGACGCCCGTGCTAGTAATTATTTGCTGAGTTTTATATTGGAACTATAAAATGCCGAAAGGATCAGTGCTGAAAGGACAGACGAGAGAAATGGTGATCAAGCTTCGTAATTACTTTGAAGCAGAGTATCAAAATGGCGGCCCGCTTTTACCATTGTCGCAAGTGAGAGAGCGCGTTGCGGCCGCGTTAGGTATTAGTGCATCTACGATTACAAAAATTACTACCGAAGCCTACGGAACAAGCGGCATGCAGGAGAATAAGCTTCGTACGCCGAAGAAAAAACGCCAACCACGTCGTGTGACTTCGGTTGACAACTTTGACGCAGACGCTATACGCCGTCATATATATAACTATTACTTACGTAAAGAAGTTCCAACACTTAAAAAACTTGTTGCTTCTTTGCGTGAATGTGATTTGTTCCGAGGTCAAAAATCGTCATTGGTAAAGGTCTTGAATGAAATTGGATTTACTTATAAAAAATCGGACAAACGCAAAATATTGATGGAGCGTCGCGACGTAGCTTTTGCTCGTTGCGAATTTTTGAGCGAAGCCAAAAAAATTACAGATTGGTCAAATGTTGTTTTCACTGACGAAACTTGGCTGAATGCGAACCACACAGTGTCTAAGAGCTGGACTGATGACACCGCTGCTTCCACTACCTCAGTACCGATGGGAAAAGGAGAACGTCTAATCATTTGCCATGCAGGGTCTGTGAAAGGATTCATGCCAGATGCTTTGTTGGCCTTTAAATCCAAAAAAACAGTTGAGTACCACGAAGAAATGAATTCTGAGGTTTACGAAAGTTGGTTTAAGGAAATGGTACAATCATTGGAAGAACCGTCAGTTATTATTATGGATAACGCATCCTATCACTCACGCCAAATTGATAAAATGCCGACCCAGGCCGACAAAAAACAAGTAATCATTGACTGGCTTCAACGACATGGTGAAAATGTTGATAACTCCTTACTAAAAGTACAATTACTAAATATATTACGAACAAAAAAACACTTCCCAAAACGATATGTGATCGACGAAATAGCTGCAGAACATGGTCATTGGGTTCTTAGACTTCCACCCTATCATTGTCAATACAATGCCATTGAATTAATATGGGCTCAAGTTAAAGGACACGCTGCTAGAAATAACACAAAACCCCCATTCACGGCAAACAAAATGGTAAATTTATTAAAAAATGCATGTGTGAAAGTAACTGCGGAAAGCTGGCAAAATGTAATTCAAAAAACACAAGAAACTATAATGGCAGATTGGGATAAACACGTGGCGATAGATTATATGAGTCAACAATTAATTATAAATGTCGGCAATAGCTCGAGTGACAGCAACGATGAATCTGATTTTGATTAATAAATAAATAAAAATAAAAGATTAGATTTCGTTTGCTTAAATTGGAATTGGGGTTGCTCAAACTTTACTATTTTCTGGTACCAAACGGCAGACTTTAATGTCTGCCATCCCCAGCGAGCAACACGGAAGGGAGTAGCCTTAGCTAAAAAATATTGTTCAAATCTTTCTGTCATTTCTTGCGGGAGGGGAAGTTGCACACTAGCGCAAAGCCGCACTATTACATACAAAACATACCTGTACCGATCCATTGCCGATCATACTCACACAACCAAATCACTAACACATAAAAAATAAAGCACCATTCACAAATCTAGCCCCGCCCTCACCCCACAGTATATTATCAAACTCCATGGTCCATGCGGACTTGTACTTTGACAGAGGGGAAACGCTGTGTATGCCTACTCCCTTCCGTGTTGCTCGCTGGCCATCCCAGATTTAACCGGTAACAGCTTCGTCAAGTATGACTTGTACTTGTAATCATCATAGTCATCATAACCTTGTTCTTTTTTGGATATACACCAGGAGATAAACACGTCTTCAAATAATGCTGTATGTTTTCCTGAGGCGCATCAATATAACGGTTTTACATAAAAATAAATCCGATATTATGTGCCGAGAACGGAAAACACCCGTGTAAAAATAGTTCATAAACAATATCGATATCTCAATCGTAACTTCGTAACATCACTATGTTGATAGCCATAGAACGTAATTTTTTAAAAACGTTTGTTATTTTATGGAATTTATAAAAAAACTACTGCACTTATGGACTCATTTTGTGAAAGATGATTATTATACGGGATCAAGGAGCAAATTTAAGCAGTTGTCATATTTTTAAAACCTCGCATTTATAAGTTAACTTTTGCGTAACATCGTCATGTTACGTTCTATTGGTGCTGTCAAAAAGAGGATAAACGGTTGGATCTACTATAAGTAGTACAGGTTTGTTCAGTCTGTGTCGCGCAGTAGGTACACAAGTAGAGCAGTATTGCTTGCGCGGAACTTCGCGGCGGAATATCGGCACCGCGGTGGTAGCAACCAAGACGGCCCCTTGCACAAGAGACCTAACGTCTAGTCGGTCGGGTTTCGTTGCATGTTACGATTCCCATCCCGACGGAGGGGATGTAAGAGAGGTGGTAGCTAACACACACACACACAGAAGTACCAGGAGCACATAAGATGTGTGGAGCTGAAGCTTGCCAACCTAACAAACATAAGGACAGGATGAAAGTCAATTTGGCCAGTTAAAGCAGAGACGCTTCGCTCGCTCGGTCAATAATTGGTAGGTGTGGTGTATATTTATAGTTGATGTGTTTATGTGTTTGTACATTGAAGTCCGTGTTCCGAATGCGGCGACAACTTCCCGACGGAGGAGCGAAGGAACGAACACTTGCGGATGCATCGCAGGGCGCTCGCCGTGCGGACCTGCTCGCAAGTAAGTGGTACGCTCAAACGGACAATGGACCAAGTTTGACGAAATTTGGTTATGGAGGTAGATAAGGCGCTGGATTAATACATAGGATATTTTTCATCATCATCATCATCCATCACCACGCGGGTGTAACCGCGAGGCGGAGCTAGTAATATTTATAATATAGTATTAGTAGTAATTTGTATATTGTATATTTTACTATTAGGGACCGTCCATTAATCACGAGCTATACACGAAATGGGTCCCCGTGAATCTTTGAGAGATTTACCTATTTAAAGAAATCAATATATTAACGTTGCCTTCCTTATATGTATTTGAAAATATAATGTATGTTCGTAAAAAATTACATAAATATAAGTTAAATATTGATCACCACACTTTTAATACTAGAAATACAAATAGGATAGCTGTACCTAGTTTTAGACTTGCGAAGACTAATAAGTCATTCCTAGGAAATTGTGTGCGTTTTTACAATAAAATCCCAATAACTGAGCTCACAGAGGGCAAATTCAAGTTGACTGTAAAAAACGTTTTAATAAAAAAAGCTTACTATAAAGTTCGACATTATATAGAAGATAAAGATGCTTGGAATACTCCACTTCTGGCAAGCTGTCTCTCTGCCACCCATAAAATGTAATATTTGTAGTACCTAAGTAGAAACATTGTAAACATCCATATAAAAAGAATGGCCCCGAGTTTCTTGCCGCTTCTTCTCGGTGGGTTCTATATATTTTGGAACGCGGCGGTAGTCTTTAAAGTACACTATAATGAAAAGTTGACGTTCATAAGTGCGTCTTTGATGCCTAAATTGAATAAATGATTTTGACTGACACGTGAGGCTCGAAAAGGCTCGAATCTTTTACACCGATATTGAACCCCCTACGTGTTCGGCAAATATCACGAAATAACACAAGGGGCGGTGCCGGCTTAGAATAGCACCCCCCCAACTCTACCCGTGGGTGCCGTAGAAAGCGGCTAAGGGATAACAAATCAGAAGGTGGGCAGCAGCACCTTCCCAGTCAAACACACACAAACTGCGCTCGCCAACCCGCCTGCCAAGCGTGGCGAGTATTGGCAAAAACCCCTTATGGATTGGACAAAAAGAACCAGGCCCCCAGTCCCCGGCAGCCCCGCTATTCCTGGCTACGGTAGCGGCCACGGTAACGGTGGGGCAGGGGGTGCTAAGAATCCCCGGCAGACGCCCGGCTACCACCCCCAACGACGACGACTGGCCCTGGTAACACACAACATACGCACGATGAGGACAGACGAGAAGATATATGAGCTGGAAGAAGAAATGAGTAAGCTACACTGGGACATTGTGGGGTTATCTGAAGTCCGTAGAGCGGGTGAGGACACGATAACCCTAAAATCAGGTAACCTACTCTATCACCGGGAGGGCGACCAACAGTCCCAAGGTGGTGTCGGGTTTCTCGTCCACAAGTCCCTTACTAACAACATAGTTAAGATCGATAGCGTTTCCAATAGGGTCGTATACCTAATACTCAGAGTATCCAAACGATATTCGCTGAAGGTCATTCAGGTATACGCACCGACGAAGTCGCACCCGGATGATGAGGTGGAGGATATGTATGAGGACATTAGTCGGGCCATACATACCTCTGAAACGCACTTTCTAGTTGTTATGGGGGACTTCAACGCGAAGTTGGGTAAGAGAAGCGAGGATGAGTCGAAAATGGGGCAATTTGGCTATGGACAACGGAACCGTAGGGGACAGAGGTTGGCCGACTTCCTGGAGAAAGAGGGACTCTTTATGATGAACTCTTTCTTTCAGAAGCCACCTCACAGGAAATGGACCTGGCTGAGTCCCGATGGTTCCACGAGAAATGAGATTGACTTCATTATGACAACCAAAAGGCAAATATTCACTGATGTCTCCGTGATCAACAGGGTTAAAACCGGTAGTGATCACCGAATGGTAAGAGGCACGGTGAATATTAATGTCAAACTGGAGAGGTCTCGTCTGATGAAGTCTACGCTCCGACCCACTCGTGCCCGTATTCAAGACCCCGAGAGCTTTCAACTTGAGCTATCCAATCGCTTCGATTGCCTTGAGAACATCGCTTTAGTGGACGAGATCCATAACAGGTTAGTAGAAACTGTCCATACAGTGGGTTCCAAGTACTTTAAACCCCACCGTACAGATAGGCCACAGAAACTCTCCAACGATACCCTCAACCTCATGGCTGAACGACGCTCATTGAAATTGCAGTCTTCGAATGATGCTGAAGCATATAGGCTGCTCAATAGACGAATATGGAAGTCCTTGCGACACGACATCCGGATCTTTAATACAAACCGTATTAAAGAGACGATAGAGCGGAAAAAAGGCTCCAAAGTGTTTGCAAGAGACATGTCTATTGGGCAAAGCCAGTTGACGAAGCTGAAGAGAGGAGACGGCAGTGTAGCGTCGACCAAAGCGGAAGTGTTAGGAGAGGTCGAGAGTTTCTACGGACAGTTATACACCTCGGTCGCTAAACCTGTTAGCAGCTCGGTCAAAGACCCAAGAGCCAAGCTGACCCGACATTATACCGAAGATATCCCGGACATCAGCCTGTACGAGATTAGAATGGCCTTGAAACAGCTTAAGAACAACAAGGCGCCTGGTGACGACGGTATCACATCTGAGCTTCTGAGAGCGGGTGGAACACCGGTACTTAAAGTCCTTCAGAAGCTCTTTAATACCGTCTTACTCGAAGGCTCAACGCCAGAAGCATGGAACAAAGGCGTGGTGGTGCTGTTCTTTAAGAAAGGTGACAACACTTTACTTAAAAATTACAGACCCATCTCGCTTTTGAGCCATGTTTATAAGCTGTTTTCGAAGGTCATAACGAACCGTCTCAGTCGCAGGTTTGATGAATTCCAGCCTCCGGAACAAGCCGGTTTCCGAAAAGGCTATAGTACCATAGACCACATCCACACGCTACGGCAAGTTATACAGAAGACCGAAGAGTATAACTTGCCTCTTTGTCTAGCGTTTGTGGACTATGAGAAAGCCTTTGATTCGATCGAGACGTGGGCAGTGCTTGAGTCTCTCCAGCGGTGCCGTATTGACTATCGGTATATTGAAGTGCTGAAGTGTTTGTACAAAAACGCCTACATGTCAGTCCGAGTACAGGAGCAGAGTTCGAAGGCAATTCCATTGCAAAGAGGCGTGAGACAGGGAGACGTTATATCTCCGAAACTGTTCACCGCTACATTGGAAGACGCCTTCAAGCTTCTGGAATGGCAAGGACTTGGCATCAATATTAACGGCGAATACATCACTCACCTTTAATTTGCCGACGATATTGTAGTCATGGCAGAATCCATGGAAGACCTCAGTACAATGCTCGAAGGCCTCCATCGAGTTTCCCAACGGGTAGGTCTTAAGATGAACATGGACAAGACGAAAATTATGTCTAATGCCCATGTTGTACCTACCCCAATATCAGTTGGGAACTCAGTTCTTGAAGTTGTTGACGAGTACATCTACCTGGGACAGACAGTCAAACTAGGCAGGTCCAACTTCGAGAAAGAGGTCAATCGTCGAATCCAACTCGGCTGGGCAGCGTTCCGGAAACTTCGCGAAGTCTTCTCGTCAAAAATACCTCAGTGCCTCAAGACAAGAGTCTTCGACCAATGTGTGTTACCAGTGATGACTTATGGCACTGAAACGTGGTCTCTTACGATGGGCCTCATAGAAAAGCTCAAAGTCGCACAACGAGCTATGGAGAGGGCTATGCTCGGGGTTTCTCTACGTGATCGAATCAGAAATGAGGAGATCCGTAGAAGAACGAAAGTCACCGACATAGCCCAGAAGATTAGCCAGTTGAAGTGGCAGTGGGCAGGGCACATAGCACGCAGAACAGATGGCCGATGGGGCCGAAAGGTTCTGGAGTGGAGACCACGGACCGGCAAGCGCAGCGTAGGTCGTCCACCGACACGGTGGACAGACGACCTGAGGAAGGTCGCAGGACGACGTTGGATGCAGGCCGCTTCCAACCGGTCCTTTTGGAAAATCATGGGGGAGGCCTATGTTCAGCAGTGGACGTCCTACGGCTGAGATGATGATGATGAACACAAGGGGGATGGGGGGGTGTAAAAGATATCACGCGTATTTATTTTTTCTTCAAACGCGCAATTTCTAAGCCGAAAAGCGGCGTGTAGTGTGCCGTTGCAAGACAATGAACGAAGTTACCGCGCGCCGCGACGATCGCCGCCGGGGTCAGCCAGCTGGTATTGTTATTTTGGCGCCGAAAACATGGGTACTTAATCCGTTACTTCGTATGTTTTGCATTAAAACATTGACTTAACTAGGCGATATGTATAAAGACCCATTTGCAGAGTATAGGTAAGGAAAAAAACAGATTATGACTCCGAAAGAATTTAATGAGTTAGTAGCTAATGTGAAACAAAAATATAGATAGATAGATAGAAAATTCTTTTTTGCACATTACTAAAAGTACATAGGCGAACTTAATGCTAATTAGCATTTTATTCCAGCTAACCTTTGTGTGATATGGAAGTGTGTTTGGTAGATGCCTTCTACAAATAATTTAGTACAATAAAATGTTTTTCACGTGATTACACCACTCCTTTAATATTATTTTTATGCAAGTCAAAAACAACTTCCAACCTTTCTGTCTAGACATTTTTATCATGGTCTTTAATTTTCTAGAACAATGTTAAATAAACAATATTAAATGTAAAGTATTTTTTATATCTTTATTTAAAGATAATATTTACAAAATTGTAAGATTCTTTGTAGGTACTAAAAAATACACGTGATTTTGGGTGATTAAATATAATTCCGATTATCAAAATATTTTTTTTGTTTGAAAGCTGGCGCTTCCCGTGTGGTCCCATTTAAATTTCATAAAATTAGGTCCAGTAGTTTTTGAGATACACTCAAATAACTGAATAGAATGGAAGTCGGTATTGAATTTTTCAAATTGTACTTGAGTTGCACCTTATTAACATAAATAGAGTAATTGTATAATTGTAATAATTGTAACGCAGGCGAATGACCGGCGTCAGTCCTTCTATGTAGCTAGATGTTGTTGTCGTTCTAGTGGAAAGGTGATCTGAAAAAGATCGCTTTTAGCGATCAGACCGCCCATTAGTATCTCTGATTTAAGTTGTTTCCTTATTTTTAACCGACTTCAAAAAAGGTGGAGGATATATGTTTGATTGTATGTATTTTTTTGTGTATGTTAACCGATTTCTCGCCCATTTATAGACTGGTTATCTAAATTCTTGTTGGTAGAATACCTACGCTTCCGAGGTGGTCCCATTTAAAATTCATCAAATTCGGTCAAGGAATTTTTGAGTAAAGGCCTATTTAAACCTGGGCGCTATTCGCTACCGCGAGCGATAGAGAAATCCGAAAGGGTATGCGTTCATTTCACTTTTCACACCAAAGCGGATATCTCTACCGCGCGCGGTAGATATTCGTTGGCAACGGTTAGCGGGGCGGCGGAACTAGTTACGCCAAACAAGAGAAAATACCGCCTCACTAGGCGGTACAAGTTTCGCTGCAGTTATGGAACTTCATGCTATTTACCCATCGAGTTCCGCGTGGTATTTTTCGCTACCCACAGCGGTAGCGAATAACGCTCAGGTCTGAATAGGCCCTTACACTCTTATAACTGAAAAGTGTTGTCGCCTACCTTGATGATATCCTTATTGACGGTGAGTGACAATCGATCCCGTAAATAGCAAGGGTCACTAATAAGGTTGAAAACATGTTTTTACCATAAAATGGAATAAGTTATTGAAGTCGGTACCATCACAGTTCAAAAGTGCCTATTATCACAATATTACGTGCCTGGTGCCGACTTCGACAAGTTATTTCACACTTTTTAGTATTGAAGTCGGTTAAATTTTTAATAATTTTTTTTAGGCTGTTTCATTATTTTGTGATTGACTTTGGTGCCAATAAAGAGTTTATGTATTGTTGTCATGTTGCAGTGTTCGCGAACGTTCGCGAATGCTCGCACGCTCGCCGCGCACTGCATGCGCATGCATTCACGCACACACTCGCAGCGGCCGCACGCACACACCGATACTAACTGTGTCTGTGAGATATGCGGATATAAATGTGTGGTGAGTAATTTAATTATATGCCATTTTAAATATTTATATTTCTCTATATTTCAGAGTTGTGTGCTTGTTTTTTTGCAGCATTTTCTCTAATGGCGTTTCGCGAATAGTAAAATTAGGTTCTATTCTGTATACAGTAGCCTCGTACCTTCCTCCTGGAATTCTTAAAAACGGTGGCCAGTGAATCAAGCCAGTAAACAGTAAAAATATGATTAACACGAAATAATATGTGTATTTCATTGCTCCTTTTTTCATTCTCTGACTTTTGTACTGATATTGATGAAAATAGACACATACATCCGCAAATACACAAATTACTTATTATCTCGGAAACATGGTCCTGTGAAATAGTCACCATGCGCGAGAGCCACGGATGGAAACTAACAAAAATATTTAAAAATAATATCGGTGTTCATCGATGATACCATTCTAATTTTCAGAACGGAGCTAAGTTTAAGACCCCGAGTTTCTTGCCGCTTCTTCTCGGTGGGCTCAATATATTTTGGAATGCGGCGGTAGAGTCTTTAAAGTACATTATGATAAAAAGTTGACGTTCATAAGTGCGTCTTTGATGCCTAAATTGAATAAATGATTTTGACTTTGACTTTGACTAAACTTTTATTGCGCACGGTCAAAGAAATGGGAGCAATGGATAGGGCGACCGAGTAAACAGAACTATAATAGAAAGTGGCGTTTCACACGGATTGTCGGAGGATGTGAGATTTTCTCTCTAAAATTGTAATGAAAAGATGGTTTGTTACAAACAGTTTACTTTTTATTATACAATTTTTAAAACACTAATTCTTGTTTAGCGAAACCAAACATTGCAATTTTAAGAGAGAAAAATACACTTTCTCTAACAAAATTGCAAAACTGTTAAAGATGTACACGGTTCATCAAAAGACTTGGATTCGATTCCCGTTCGAAGATATATATCAGCAGGGCTATTATGTATCGGTTACAAACAAGCGTTGATTGAAATCTTGAAAAATGGCGGCGCTGTGTCACTTTTGACAACTCCAGTCAGCAAAAATGTTAGTAAGCAGATGACTGGAGCTGACAAAACTGACATTCAGCTGCCAATTTTATTTTAATTATCATTTGTTTGCAACTGACATACATGAAAGCCTCGCTGAACACGTAGCATTTGTCCGCAGAGCAAAGCGTCCCTCGTGAACCATCAGCGTACACACACGGGAGAGAAACCGTACGAGTGTACCTACTGTCACAAACGGTTCAGTGTCTACCAACGGCTGCAGGTACCACGTCATATAATATATACGTTATATATCTTATATAGCCTCCCTCTCTTATAACATATGTTAAGGTTATGTATTATACAGTCTCCCTCACTTATAACATATGTTAAGGTTATGTATTATACAGTCTCCCTCACTTATAACATATGTTAAGGTAATGTCTTATACAGTCTCCCTCACTAATAACATATGTTATGGTTATGTATTATACAGTCTCCCTCACTAATAACATATGTTAAGCTAATGTCTTATTAGTCGCCCTCACTAATAACATATGTTAAGGCTATGTCTTATACAGTCTCCCTCACTAATAACATGTGTTAAGGTAATGTCTTATACAGTCCCTCACTAATAACATATGTTAAGCTAATATCCTATACAGTCTCCCTCACTAATAACATGTGTTAAGCTAATGTCTTATACAGTCTCCCTCACTAATAACATATGTTAAGGCTATGTATTATACAGTCTCCCTCACTAATAACATATGTTAAGGTTATGTATTATACAGTCTCCTTCACTAATAACATATGTTAAGCTAATGTCTTATTAGTCGCCCTCACTAATAACATATGTTAAGGCTATGTCTTATACAGTCTCCCTCACTAATAACATGTGTTAAGGTAATGTCTTATACAGTCCCTCACTAATAACATATGTTAAGCTAATATCCTATACAGTCTCCGTCACTAATAACATGTGTTAAGCTAATGTCTTATACAGTCTCCCTCACTAATAACATATGTTAAGCTAATGTCTTATACAGTCTCCCTCACTAATTACATATGTTAAGCTAATGTCTTATACAGTCTCCCTCACTAATAACATGTGTTAAGGTAATGTCTTATACAGTCTCCCTCACTAATAACATATGTTAAGGTAATAGCTTATACAGTCTCTCTCACTAATAACATATGTTAAGGCTATGTCTTATACAGTCTCCCTCACTAATAACATATGTTAAGGTAATGTCTTATACAGTCTCCCTCACTAATAATATATGTTAAGGCTATGTCTTATACAGTCTCCCTCACTAATAATATATGTAAAGGCTGTCTTATACAGTCTCCCTCACTAATAACATATGTTAAGCTAATGTCTTATACAGTCTCCCTCACTAATAACATGTGTTAAGGTAATGTCTTATACAGTCTCCCTCACTAATAACATATGTTAAGGTAATAGCTTATACAGTCTCCCTCACTAGTAACATATGTTAAGGTAATGTCTTATACAGTCTCTCTCACTAATAACATATGTTAAGGCTATGTCTTATACAGTCTCCCTCACTAATAACATGTGTTAAGGTAATGTCTTATACAGTCCCTCACTAATAACATATGTTAAGGTAATAGCTTATACAGTCTCTCTCACTAATAACATATGTTAAGGCTATGTCTAATACAGTCTCCCTCACTAATAACATATGTTAAGCTAATGTCTTATACAGTCTCCCTCACTAATAACATGTGTTAAGCTAATGTCTTATACAGTCTCCCTCACTAATAACATGTGTTAAGGTAATGTCTTATACAGTCTCCCTCACTAATAACATATGTTAAGGTAATAGCTTATACAGTCTCTCTCACTAATAACATATGTTAAGGCTATGTTTTATACAGTCTCCCTCACTAATAACATATGTTAAGCTAATGTCTTATTAGTCGCCCTCACTAATAACATATGTTAAGCTAATGTCTTATACAGTCTCCCTCACTAATAACATATGTTAAGCTAATGTCTTATACAGTCTCCCTCACTAATAACATATGTTAAGCTAATATCCTATACAGTCTCCCTCACTAATAACATGTGTTAAGCTAATGTCTTATACAGTCTCCCTCACTAATAACATATGTTAAGCTAATGTCTTATACAGACTCCCTCACTAATAACATATGTTAAGGTAATAGCTTATACAGTCTCTCTCACTAATAACATATGTTAAGGCTATGTCTTATACAGTCTCCCTCACTAATAACATATGTTAAGCTAATGTCTTATACAGTCTCCCTCACTAATAACATATGTTAAGCTAATGTCTTATACAGTCTCCCTCACTAATAACATGTGTTAAGGCTATGTCTTATACAGTCTCCCTCACTAATAACATATGTTAAGCTAATGTCTTATACAGTCTCCCTCACTATTAACATATGTTAAGCTAATGTCTTATACAGTCTCCCTCACTAATAACATATGTTAAGCTAATGTCTTATACAGTCTCCCTCACTAGTAACATATGTTAAGGTAATGTCTTATACAGTCTCTCTCACTAATAACATATGTTAAGGCTATGTCTTATACAGTCTCCCTCACTAACAACATGTGTTAAGGTAATGTCTTATACAGTCTCCTTCACTAATAACATATGTTAAGGTAATAGCTTATACAGTCTCCCTCACTAGTAACATATGTTAAGGTAATGTCTTATACAGTCTCTCTCACTAATAACATATGTTAAGGCTATGTCTTATACAGTCTCCCTCACTAATAACATATGTTAAGGTAATAGCTTATACAGTCTCTCTCACTAATAACATATGTTAAGGCTATGTCTTATACAGTCTCTCTCACTTATAACATATGTTAAGGCTATGTCTTATACAGTCTCCCTCACTAACAACATGTGTTAAGGTAATGTCTTATACAGTCTCCTTCACTAATAACATATGTTAAGGTAATAGCTTATACAGTCTCCCTCACTAGTAACATATGTTAAGGTAATGTCTTATACAGTCTCTCTCACTAATAACATATGTTAAGGCTATGTCTTATACAGTCTCCCTCACTAATAACATATGTTAAGGTAATGTCTTATACAGTCTCCTTCACTAATAACATATGTTAAGGCTATGTCTTATACAGTCTCCCTCACTAATAACTTATGTTAAGGTAATGTCTTATACAGTCTCTCTCACTAATAACATATGTTAAGGCTATGTCTTATACAGTCTCCCTCACTAACAACATGTGTTAAGGTAATGTCTTATACAGTCTCTCTCACTTATAACATATGTTAAGGCTATGTCTTATACAGTCTCCCTCACTAATAACTTATGTTAAGGTAATGTCTTATACAGTCTCCCTCACTAATATAAGGTTATGTCTTATACAGTCTCCCTCACTAGTAACATATGTTAAGGTAATGTCTTATACAGTCTCCCTCACTAATAACATATGTTAAGCTAATGTCTTATACAGTCTCCCTCACTAGTAACATATGTTAAGGTAATGTCTTATACAGTCTCTCTCACTAATAACATATGTTAAGGCTATGTCTTATACAGTCTCCCTCACTAACAACATGTGTTAAGGTAATGTCTTATACAGTCTCCTTCACTAATAACATATGTTAAGGTAATAGCTTATACAGTCTCCCTCACTAGTAACATATGTTAAGGTTATGTCTTATACAGTCTCTCTCACTAATAACATATGTTAAGGCTATGTCTTATACAGTCTCCCTCACTAATAACATATGTTAAGGTAATAGCTTATACAGTCTCTCTCACTAATAACATATGTTAAGGCTATGTCTTATACAGTCTCTCTCACTTATAACATATGTTAAGGTAATGGCTTATACAGTCTCTCTCACTTATAACATATGTTAAGGCTATGTCTTATACAGTCTCCCTCACTAATAACTTATGTTAAGGTAATGTCTTATACAGTCTCCCTCACTAATATAAGGTTATGTCTTATACAGCCTCCCTCACTAGTAACATATGTTAAGGTAATGTCTTATACAGTCTCTCTCACTAATAACATATGTTAAGGCTATGTCTTATACAGTCTCCCTCACTAATATAAGGTTATGTCTTATACAGTCTCCCTCACTAGTAACATATGTTAAGGTAATGTCTTATACAGTCTCTCTCACTAATAACATATGTTAAGGCTATGTCTTATACAGTCTCCCTCACTAATAACATGTGTTAAGGTAATGTCTTATACAGTCTCCCTCACTAATAACATATGTTAAGGTAATAGCTTATACAGTCTCCCTCACTAGTAATATATGTTAAGGTAATGTCTTATACAGTCTCTCTCACTAATAACATATGTTAAGGCTATGTCTTATACAGTCTCCCTCACTAATAACATGTGTTAAGGTAATGTCTTATACAGTCTCCTTCACTAATAACATATGTTAAGGTAATAGCTTATACAGTCTCCCTCACTAGTAACATATGTTAAGGTAATGTCTTATACAGTCTCTCTCACTAATAACATATGTTAAGGCTATGTCTTATACAGTCTCCCTCACTAATAACATGTGTTAAGGTAATGTCTTATACAGTCTCCCTCACTAATAACATATGTTAAGGTAATAGCTTATACAGTCTCTCTCACTAATAACATATGTTAAGGCTATGTCTTATACAGTCTCTCTCACTTATAACATATGTTAAGGTAATGGCTTATACAGTCTCTCTCACTTATAACATATGTTAAGGCTATGTCTTATACAGTCTCCCTCACTAATAACTTATGTTCAGGTAATGTCTTATACAGTCTCCCTCACTAATATAAGGTTATGTCTTATACAGTCTCCCTCACTAGTAACATATGTTAAGGTAATGTCTTATACAGTCTCTCTCACTAATAACATATGTTAAGGCTATGTCTTATACAGTCTCCCTCACTAATAACATGTGTTAAGGTAATGTCTTATACAGTCTCCCTCACTAATAACATATGTTAAGGTAATAGCTTATACAGTCTCCCTCACTAGTAACATATGTTAAGGTAATGTCTTATACAGTATCTCTCACTAATAACATATGTTAAGGCTATGTCTTATACAGTCTCTCTCTTACTAATAACATATGTTAAGGCTATGTCTTATACAGTCTCCCTCACTAATAACATATGTTAAGGTAATAGCTTATACAGTCTCTCTCACTAATAACATATGTTAAGGCTATGTCTTATACAGTCTCCCTCACTAATAACATATGTTAAGGCTATGTCTTATACAGTCTCCCTCACTAATAACATATGTTAAGGTAATAGCTTATACAGTCTCTCTCACTAATAACATATGTTAAGGCTATGTCTTATACAGTCTCCCTCACTAATAACATATGTTAAGGCTATGTCTTATACAGTCTCCCTCGCTTAAAACATATGTTAAGGTAATAGCTTATACAGTCTCTCTCACTAATAACATATGTTAAGGCTATGTCTTATACAGTCTCCCTCACTAATAACATATGTTAAGGCTATGTCTTATACAGTCTCCCTCGCTTAAAACATATGTTAAGGTTATATCTTATACAGTCTCCCTCGCTTATAACATATGTTAAGGCTATGTCTTATACAGTCTCCCTCACTAATAACATATGTTAAGGCTATGTCTTATACAGTCTCCCTCGCTTAAAACATATGTTAAGGTTATATCTTATATAGCCTCCCTCGCTAATAACATAAGTTTTATGTGTATTATAGATCCATTACCGCACGCACACAGGCGAGCGGCCGTACCCCTGCGCGGAATGTCCCAAGGCCTTCAAACACAAAGCGGCGCTCAACAGGCATATTCGGGTACGCACTACTATTTTAAAATAAACATTCTCACTCTCACATGAGGCATCTCTGTGCCGGGAGAGGCATGGAGACACAATATTTTACGCGTTATTATATTATTATCCTTTTATTTAAACTTTTTCATATTATTGTTATCCAGTCCTTGACAAAGGCCCACGTATGCCTTTGTCAAGGAGGCTGTAGCTAAATATCCCGTTAATAATAATATAACTTTAGTGAACAACCGTGATAGTTCAAAACAGAGTTTTAAACACTTACAGGCCTGTTTGGAATGAACACTTAGAGGCCTGTTTGGTATGAAATATACAGAAGTGTATAAAATTAGAATTTGGGATGACGGTGACATGGATTATCTATTACAAAAATGTGTAAAGTGGCAAGGATATTGATATTAACTTATTCGTCATAAGGGAGATAGTGGCCATGGATGAAACTACGGCACCTGCCAATTCCAGTCTCGTCTTTAAATATTTAGGCATTATTATAATATATCACAACATCTAATACTCAAGAACGAGTATTTCGGGTGTATCCCACTATTTAGGTTAGGTTTAGGTTTAAAGACATTTATTCTCATAACAAGACAGTACAGTCACTTACATGAGAACATTAATTTTAATAATAATAATACAAATATTAGGTACATCGTGTTAATATGGAAGGTATTATTCAGCGTATTTATTTTGTTGTGCTAAAATGTAATTGTGCAGTTTAAATTTAAATACGTTGAACGAGTGTACATTTTAATGTGTGTGGGTATTTTATTGTAGTTTATTTCATTTCACCATTAGGTATTTCTATTGATAGAAATACCTGGTATAGTATTACTTTAATTGTAGCTGATTCTCCCACTATTTCCATTGCTAACACAAACTAAAACCAACTACTCTAACACTCTTCTTCTGGCCCATCGCATTCCGCTGCCGCGGCATGCTCGCTTCGCTCGCATGGCTCGCGCGTTGTACTCACAATTATCCTAACACTCCTCGTACCTAATGGCGTTGCCTTAAACTATTCAAGAAGACCGAATACAATTATAAATACATCATTTGTTAACGGAATTCTAACAAAATGTATAGTATGTCAAATGTTCCTTATATCAATATATAATTGCAATTATAAAATATAAAGTTATTAAATTATATTTAATATTTACAATAGAAGCGCTCATAGCGAAGCTTGACTTGGCGATCTTAACCGTTCAACAAGTTAAGCAACGCTTGCTGCGGTCAGGACTTGCATGAGTGTGTGCTAGTGGCATTGTTCAACTGAGCGCTTCCGTGCTTCGGAGAACACGTCAAGCCGTCAGTGTCGGTTCTTTGTGTCGGACAATAGTCGTTAGGCTATGTCGAAGGCTTTTGGGCGGCCTGGAAACTTCGACATGGGTTGGCCACTAACCTATCCACCAAGCCGCACTGGGCCCGCGTGGTGGATTATGGCCCAAATCCTCTCTCTGAGAGGAAGGTTCGAGTCCCAGCAATGGGAACATAATGGGCTGATTATGATTATGAATTTTTAATAATGGGATATAATTTGGATCACTCCCACTTTTTCTGTTTTGCATGTCCATGGAAATAGTGGGATACGCCCAACATTTCTGCTTATCAATTAATTATTTGCCCCGCCCAAGGATCGAACTTGGGGCCTGTCGCTTCGATGGCAGTGCGCTACTAAAGCACGCTAGGGTCACGGGCCCGCCGACACACATCAATAGTGGCACTACTTCCCCGGACACACTCATGCACGTAGAGTTTTGTTCTTACATATTGCCAATACATGAAAATGATAGGTGTCTATGTAGATTCATGTGCTTAACCGACTTCAAAAAAAGAAGGAAGTTTCTCTATTCGATCTAATATATATATTTATACAGGGTTTCCCAGAAATAGTGGATAATCCTGCACGTGCATGTGCGGGGGGGGAAGGCCCCACATCCTAAAACAAAAAATTCTATTTCCAACAGTTCGAGGTTTATGACATTTTTTGTAAAATTTAGAAATTTTCCAGTTTTTCTCATATTTGTGGTCATTACGCCCGCTACATGAGGCCTAATTTGGATTTTTTTATTTTGACGTGTTCCCTAATAGTGGTATTCCTAAATTACCTTAAAAACTTACCTACTTAAAATAGTAGTTAACTAGTAGTCTCTAAACATAATTTTTATTTCTGGAATTTATTTTATAGCTAAGTTTGAACACCTGTGGTGTAAAAAAAATGTATTAGAGTTTTGTAGCCAATCAAATAAAAAACTTGCCTACATCATGACGATCACAAAACAGTAGAATACTATCCACTTTAATAGTAAAATTTCTGAACTACAGCTACCAATGTGTAATAAGTAGGCGTTTCATTACAAAATTACAAAAATATGTACAGGTATTTTTTTTTAGTTTCTATCAGTTAAGTAGAGCTGTCGACCCTTTAGTAAGACTTTATTACCTGCTCGACACATTCCTCGAATTCTAAGCTGTGTGAGCGAGACAAACTATGCTTTAGATTATTGCGAGTGAAAGGGTCAACAATTCTCCTTTGTATCCTTGAATTCGTATTTGGTTATTGTTTTGACTCAGTAGTTAAAACTACTCGGTGATAAAACTCTACATTTGACTCTACATTTACCGAGATTGCCGATCAGAAATACACAAGAGCACATGCGATGTCAAGAACGTTGAAATATGCACTAAACTAGTTTTAACTACTGAGTCAAAACAATAACCAAATACGAATTCAAGGATACAAAGGAGAATTGTTGACCCTTTCACTCGCAATAATCTAAAGCATAGTTTGTCTCGCTCACACAGCTTAGAATTCGAGGAATGTGTCGAGCAGGTAGTAAAGTCTTACTAAAGGGTCGACAGCTCTACTTAACTGATAGAAACAAAAAAAAATACCTGTACATATTTTTGTAGTTTTGTAATGAAACGCCTACTTATTACACATTAGTAGAAGTAGTTCAGAAATTTTACTATTAAAGTGGATAGTATTCTACTGTTTTGTGATCGTCATGATGTAGGCAAGTTTTTTATTTGATTGGCTACAAAACTCTAATACATTTTTTTTACACCACAGGTGTTCAAACTTAGCTATAAAATAAATTCCAGAAATAAAAATTATGTTTAGAGACTACTAGTTAACTACTATTTTAAGTAGGTAAGTTTTTAAGGTAATTTAGGAATACCACTATTAGGGAACACGTCAAAATAAAAAAATCCAAATTAGGCCTCATGTAGCGGGCGTAATGACCACAAATATGAGAAAAACTGGAAAATTTCTAAATTTTACAAAAAATGTCATAAACCTCGAACTGTTGGAAATAGAATTTTTTGTTTTAGGATGTGGGGCCCCACCTTCCCCCCCGCACATGCACGTGCAGGATTATCCACTATTTCTGGGAAACCCTGTATATATACATATATATACAGGGTGTGGCTTAATGAGTGGATAATAGGGTACCTGCGGGTAGGGGCCATTGTGGCGGTTCAGAAAAATATTTGTTATGCTCAGTAAAAGTGCCTCGGTTTTCGAGATATTCGACATTTTCGAAATTTAAGAAATATTTCACCCTTCGTCACTATTTTTGGCGCAAAGACTGCAAATGATTTTTTTTTTCTATCTGTTTTTTGGATAGTATTCTTGGATAGATGTGCTATCGAATGTAAACTATTATTTTTATAACACAAGCACAGTTATGTTTTTAAAATAAGATTTTACTAAAATTTTACTTGCTTTCGTTTGTTTTCCTGACCTTTACCCTTCTGTGGTGTAAAAAAAATGTGTGGTCACTTGAATGCCAAATTTAAAAAAAATTAGCCTATTTCATCGAGATTCCGAAATGGTATATTACATGGTATTTCCACAAGTTGTTTCATTCAAAAGTAATTCCTATTAAAATGGGTAGAGCTAATTATTATAAAATTACAAATAGTACTAAAATTTACTTCATTACTTAAAATTACCTAAAAACGTTAGTTTCAAATTCGGTAATGAAATAAAACGAAACAATAAATTTTAAATACATTTCATTTATCAAATTTACTATTACAAAAGGTGTTCGAAAAGGCCACCACGTGCTCTGATGCATGCTCTGCACCTTTTGATAAAAGATCTTTTAATCCTGTTCGCAATTCTATTGTGACGTCAGCATTGCTGACGTCACAATTGTTGTTTTCATGATGATCACTCATTTTTGGGTCCTCGAAGTAAAACTTCACAAGTACTTTTATAAGCTTCGTATATTCAACGAGCAGCGTAACAACGTCACAAAGAGGTCCGTACTGTACGGCGACTCGAGAGCGACTGAGACGAGCGCCTACAGTGCGGCCGTACTTATAGGACTCGGCGCACGTGCACGAGTTTACAAGTTTGTTGGTAAAGTATTGAAATTACAATCATAACATTAATTTTACATCGTAATCAACTCAAAAATAATCAACTGATGATTTATAAACTATTTTTAGGGCAATCAAATGATTAAACTTAATTATTCTCGACGAACTGTTGTAGTTGCGCCGATATATATATATATATATATATATATATATATATATATATATATATATATATATATGTATATATTCGCGGATAACCTCGTTGTTTATAAACGTGTTTTGAAGTTTCCTTTTTTGTTTGGTAGAGTATACTGACGTGATCCCATTTAAATTTCATTAAAATCGGTCTGGCAGTTTTTTAGTTACACTCTAATAACTGAACAGTGTTGCACCTGTTTTGATTATTTTCACACACATCATGCAATATTATTAAGTGAAACACTTTCTCATTCCATTTTAACTGTCGCCACAAGAGGGCAAAAAGCATTATTTTTAAAATGCCATGGGGACGTATAAGAATGATTTATTCCCATCCACCTCCCCGATGCGGGGCACACGGGTGAATAAATTACGTAAGTAAGTAACCCCACTAGTCAGTCCACAGCAGATATAATTATACTAACCCAAAACTGCGGAGCGCAGATAGTAACAGCAGGTCTATTATGTATTTCAGTTGATATGTCAGTTTTGACAAGTCCAGCAAGCAAAAATGTTAGTAACTTGATGACTGGAGCTGATAAAAGTGACAGAGTCGCCATTATTTTCTATTTCAATCAACATTTGTTAGCAACTGAGATACTTAATAACCTTACTGGTAATGTGTTTCAGGTGCACACCGGTGTGAAGCCGTACTCTTGTCCACAATGCGGCAAGTCGTTCTCTCAATCGAATTCCATGAAGCAACACTGCGCCGGCGTACACATGAAGGCTTATTTATATGCTAGGAAACCTGCCAATAAAACGTCATGATAATGAAGTCTTTTCTTTCAGTGGACTTGTACATTTGTATTTTTGCCTTTCCTCAAGTTATTAAGGTATATATAAGGTCTTTGTTAATTAGTGCACAATATTGAACAGGATGGTTTGGAATCGTTCATGAAACTGAAAGAAATGCATATATTTTTATTATGAACCCATATTCATTGCTTCGCGGCTAAGAATCATTTTGCGACTGAACGCACGACGGCGCCGCTACATTACTAAATAGATAGCAGTAAGTAACTTCGCGAGACATACCTACCCACTTAGAATAGGTACGACGACGTACGAACCGACCTACTCGTGAATGTTTACGCAGCTGGTGTCTATGCCCATTTTTTGTTTACGAGGGGGAAATCTTATTAGATACCCGGACACTATGGGGAGCGTCCGGGTTATGTGGGACTTACCACTTAACCCCCTCAGGGCCTTCTTCGATGTCTTATAGATGACCCCAGGATCTCCATAGGAACGCACTGGGACCTTCAAGACATATTGCCCTTTAGCTCGACTCTGAGAGCATTTCGCATCTCCTTCTAAAGATGGCACTATGTCAATTGCCACATCATGACGCCGTCTTGCTCGAGCTCGTTGGTGAGATAGTAGGGCCCCACCCTTAACTATACCCGAGCTCTTAGGATCCCCTTTAATGGGGGATCCCAATAATCTATCCGTCCACAGTTTTCCTTACTACCGATAGAAATTTGTCATAACGTCCATACAAATAGTGTCAAATATCTAACTCTAGTAAGATAAACCGGCAATAGATAGATTATTGGGACGGGCCGTTACGTCGGCTCTTACAGCAGGCAGAGGTTACCGTAACCCTAATCTTTAAAAAACCCGGGCTTACAGAGTCGTCGTCCGTCGTACCTATACTAAGTGGGCAGTGAATATAGGTTCAAATATCAAGTATAACAATAAAAAATATGTATTTCTTTTTGTTTCACTTTGATCACAAGTTATCGATTCCAAACCACGCAGTTCAATATTGTGCACTAATTAACAAGGGCTTATTTATATGATTGACCGGTTGGCGCAGTTGGTACGAGTAGCAACTCTTCCTTCTGAGGAGCTGGTCCTGGGTTAGATCCACGGATAGTGCACATTTAAATTATTATTTAATTTACATGTTTTGCATGTAAGATTATGCGTGCCGGATACGTGTGGCGGCGGCGACGGGCTTCTCTCCTGTGGGTTCCGCCCGTATCAAACAGGAGGATACAAAGTCAACATAATTGAACTAGACTCACAGAATGATTGAAGTAACGTTTGAATCTGAAGAATATAGGAAGAAAGAAATAGGCAGTAACTTCGTCAAGACCGCCTGGCTAAAAAGGCCAAAGAAAAAAAGGAGGAGGTGCCTCTGACGCGTACACTTCGCACATTCAATGTAATAGCGAAGCTAACATACATATTTGCCACTACTCTGAACGATATTACAAGAGTACTTTATATATTTTGTGTTACTTTACGTAAACATAGTATTATATACGGGGTGTCCCGTAATGAGTGGATAATCTTGCAGGTATTTTTGGATGGGGGCTCGGCCGAACAGAAAAAAATAAAATAAAAATAAAAACTTAAATGGTGTGTGAACTATGTAATTATTTGTAAACTAGGGAAAATTCGTATCCTTGTTCACAGTTTAGGTCATCATTTTCACAAATTAAGCAATAGCATGTATATCGGCTGAAAGCCCGACATGAAATGTGACCCGTGCGGCTATTATGTATCTCAGTTGCTAACAAATGTTGATTGAAATCGAAAAAAATGGAGCTCTATGTCACTTTTGTAAGCTCCAGTCATCATCTTACTAACATTTTTGCTTACTGGAGCTGTCCAAACTGACATAGAGCCGCCATTTTTCAAGATTTCAATAAACATATGTTAGCAACCGAGATACATAATAGCCCTGCCGTACGGCTATTATGTATCTCAGTTGCTAACAAATGTTGATTGAAGTCGAAAAAAATGGCCGCTCTATGTCACTTTTGTCAGCTCCAGTCATCAACTTACTAACATTTTTGCTTACTGGAGCTGTCCAAACTGACATAGAGCCGCCATTTTTCAAGATTTCAATCAACATTTGTTAGCAACCGAGATACATAATAGCCCTGCCGTACGGCTATTATGTATCTCAGTTGCTAACAAATGTTGATAGAAATAGAAAAAAAATGGCTGCTCTATGTCAGTTTTGTCAGCCCCAGTCATCAACTTACTAACATTCTTGCTTACTGTAGTTATCCAAACTGACAGAGCCGCCATTTTTCAAGATTTCAATAAACATTTGTTAGCAACCGAGATACATAATAGCCCTGCCGATATGAAGTAAACACGTAATGTCTGTTCCAACTTTTATCTTCGATCTTTTATTACATTGTTACAAAACAGAGACGTGCGCACACGGCGGGCGCTCGCAGCAAGCAAACTGAGCTCCGGTTGCCAAGCGCAGCTCTTTTATAGGCGACTGTGATGATGGGTGTGCAGTGAGTCAACCGCTCGCCCGTTGCGTATGTTCCGTAACAATGGGCGGCCGACGCCGTCATATACATTATAACTAAACTATCGCATTAGTAACTCAATAATGATATGAAGTTTTGGATAATGAATAAATAAATCTTTATGTAATATTTTTATTAAAGTAGCCATGTTTAAACCTAATCATTAAATTTGGCACCACCACGTCAATATAGCAAGCTTAAAATAATAATGGATTACGATATACGTTTTGGTATCGTATTATCAAATGCCGTCGTATTAGCCAATGAGAAACCTGCAATGTTTACATAGTTTTAAATATCAATTAAAAAACATTCTCAACATCCATCAAAAAAGCCAGGAAACTCAAAAAAATGACACAAGCGTTGTCTAAAATAATTTTAGTTCTCACCTTGAACAATTATTACACTTATTATATCACTGTATATTTTATTCTATTATTTCTGTTAAATCTTTCATTATAATTTAACTTCTTCTACTAGGTGTGTTTTGCAAATTGTTTCTTGTATATATTATAGTAAGTACTATGTGTAACCATGCGTGACGTCACCTACCGGCCTCAACGGAAGACCAACGCTGGTTGTTTACGATCAGCACTATGTTGAGTTGGAGCCGATTTGTGGCAGAAGGCTGCAAAAATCATTTATTTTATTGTTTTTTGTGATTATTGTTTGGATTTATGCGTTACTACGAAATGTTTTTGTATGTGTTTTGCCATAAATAAAGTCTATTCTATTCTATTCTATTCTAAATAGTGCACTCAATTCGCGTACATTGCAACTGCGTTAGTGTTCTATTCGGGCTGGGCATTATAGGTATTGATCCTGGAACGCACCATTAGGATCGATTTCGGCTAACAAAGGAACACGCCGTAAATAGTATTGAGTATAAGCGACCGCATTGTGTGCTCTCGACCTTTTCAGATGTTGTCTTTAATTAATTAATTAAATATTATTTCTTTCCTTTTACTTTACGGGCCCTCTACCCAGGATACATAATGTCTATGCCTCTACTTGTAACACGAAAACAAAACAGTAATATTTCGGTAAAAGTTACTACCAAATATAACTGTTGTATTTCCAAATTTTGCAATGTATTTCCTATTTAAAAAGCTACTTCAGAGACCACAGTAAAAATTTTGGATGTACAATTTTTTTTAGTTCATGGTGATTATTCTTGTGGTTGGAGTACGATAGTAAGTATGATTATTCTAAGCTTATTACAAAACGCTCCGGATTTATGATAGTTTCGAAAAAGGTGGGAGTGGGCCCTGCCATGAGTTGGCAACATAAATGTTATCTATACTTGATCTCGCCTACCCATCAAGCTTGTGATTGGCGTACTCGCTGTCAATTTTAGTTCTACAACTGACCGCGAGGTGGCATTGTTCTTTTTTTTCATACTTTTTTTGTGGCAGTCGATACCGAGCATCGATTGGTGTCAAATGTTGTTAACTCATGGTATACCTACTTAGTCCTGTTTAAATCATGTACCTACAGCGGTGGATACATTACAAAACGCTTTAGAGCGATTGACGAGAACACAAACACATTTTAGATTATTTACTCTTTGTCTGCACTTGTATACTGTAATAACTCCGCCAGTAAAGCACCCCAACGCTTGGGGAAAGCAGCTCTGCTTAAGCGCGGCCGCTATATCTATGGGAAACACAAACCAATGACAGCTAATGTTGCGTCCACTCCCGTTAATCCGTTTGAAATTTATAGAGAAAAATTCACATCCTCGGAGGGAATTCGAACCCGCGTCTTCTGACTCCGTGTCAGACGCCATTGACCAACTAGGCCACCGAGGTTCGGGTCCGTTAATCCGTTTGTTTAGTTTATCGAAAACTACAGAATTGGGCTTAGTTTGATGCAAATGATGTGTCTGGTGCAGATGTAGTGAGCTCTTTTTGCTGGGACGTCCCCTCACATACTAGCAGGCGCAAGCACCAACCTTTAACATCACGAGCGCTACGAGCTCCCGCGCAGTAGGTCTACCATGAGTTTACAACATTAACACCAATCGATGCTCGCTATCGACTGCCGCGAAAAAAATGTATGAAAAAAAGAACAGTGCCACCTTGCGGTCAGTTGTAGAACTAAAATTGACAGCGAGTACGCCAATCACAAGCTTGATGTAGGGTAGGCGAGATCGAGTATAGATAACATTTATGTTGCCAACTCATGGTAGAGCTACAGAACACTCCTTGAAAATGACCACAGAATGTGGTCGAAACTTTAGTCGGACCTATACGATAAATAATACGTGAGTTATCTCTAAGTCAAATGAGTGCTAACCAAATAAGTTATAAGTAATAACAAAATTATAGACTTCATTTATCTATTAATTCGGTACTTACCTATATATTACTTCTATACTTATATTAATGTGGAAATATTTGTATTTTTGTACGTAATTAACTCAAAAACTACTGGGCCGATTTCAAAACTTCTTCCACTATTAGCATGCTACGTACATTATCTCTGAGTAGGGTGGGGTAGCCAACAATGAGACAGAAGTATACTATGGGATACCCTGCCTAACTTCAAAAAGCGACGTTGGTGTTTTGTGTATTCCGCGCTAACGAGTGCGAGATCCTGAAGTGAACGCATGTCAACGGAGTAATTTTGTAAATAACGGGGGTTGGCTTTAGAATCGTGACCCCTGAATTTGGTGAAACAAAAACTGTGGGTGGGGTGAAGGGGTTTGTATAAAGCGTATTTACAACATTTTAGCTGCCGGAGACACGCCAAAATAGTCTAAATAGTTTTTTAAAGTTTCAATAAAACACCGTAATTTTGATAGTGACAGGTGACATAAATGACATTAATGCGTAAAACGAAACGTTTCTAGGTAACTTTTAGCCTTGTTTGACATGTACGTTGTATGTAAGTTCTTGAAACGGAACGCAAACATCGAAGATAGCGTAATGTCACTGTCGGAATACTCGCGTCATTCCGTTACTTCCGAGTGTACGTGAATGTTTTCTCCTGTTTTTCTGCGCTTTCTTTTGATATCTCAACGACTTTGCTACGATTTTGGATGTCACTTGTCTGTGACAAACCTATAGGTTAGGTTAGGTTTGAACTGTGACCCACCAGGCGCGAGCCGAGCGAGCGTAGCGAGCGTGCCGTGGCAGCGGCCGGCGAGCGCTTCATCAAACTACTTTTGTTCCAAATTTGTGCACAATAGTATATCAGTAGCTATCTAATGAATTGGCAAAGTCACTTGTCTGTGACATACCTATAGGTTAGTTATAGTTAGTTAGAATAGGTCGAAGTCAGTGACAGAACCGACTCATAGCACCCCGATTTCAAGCAGTCTTGTCGGATTGCAGAGCCGACGCGGGGGTGGTAGTAGATCGAAATGCAGTACTTAACCTCAAAATACTTAAACAAACATAACTCGAAAACTAATGGTCTCCGGCGGGTGGGGTTTGCGAGGGGGCACTACCCGAAGGTATAGGTTATCAGTAGTTATCAATTGTGACGATCCTGAGTTGGGTATATGTCCAGTAGTGGACGTCTACTAACGATTCACAACTTTTATAGCCAGATTTTCCTATACTTACCTATTATCTAAATAAACAATTTATTTTAAAATCACAGGATGGGGCGCAATAGAACTGCAGCCAGAAAAAAGGGTAATGTCACTTCCACACAAATGCGCCGTGCATTAGATTTGCACTTTCATTGCCACTACAGCATTCGAAAAGCAGCTAAAGAATGTCAGATTCCACATCAAACGCTGCATCGCTACGTGAATAAAGAAAAACGAGGTGAGCTGACCAAATTGGAGCCAAATTATGCAGTGAACAAAATTTTCACTTTAGAAGAAGAAAAATCAATCAACGAATATATTATTGAATGCGCTGATAAATTTTATGGGCTTTCGTCAAAAGAGTGTCGTAAAATTGCCTATCAAATGGCAACAATAAATACCTAATATAACGATGCCTAAATCCTGGCATGACAATAAAATAGCGGGAAAAGACTGGCTGCGCGGTTTTAAAAGAAGATTTCCAAATCTTAGCGTCCGTAAACAAGAACCATGTAGTTTGGCAAGGGCGACGGTTTTCAATAAAACGAACGTTATTAAAATAAACTACATTTCTTGTGACCAGTTTATAATGACATAATAGAACTGACAATACAGCAAAGATCGTTTTATAAAAGTAGAAAAGTATTCTATAGAAAGCACTGATAAAGAGCAATGAGGTTACAACATTCCTCCCCATTTAAATTTCGTCAATCAAGCGCCGTGGGGGTCGTCCCTGGCGCTGGCTGCGACGGGGCTGAGGTGCTGCTATAGTCTCTGTTGGTGTTGCGAAAATGGGTGATGAAGATGGTGATGATATGGATGACAAATCTGTGGGTGATCCAGACGGAAAAGAAGATGCAGGGGATGTGCACGTAGATGAGGCTGGTGTGGCAGGGGATGAGGATGCAGGAGGAAACTGGTGTGGATTGTAAATGTGAAGATGGTGTGCAAGGAGATAGTATGGGCATTGGTGAGGTTGCAACACGTCTAGGTGACATGGTGACAGTAGGAGTGAGACGTGGTCTTATATGATCAGCATGTCTCCTTTTTTCCACCCCATTAGAATTGGTGACCACATAAGAGTATTTATGTTTACGGCTTGCAACTACTGCAGGTTGCCACGTTTTTTCTAGTTGTGTCTTGATATACACTTTATCGCCTGGTTGGTACGTGGGTGTTGCAGAAGACATGATGTCAGCCTTCACCTGTTGATACTGTAATGTTCTCCTCTTATTCGGTCGTATATTGGACAACACACAGTTCAATTGTCTTCCAAACATCATTTCTGCTGGTGACTTGCCAGTAGTGGTATGTGGAGTATTTCGGTAACTGAATAAGAACTCCAGTAATCGACGACTAAGTTGACTTCCGTCACTGGAGGCCATTCTACTCTTGAAAGTTCTCACGAAGCGTTCAGCAAGTCCATTTGTACGGGGATGATAGGGTGATGAGGTAACATGTAGGATGCCCTGATTTTGGCAGTAGTCTTTAAAATCTTGTGATATGAACTGGGGTCCATTGTCAGATACTATCATTTGAGGAAGACCAAAAGTGCAGAATATGTCATCCAATGTGTGACATAAGTTCTTTGATGTCATGTTTTTCATAGGCCTTAGTTCACACCATTTCGACAAAGCGTCGCACAAAACTAACCAGTATTTTGCCCTCGAATGGACCTGCAAAGTCTATATGAATTCTCTCCCAAACTTGTTCAGGTATTGACCAAGAAAAAACTGGTAATTCAGTATTGGATGGCCTGTTTTCCTGGCATCTTTTGCAAGTTTTGACAAAATTCTCAATATCCTCGTCAAGTGATGGCCACCACACATAGAACCGTGCGAGTGCTTTCATAGCAGATATGCCTGGATGCCCTCTGTGCAAATAGCCTAAGATTTCCTTCCTGAGTACCTCGGGTATAACCATCCTGCCTTGCCACATAATAATTTTGCCTTCTTCTGACAATTCAAAACGTTTTCTGTAATAGTGTTTAATCTCTTGTTTATACTCCATCTCTCTCCACCCGGTCCTTAAGCACTGGCATACGTGTGACAAAATTGGGTCCCTTGATGTCTCTAGGCTCAGATTCTTTTCCGTTATATGGAGGTCAGCTATTCTGTTTCCTAAAAGGCGTAAAGTTGTTCTATGTACAACACTTTCAACTTTTGATGGTTCAGTTTCTGGATTTGGTAACCTGGATAAGCAGTCAGCCAAAATATTATTTTCACCCTTTTGATAACATATTTCGTACTGATAACTTCCGATTAAAAGAGCCCATCTCACTAGTCTATTGTTAACTAACTTCGGCAGGTTACGCTGCGGTCCCAAAATGTAAATAAACGGTTTATGATCTGTTACTAATGTAAATTTCGTACCTCTTAGGTACTGGTCAAATTTCTTGATTCCAAATAATATTGCTAACGCTTCTCGGTCAATCACAGAATATTTGCGTTCAGCGTGCCGTAGTTTCCTGGATGCAAATGCAATAGGTTGCTCGACATCTTTATTTTTATGGTAAATAACGGCCCCGACTCCTTTTTCAGATGCATCACACGCTAAATAGAGAGGACGATTTTCATCATATGCTAATAGTGGTTTTGAAGTTGTAATGCTAGTTTTAGCGTCCTCAAAAATTTTATTTTCATAGTGTGACCAACGCCATTTCTGCTTGCCACTGGTTAGTTCGTAGAGATCTGCACACAATCCATGAAGATGTGGGATGAAGCGTTCGTAATAATTTATAAGTCCAAGAAAAGATCGTAATTCTTTTGCGTTGGTTGGTTGTGAAGCCTTGGTGATTGCGTCTATCTTCCCTTTTGTTGGGCGTATTCCATTTCGGTCAATTATGTGACCTAGATATTCAATTTCTTCTTGTAAAAAGCTACATTTCTTTAGATTCACTTTGAGGCCAGCCTCTTTTAGCCGGTTTAACACTGTACTGAGAGTCTGTAGGTGTGCATTTAGACTTTTCCCTGTGAGCGCAATGTCATCGAAATAGACGGCTACATTGGGTATATCTCCCAGCAATTGGTCGAGAAAATTTTGAAATATTGATGGTGCGGTTGAAATACCGAATGGCATTCTATTGTACTGGTAATAACCCTTGTGCGTTGATATTGTCAAGTATTTTTTTGAGTCTGGAGCTATCTCAAATTGTAAATAAGCATCTTTAAGATTGATTTTTGTATAGACTAAGCCGTTTGCTAGCTTCTGACGTAAATGATCAAAGATTGGTACTGGATGTAAATGTTTTGTTAGAACAGGATTTATTGTAGTGCTGTAGTCTCCACAAATTCTGATGTCACCGGTAGGTTTTAAAATATTTACGGTAGGTGTAGCCCACTCTAACGCAGTTAGATTTGGATCTACTTTGTGTATGATGCCAGTATCAATAAGACGATCCAACTCCCGTTCAACGTTTCTTTTCATGCTGAACTTGATTGGTCGAGCAGGTAGGTGTATTGGCTCTGCACCAGGTTTAATATGAATGTTGACTTGGTAGTTGTTAACTTTACCTAGTTTACCATTAAAAAGCTCGCTGTATTGTTTAAGTACTTCTTTGAGTGTTGTTGGGGTTAGAGTTTTGACTGAGTAGACTGGTTTTGGAAATTCCATTCCAAACTCTTCACTCCACTTTAGACCAAAAAGTATCGGGTTTGCATTCTTCATCACAACAACAGGCAATTTTTTTTGTCGGCCCTCAACTTCTACCTTTACGTCGGTAATTCCTTTTGTTTTTAATTTGTTGTTGCCGTAAGCTTTGAGCTTTGGCCCCTTGGTTAAAGCTGGGGATCCAATTCGCTTCCAGACTTCGGTGCTGATAATTGAGTGTATGGAACCAGGGTCCCAATCCATAGTACATTTAACTCCGTCGATAATTACGTCGATTTGTTTGCAATCTTTATTTCTATTGCCGATAGTATTGCAGACATACTCGTCATCATCTTCACTACTGTCCGTTGACTCATATGTAGAGCTAGATGTTGAAGCTTGAGTATCGCTGATTCTGTGTAATTTTCGTTTGTATTTGTTTTTCCCTGTATCTTGTGAAATGTAAGCCCGTCCTGTTTTAATACAGCAGCTTTCAAAGTGTCCCTTGATATTACATTCATCACAAATGTGGTCCTTCGCAACACACTTAGAGACGTCATGTTTGTCGTTTCTACCACATCTGAAACATTGTTCTGAACGTAACTTCCGTTGCATTTTCATACCTGATTTTGGTTTCTGCTTTCGTTTATTTTTGATCCTGTTGACATTTGTGCCCGGTATATCATGCTCTGCTTGTTCCCGTGATTGTGCAATGGAAAAAATTTCTCGAAATGTCACCTCTCTTCCTGACTCTTGTAAGTCAGGCCACTTTTGTTTCAGATCTGTTTCTAAATCTGTGTGATTTAAACCCTTAGCAAAACGATCTCGCAGTTGTCGTTCTAGTAGTTCGTCTTTGTAGCCGCAATCCCGACTCATACTTTTAAGTCTGTTTGCGTATTGTTCCATTGATTCAGAGGATTCCCTTGTGCAACTCCCAAAACTCTACTAATGCGCGGTATCTTGTTTTTTTAATTCTATATAAGTCTAGCAGCTTGGAGCATATGTCTTTATACGTACTTGAGTCAAAATTAGGCGTGAGTGCCACTTTAACCTCGCGGAATATGTCTGGTGTTAAAGTGTTTAACAAAATGTCTTTCTGTAAGTTTTCGTCAGTTATGTTGAGAATTTGACATTTATTTCCAAAGAAATCTATAAAATCTTCAATCCTGCAATGTTCCGGTTGGTATTTTTCCATATTGAAATTTTTTATAATCGTCATCTTGTCGCTCGATGTGGATGGAGTGCTGTTCACACTTTTCATCTGTGTGTCCTTACCTTTATGCATTGTTTGTACCAACAATTTTAAAATTTGTGTAACTTGTTCCTGTTGCGCCTGTTGAGCACTTAGGAACTGTGCAAATTGTTCTTCGTTCATGTTAAATAAATCACTTTTATCTCGTCGCCAATAAAATAAACTACATTTCTTGTGACCAGTTTATAATGACATAATAGAACTGACAATACAGCAAAGATCGTTTTATAAAAGTAGAAAAGTATTCTATAGAAAGCACTGATAAAGAGCAATGAGGTTACAACAGTAAACTTCTTCAAAAATTTGAAAGAAGTCATGGAACGTCAGCCCTGCTTTGCTGATGGCAGCCGATTATATAATCTAGATGAAACATCTACGACAACAGTACAACGACCGCAGAAAATATTAGCGCCGAAAAACGAAAAATTATGAAATGTATGTAAGGTAACTAGTGCCGAAAGGGGTGTACTAGTAACGACATGCTGTATTGTCAATGCCCTTGGGCAGGCTTTGTCGCCAGCTATGGTGTTCCCACGTAAAAATTTCAAATCACACATGCTGTCTGGAGCACCACCAGGAACATTGGGGTTGGCAAATCCGAGCGGATGGATGACTTCGGATCTCTTTCTTGATGTGATGCATCATTTTATCAAGCATACATCGGCTTCCACAACTAACCCCGCACTGTTGTTGATTGATAATCATGAAAGTCACTTATCAGTTGAAGCTCTTGATTTGGCTAAGGCAAATGGGGTCACAGTCCGAACACTACATCCACATACAACTGCAAAACTCCAACCATTGGACGTCGGTTTGCATGCGCCTTTTAAAACATACTATAATGCTGCAGTAGATTCATTCCTTTTGCGTAATCCTGGAACTGCAATGAATATCGTGAACGCTTTTAAGAAATGCGGAACTTTCCCTTTCGATGATGACATATTTACCGACATAGACTTTTAGCCGAGCAGCGTAACGGATAGACCTGAAAATAATAATGCTTGTGACACAGAGGCCATCCATGAGTCTTCATCTGTGTCTGTAAATTTAGAAGATGATTATCAAACTGACGCAGAAGTTTCCTGCAACTCGCCGTCTCTTTTAACAAACGTGCCTTGTGTAGACCAACAAGAAAAATTAGCTCCCGACCCATTAAAAAATGTTACTTTCGATGCGGTCGTCAAATCACTTTCAGAAACATTTGACAAGACGCCAATAACATCCAACATCGCTATTCAAGAAGCAGTAACACCAAGGGCTCCAAATTTAGAAGCAGTAGCTGGACCCAGTTTTATTTCACCCAAAGAATTTCGTCCCGCACTAAAAGCACAACCTAGGAAGAGTACGCAAAAAAAGCGTGGCAAAAGCATGATTGCCACAGACACTCCCGAGAAGGACGCTCTGGCTAGTAAAAAAAGGAAGACAGTCATAAAAATTAAGAAGGTAAAAGAAGATGCTCTTGACATCTTCTTTTACCTCCTCGCCCGTTGCGCATTCTCCGTCACAATAGGCGGCCAACACCGTTAAACATATAAATAAACAATGCCATCATAGCGATTCGAACGGACGAGGTAAAAATCACGTAGTGTAGTGTTAATATTCTCTTTGGTTAAAATCTAGGTACCTAGGTAGTAAGCTAAGTACGCAACAAGCATAGATGTACTTAATGTAAGTAGGGCGAATTCTGTGGTAACAAGCACCAAATCGAGTCCATATAATGTGCAGCTAATAATTCGCAACCAAAAAATGTTCAGGCAATAATACGGAACCAATATACCGTGAAACGGCTCCGAATTATTTGGCTGCGTTTTATCAACACGGGCTGATATTGCTCGGACAATAATTCTCACCCCGGAAGAGGAATCCATTCCATGTACATGAAATATCAGGGTGTATATGGCTTTGAAATATGGGTCAGACTTTTTTTGTACAGGACATTCGCCTCGTTAACACGTTCCTATGGCCAGTGTAAATATATTTTGCGACATTAAGAATTTTCAGTGCACTGTTTATTCATTTATTATTTAACTATGTGATTAATATGTCTTATACGTCTTAATCACAGTAGTTAATAATAGTAATATTTATCCATATGTCAACGCATAATAAAAGTCAACCTAATTTTGCATGTCATTTTGATGGAATGTCGAGCGCTAACTATTTTTATGTTACATCTTATATTTACACCTTAATTAACTTCTACACAGTTACTTCTCTGAGATATGAATAAGCGTTAGCTAAGTTGTAGTACTTTTTTAAATTAGTAACTACATGTTTAATTTAATGTATATTCAAATATAATGGATTCTGCACCAGAGGAGGCGGCTGTAATGTCATTGTTATCGATTAGGAATAGATTATTTCCTATTATTGATCCTCGTGGGACAGCATTGTCCCCAATTTCCTCTAAGTCGGACGTTTCATTAAAAACTGAGGTTAACTGTTTTCGGTCCTTCAGAAACGATAATAGCATTTCAAGGAACATTTCATTTGCGCCATAGTGCAGTGCTCAACTTTTTTAAATAATAGCTCGCCAAAAATTGCTGCGATCCGCCGGAGACCCTCAAGTTGAGATATAACGTTTGACAGTACTTGTCGAGTAGCATCAACTGTGGACCGTTCCGGTTGGGCAGTGTTAATCATAATAATTCTGGCGTTGTGTTGTCACCATTACACCTAACGATGCTCCTCGCTTCGGTCGGTCTCGCACCTACTGTGACTTTCGTTCACTCTCCAACTCGCCTACACAAGTGGAGCATGAAGATGAGATTCTATATTAAATTTGTCTATGGTTGGCATCAAATTATTGGCCGTGCAATATTGGCTGTACATTATCGTCACGGTCAGATATTTCGCATCAAATAATTGGAAGCATGTACATGAATTATTGGCTGTGCTTTATTAACACGAACCGATATTGTACAGGGAATTAAAGGCGACCAGGAAAAGCCGACAATATGTTTCAAATCCGTGTACACGAATTATTGGCCGTGCATTATTGGCTGTACATTATATTGCTATGCGTTATTATGGTAGCACATTATTGCCATTTGCCTCCCATCAATATTTATATTATAGTTGATTAGACTTACTAGAATGTATTTCTGAAAATTTAAGTCAAGCCTGTTTAGTGGTGAATTTTATATAATATATAGATTTGAACTCTTTGCAACCTAAATTGTGCCTGAGCAGAGCATGACATCAAAGAGAATATAAACACCATGATTTCATGGCTTTAAACAATATAAAACTGTAATATATTATGTATATATTTTAATTATTCTGGTCATTTATTATTTTAGTAGTTATATTATATTCATCTCATCCTCGATAATTATTATGTCACCCAATAAATAACCTTTCGCACTTTCCTGATCTTGCTGTCCGGCCATTTCTAAATTATCCACAATCATTCCGTGTTATTTAATTTTTAAATACCAATTTTCCCCGCTTTTACTTAAAAGTATAAAAATATGGAAATACAAGTTTACGTCATGTTTTATCAATCCAATGAAAATTAAACTCGAAGAACTGGCACAATACGCTGGTCGCGTCATGGCCATAGAAAAAAAAAAATATAAACTCCATGACATGACTGCATGACATATTCAATTGTCGTCATTTGACGTAATAGGATAATAGAATAGGGCGATGCCGCCATTTCGTGAGTTGTTCTGTGTAAAACCAGCACCGTCTAAAAAGCTTGTATCTATGAAACCCAGATCAAAAACTAATGCCGCCCTGATCTGTGATCAAGTCCAGAACAAGATGAGTGCAAAAAAGGCCTCTGGCGGCCTCGACAGTTCTATCTGTATACAATATATACTCTGTGAGTGTGGAAAAACATTTCCATCTCAAAATGATTTGAAAGCGCATTTGGTAAAAGAACACCCTCTCAAGCGAGAGCGGAAGGAATATAAGTGTGGTGTGGTGAGTAGGTACAAACAGTTGTTCAATTGACGGCCAATTAGGCCGGACCCGCTATGTAGTCTGAGGGCCGGACCCGGGATAAGTTCTTCGACCCCAGGAATTATTGTACATATTTCGCCCAAGTTAAAATGCATGGTAACTGACCCAAATCTCCATTCCAGTGAGTGATAAATATAATGTAACTGTTTGGTTACATTATTATATTCGACTAATATGCAGAACCTAAATAACCTCATAATTAACTCTTGTTCTGGTTTGAACAGAATTAACCCTGCACAAGCAATTACACGTTTTTATGTTTGTAATCGAATGCATCTTTGATATCAAAAGTACGTTAAATTGAGTTGTCTATTGTTTTAAATAGTCACCAAGGAGTTTTTTGAAATTCTGTTTGTATTCTTTTTATTTATGAATTCTTAGATTACAACTTACAAACTCCTCAAGGTTTATGACAATAGCATGTACAAACACTGGCAGAACTTTATACATATGATATAGACACATGAAATTCTTTAACTTTGTCCACTTACATAATTTTTAATATATTTAATTATAGCAAAATAATATTATATATATAATATAATATATGAGCAGCATGATGCTGATGTGCCTATATCCTGCTGTTTTGAAATATAATAAATTGTAATATCCACAAATACACTGTTGTAGTTCACTGGCTAGAGGTTGGCAAGAGACATTTTGGTTTTATACAGCCACGTAGATATTGGATATATATATAAAAAATTGGATATATATCCATTTTGTATGACAGCCGAATTTTTTGTATTATTCATTATATATTATACTGTTTGCATATGTGTTTTATTTATTTAGGTAAGTATATAAAATCAGAAAAAAAAACATAAAATCTTATAAATCATAAAGGAAAAATCAACTCAAAAAGATATAATTGTATAAATTCTAATTAATCCACAAATTTATTAATTTCCATAAGTACCTTACTTATACTTTGCTATTAGGTACTTATGGAAATTAATTAAAACAAGAAACATTACAAATAATAAGTCAAGAATATAATCAAATCAAATATGTCTTTTATAGTGCGTTTGAATAGATCACTTCTGAGCATTTTTAGCTAAAATAACACTAAAAACATTTATACGGCGTTCGAATTGGGAATCTGTGGGTGAAAATGTTGTTCATGTCTCTTTTTGTTCAGCGTTCGGAAAGCTAAAAAAGAGGAAATTTTGCTACCAAAAAGTGTAATTTTTGACCCACATCCGGAGCATGGTTGTTTGTGATCATTTTTTGACAGCTATGTATTTGACAGCATAATCATGCGATTTTAGGTCTTTTGCTCAGTTGAGCGTTCGAATAAGGTGTGGGCAAAAATAACGTATTTGAGCTTTACAAACGCTATAAAAAAAGAGGCATCAATGAAAACGCCACCAATGCCCTCATGAGCTAAACAAACACACCTTTAGTTATCAAATCAGTTATGCTCTTCATCTATACAGATAAATAAAATGATGACCTGCTAACAGACACTTCAATTTAAAACAAAATTTTATATTTTAAACAGTTGCCCTGTCAAGGGTCGTTGTCATTATAACAATGAAATTTCTATTGTGTCTGGCCGTGCGACCTTTGATGCTATAAGCAAATGTATTATTTATTTATATTATTATTATTAGGTTTAGTTTAAACAGTTCTAAATGATTAGGATCTATATGATTCTTTCCTGATTGCCTGTAATTTATTTCTAATAACATAAAAACCTGTATGTTTACAGTGCGGCTCAATATTCAGCAGTGAAGATGAATGTATCAAGCATTATGAAGCATCGCATTATGTTGATGATACTCACCAGTCAGGCAAGTCTTGGCAAGTCAAGGCTGACCCCGACACTGCAGAGGTTAATAATGGAGTGGAGATGGAGGTCGAAGAGGATTCCAAGATTGAGCTGGGAGACATTGTCAAAACGGAGAATGATGAACAAGTTATATACCAGGATCAGTTCTTAATGATGGACGATGAAGAAGTGATTTACGATGAAACCGTAATCGACAATGAAGAAGTGGCGAAGATGGTAAGAGAGGATTGTGGTGAAAAACTTATATATGATGAAGATTTTGCCGGTAATAGAGTGATATATTACGATGGGGGATCGTGCAGTGAAGAAGTGGGCAATGGTGTAGAAGTGATATATGAAGAGGAAATCATTAATGATGGCGAAGTGATCGAAGACAGTTTAAAGCAGAAACAGGTAAAGTTGCTATGTGTTCTGTATACTTATATAATCTTATATTTTGGGTTGTATATAACACTAAAGGATCTCAAGTTGAAATCCTCCATATTAAAGAGTTCCCGTGGGTTAGTTAAAAACTGTAATTGACCATATCCCGCAAGGCCGTGCGAGTGAGGCCGCTGGCGGTTCAGCTAGTATTATATAAATGTTACACCTATTTCTCCTGGTCACGCTATAACTTGAGAATGGCTGCAACGATTTCATTCATCTTTTTTTAATGTTTTCTAATACTTCGTAGAAGGTTCTTACATCAATAAAATTAAAAAAGACGGAAGGTTATGGCGAGGCCGAAGGCCGATCCTACTACGCGAACGAAGTCGCGGACAGTCGCTAGTGAAAAATAAATTTCACAGGTTATATTATGGCTTAATTGATATTAAAAGTTGTTTTTTAATCTGTTTCAGGAATTCGAGCAAACAGTTGAAACATATTATGAATGTGACAGCTGTCAATTTCAGTTCAAAAACGAAGAAGCATTGACATGTCACTTTAAATTTATACTCGCCGATGGATGCAACACCGATTTATTGTAAGTGCTGCCATCTCTTATTAAGGATCAAACTCAAAACTGGAGTGGGACTAAAAAATTAAAATGAATCTGCTTTAACCCTTACTATAGTCATAATTAAAACAAGATTTATGAATGAAACGCACGTAAATTTACGTCTCTAAGGGTTAATCAACAGCATTGACATTAAAGACTATTGTGTCTATGATAGTATCTTTCGCCTGTGACTTTCTGTCAAATATGGCCATCGTGACCCCTCGAAAACTATCTGTGTATTTGAGTTTTCAATTTCAAATCTCATCAAAAACTATAGAGCCGTTTCCAAGTAACAAAATACACAATAACATGAAATTTAACTTTTAAACAGTTATAAATTATTGTCAAGATATTATATAATGATAATACTCGTATAATCATGACCGTTCAAAAGTATGTACCTATTATCACAATATTGCGCGCATGGCACCGACTTCGACAAGTTATTTCACACTTTTTACTGTTGGAGTTGGTTCCATTTTGTTGTAAAAAAGAATTTTCACCATTTTTAATGACCCTTGCTACTTACGAGATTGATTGTCATCAATAATTTTTTCACCATTAGAATCCTACATTATCCCTGATGATGAACATAGGCACATAAATATTTTCAAAAAAGTTAGGTATCCATAGGAAAACTTCGATAATTTAACCCAAGGTGTGGAAGAAAAGAAACAAAAAAGTAGAAATATCCTACGAAGAAATAATAAGTCAGGAACTGTAAATGCGTTAAAAAATTACCCAACAAAAGTCGTGCTCAAGAAGGCGGCACAGTATAAAAATAGAGAAACAGTACGGAAACTACCTACAAACGTTCGAAACGGCTCACTCACACAAACATGCGCATCGACGAGAGCCTTAATGTTTATAAGTTTATTTCCGGTTAACTAGGCTTAGTTTCCATACTGTTGCATCTCTATACTATGGAGGCGGGATCGAGATGGTCAATACTATGCAAAATAAAATCAGTCTATTTTGGTAAAATGAATAAATTTTAATTTTTTGTAAGCATAAACTATTTCATAATCTTTCTTCACCACATTGCGAACAATGAGTCCCTTCTAATGCCTTCTAGACAATAACGTTATAAATAAATCATACGGGACGTAGAGTTTCAAAACATTGATTTATTATTGAGTTGGTCCAGTCCACTTGTTGCATAACATCGTCCACGCCGCTATGACTCAGCTGTCATAGTTGACGTTGCAGCACGCGCGTGGACCAATCCCTGCTTTCCTTCTGATTGTAAACCAATCACCGAACATGTCTATTTGTAACCTCGGAAGTAATTCGTATTTGGAATCATACGTCGTTTTGGTTTGAAGGGCCACTTTTTGTGTGGAATTTGTTCTGAGTTATGCTTACTGACATTATTTCTTCGTCCCTTATATCGCGTACGCTGCGGCAACTATTGACCATATATAATATTAGTCTATGCTATTGTCAATAGAGCAAAGTTTTATAGAAGTCCACATTACCATATGTCTAACTATTACAGTTATGTCGCAATAAATACTTTTTTTATGTTAAAATATGCACTAGTAACGTCGGTACAAACTAGGCCACATTATTCGTACCTTGGTATTAATCCTTATCTGCTCTAATAATCAAGAGAAAAGATATATGATTGTTCGTTTGCAATGGATACACGTAAAAATACTTAACCGATTCAAACAATTCTTTCACTAGTATAAAGCTACATTATGCCTGAGTTACGCTATATTTGGTTCATCCTCATCAACATCCATCACCACGCCGATGAAACCGCAGGACTCGACTAAAACCACACACGTAGAAGCTTGCATACAATAGGGAACTAACTACTGCGTCCCAGGAAGTAGTCAACATTCCGGGTTATGAGGAACCAAAATGTTCTAATACTCAAGCAGGTTCATCCCTGAACAACTGGGTCAAAGGAGGTAATGACCTCGAGAACGTAGACTTGGTAAACAAGGGGCCTGGGCTGGGGATGGAGGTGAATGGATAGGTGACGTGAGGATTGCAGTGCGCATTGACCTCAACAAACTCCAAGAATAGGAATGTCTGATAGGAAAAAATTTATTAGCGATTTAAATGTTGATAGTAATTGCCATGTTAATCCTGACTCGGTACATATGCACACCTTTTAGTATTACTATATATTTTGTTACACGCTGTATAGATAACCATTGATTATAATGAAACAGTGTACAATATACAATGTATGTTTCCAGACCTTGCAAGGAATGTGGGTACAACTTCACCACGGAAGAACTGCTCCAAAAACATCTGCAAGTGCATCAGTCAGCGCGCACTGTTTACACATGCACCCTGGTCAGTATTCTTTTTCATAATGTTTTATCAAAGTGACTCCCTTGCTTGATGGAAAGCGAAGATGGAATCAAGAAGCAATGATCATTACAGCCGTAAGCTGCACTAATCGCCTCCCTATGATGACCTGAGAGATGCTTGTTCACGCTCCGCTTGCAAGGCCCAGGGTCATAGCTGTAAGGGAATACGTACGCCGGCAGAGCATTCCACAGTTTACTTACACGACAGAGGTAGGAACTGCCAAACTTTTTGGTTCGTGCTAAGAAGTTATGAACAGTATATGGATGGTTTTTCTTTGAGCCATGTTTCACATCCCCGACGATGAACGAGCAGCGAGTAGGGTAGGAAGGAAGGAAGGAAGGCTGGCAAGGAAGGTACATAAATATAAGTTAAATAGTGATCACACACTTTTAATACCAGAAATACAAATAGGATAGCTGTACCTAGTTTTAGACTTGCGAAGACTAATAAGTCGAATAAGTCCTAGGAAATTGTGTGCGTTTTTACAATAAAATCCCAAAGCACATAACTGAGCTCACGGAGGGCAAATTCAAGTTGACTGTAAAAAACGTTTTAATAAAAAAAGCTTACTATAAAGTTCGACATTATATAGAAGATAAAGATGCTTGGAATACTCCACTTCTGGCAAGCTGTCTCTCTGCCACCCATAAAATGTAATATTTGTAGTACCTAAGTAGAAACATTGTAAACATCTATATAAAAAGAATGGCCCCGAGTTTCTTGCCGCTTCTTCTCGGTGGGCTCTATATATTTTGGAATGCGGCGGTAGAGTCTTTAATGTACATTATAATGAAAAGTTGATGTTCATAAGTGCGTCTTTGATGCCTAAATTGAATAAATGATTTTGACTTTTGACTTCAAGTAGTAACGAGTTGGCGAGCAGCGGGAAACGAGTGTGTAGTTTGCATAGTTTTGTCGTCACACTAGCAGAGCGAGTTAGTGTGAACAGTCAGCGATATATATGCATCTCTTTTCTTCACACGTAATGCACACACCAATTAGTACTGGTCGATGATAACGCGCACGCCCATGGAGCCCAACGAGTCAATGCTGCTCTCCGAGAATACGACATCACAAGGTTAGACTGGCCTGCCGGCTTGCCTGACTTAAACCCAATAGAGCACGCGTGGGATGCTCTTAAGCGAACTGTTTGGAACCGTCAGCACGTCCCTAGACAGTGCCAGAGCTCAGGGAAGCCGCTATTCAGGAATGGGACAGGTTACCCCAAGAAATGCTGGATAGCTTGATACTCAGCATGCCCAGGAGGATCACCGCATGTGGTGATGGGGAGGAGTTATATTATCGCACTAATGTTATAAACGCGAAAGTTTGTGAGTATGGATGTGTGGATGTTTGTTACTCATTAAAGCACAAACGACGGGGGCAATTTTGATGAAGTTTGGAATGGAGGTAGATGAAGCGCTGGATTAACACATAGGATACTTTTCATCATCATCATCATCATCATCCATCACCACGCGGGTGAAAAAGCGTAATATTCTTGGGCACAGCATAGACAAAATAACAGGATCTCGGCCTACGTCAAGATCGTAATGATGACAGGTCTGTCGAAGTTTGTGTCAGTTTCTGATAGCTTAGTCAAAAACCAAGTCAATTTGACAGCTCGGTGCTCGGCGGCCGTCAAGGGTGATGAAATGTAATGCCAGTTTTTTCCATGGTGATTAATTTTATATTTGTATGAACGTAAGTCCTGTATTTTCTACCGACTTCCAAAAAATGAAGGAGGTACTCAATTCGACTGTATGTTTTTTTTTATGTTTGTTACCTCATAACTTTCGACTGGGTGAACCGATCCTCAAAATTATTATTTTTTGTTTGAAAGCTGGTGCTTCCCGTGTGGTCCTATTTAAATTTCATCAAATTCAGTCCAGTAGTTTTTGAGTTACCCTCCAAAAACTGAATAGAATTGAAGGTATTATTTTTTTCAAATTGGTCTTGTAATATTATTAAAGATAATATTCTAAAAATTTTAAGATTCTTTGTAGGTACTAAAAAATACACGTGATTTTCGGTGGGGGGGGGGTTAGTCTTAAACCTCACCACGTATCACCAAGGGAGAGGGGGGCTAAAATAGTGCTAAAAAAAACATCGCGTGATTAATGGACGGCCCCTAACATGTGCAATTTCAGTGCATGCAAACGTTCCGAATGGCGCGCGCGCTGGCCAGTCACCGCTGGCGCGTGCACTCGCAGGTGCAAGCGGTGATGTGCGACAAGAAGAAGCGGACGGCGGTGACCTGCGAGATCTGCGCCTTCGTGTGTTCCGTGAGTGCTCACACCTGCATCCACACACATCTAGAGAGCTGCCAATCCGTGCGCTGAGTACTACACCTGGTGGTACCGGCTCCAACATCCGTCTGTCTGTTATATAAAAGATCACCATTCCACGACAAGACGCCAAATACTTACTACAATACACACTAACTTTCACAATTATAGTATTAGTGTGATATTATATAGAGTTAATAAAATATATATATATTGTATATACACGTAATTTGTATAATTACCAAAAAAAATGGGCGGTACAAAAGTGTTAATACATTGTAGATATGTAGTCAAATTTTTTTATTACTTCACAGTGAAATAATTATTAATTGTTAAAGTTTTCGCAAATTCCATCTAAAAGTATGGACACCATCTTAACAAAAATACTACATGCCTATGTACAACTTATTAATGAAAACACATGATTCGCGTCAGTGAAAAAATATCTCTCTTACTCTTTCTTACACCCCCCACCCGAGCGTACATTTCTATGTAGGGGTGTTAAGTTTCATGCATAAACCGCGCGCATGTAGTATATCTAATAGTGGAAATGCCTAGAATAAAATTTGTAGGTGTGAATCAATCTAGACGTTTGACCAAATATTGATGATTATGTGGGACATTTCTTTTTTAAAGTAGTTTTAAATATTCTTCCCATGTATGTATTAAGTACCAGCAGCATATAGTGCTGTTTTTTTTTTTGGTAATTATACAAATTACGTGTATATTATATGGTATATAAGTATATCGGGTGTATAAAATATATAGGGCGAATAAAATATATAAGGTATTTGTTAATTAGTGCACAATATCGAACGGGGTGGTTTGGAATCTCTAACTGGTCATTATGGTGAAGGAATAAAAATGCATGTTTTTTATTATTATGAACCCATATTCATTGCTCCGCAGCTAATAACCATTGCGCGCCTGAACGCACGCCGCTACATCACAGAATAGACAACAGTGACTACGCGAGACATACCTACTCAGAATAGGTACAACGACGTACGAACCTACCTACTCGCTAATGGTCGCTAATGGACAGGCCTGTTGGTCTAGTGGTTAGTGACCCTGACTGCTATGCCGGAGGTCGTGGGTTCGATTCCCACACAGGACAAATGTTTGTGTAATGAGCACGTTCATTTGTTCTGTGTCTGGGTGTAATTTATCTATAATATGTATGTATTTAGAAATATATAAGTATGTTTATCAGTTGTCTAGTACCCATAACACAAGCTCTGCTTAGCTTGGGGACTAGATGGCGTTGTGTGATAGTTGTGGAATATTATTATATATTATTGAATATTAATGTTTACACAGCTGAGGTCTATGCCTAAACCTAGCGCCCGACGGCGGGCCCGGGCCCGTTGAACGTTGTACCTATTCTAAGCGGGTAAGTATGTCTCGCGTAGTTACTGCTATACATTCTGTGATGTAGCGGTGCGTCGGGTCGTGCGCTCAGTCGCACTGTGGCTCTTAGCCGTGGAGCGGTGAATATGGGTTCATAATAATAAAAATGTATGTTTTTTTTTCTTTTACTTTAATTACCAGTTATCTATTCCAAACCACAGGATGTTTTGTTTGTTTGTTGTGGTAATATCAATATTGTGCACTAATTAACAAATACCTTATATAGGATGTATAAAATACATAGGGTGAATAAACTATATAGGGTGTATAAAATACATAAGGTGAATAAAAAATATATAGGGTGTATAAAATACATAAGGTGAATAAAAATATATAGGGTGTATAAAATACATAGGGTGAATAAAATACATAGGGTGAATAAAATATATAGGGTGTATAAAATACATAAGGTGAATAAAAAATATATAGGGTGTATAAAATACATAAGGTGAATAAAAAATATATAGGCTGTATAAAATACATAAGGTGAATAAAAATATATAGGGTGTATAAAATACATAGGGTGAATAAAATATATAGGGTGAATAAATAATAAATGCTAATTTTATTTTGCAGTATATGTATGTTTAGTTAACATGCGTGTGTGCGTTACAGAGCAGAACGGGGTACGTGCACCACATGCGCACGCACACCGGCGAGAAGCCGTTCCAGTGCGGGGCGTGCGGCAAGGCGTTCCCGGTCAACCAGCGTCTGCTGGTCAGTACTGCTGCTTGCTGACTAAGCTATTGATCAAACGCCACGCTACAGCGATGCTGTTGCGATGGAACTGCCTTTAATGTCTAATTCAGTCCGTTAGATCTAGCTTTCAACCGCAGTTGTACAGCAATCGCATCGCTGTCGTATGGCTGGCGGCTTGCGAATGTTTCTTTTTATTATTTATTTTAAGATCAACGAACAGTACACAACAAGAAATACATCATAACACGTCATACTAGGGGAACGTCAAAGAATTTGTAGAAAATAAACAATCTTCTGTTTTGTTAGTAAGTATTTTATTGTACGTACTAACAAAACGAGCTATGGAGAGGGCTATGCTCGGGGTTTCTCTACGTGATCGAATCAGAAATGAGGAGATCCGTACAAGAACGAAAGTCACCGACATAGCCCAGAAGATTAGCCAGTTGAAGTGGCAGTGGGCAGGGCACATAGCACGCAGAACAGATGGCCGATACAGGGTGGCTCAGAAAGACCGAAGTGGTGTGAATTCCTTATGACTTTTTATTTAAGACATATTTTTTTAATTTTTTGTTTTTTGAATACAGTAAATTTATGGGGAATATTTTTAGATTAGTTATTAAAAATGATATCCCGCAAGTGGTGGCCGTTTTCTGCTTCGCACAAATGTCCTTTTTCCAACACATTTTCCATGACCTTTCGCAAAACTTCCGGTGTTATGTTGTTAATTTCTTCTCGAATATTGGTTTTTAATTCCTCAATAGTCCTAGGCTTATTAACATAAACTTTCCCTTTTAAATAACCCAAACGAAACAGTCTGGAGCGGTTAAAACCGGGGAACGCGGAAGACAATTAAAATTGCTTCTACGCGAAATTATTCTTTCACCAAAGATGTCGCGTAAAAGAGCCATTGTTGCCCTCGCAGTGTGCGCTGTGGCTCCATCCGCTGTTGGAACCATATTTGCGGATGGTTTTCCACGGCTGGCCTTACAAAATTTTCCAACATGGCCCGATACCGATCACCATTGATGGAAATGGCGACACCTCGTTCATTTTCAAAAAAATATGGGCCAGTGATCCTTTCTGAAGAAACACCGCACCAAACAGTACACTTGACTGGGTGTAATTGTCGTTGATGAAGTACTCTCGGGTTTCCTGTAGCCCATATCCTACAGTTTTGCTTGTTAACGAACCCATTTAATTGGAAGTGGGCTTCGTCACTCATTACTAAGTTATGAATAAAATTAGGATTCTCTTGTGCTTTTTGCTGGAAATAAATTGCATAGTCAAGTCGTTGCTGGTAATCTGTCGGTGTCAATTCTTGGACAAGTTGAATTTTGTATGGAAACATTCTTATGGTATGCAAAATTCTCTTGAGAGGCCAAGTTGTGTCGAACGTCTCCTGGTTGATGTTTCTGGATCCTCCCGAATACTCTCCTGTACAACTTGAATATTGTCAAACGTGTGGACAGTTCGTAGTCTGCCGGAACCAGGAAGGTTCCTTACTGCTCCTTGTTGTCGAAAATTTGCAACCAGACGGTTTATTGTTGACTGAGAGGGTGCAACCAGCACATTAAATTGACGACTGTATGCACGCTGAGTCAACACAATGGACCGTTGATTTGAAAAGTAAATTTCAACGATTTGGGCACGTTGTTCAGTTGTGTATTGCTCCATTATAAATTGTCCAAGTCTTCTTTACAAAATACTGAAAAGAAAAGAAAAAAAAAATATAATAAAAAAGTTATGAGGTATTCACACCACTTCGGTCTTTCTGAGCCACCCTGTACCTTCCTCTTGATTATATTAGTATAGATTATAATATTGAACAGAACAATGTAATAAAGTTACATCATGTAATGTTTTAACTATTAGGTTAAGATTAGATGAGTTTGAATCAACTAGAGCAGCGGTGCCCGTACTTTTTCTTAAAGAGATTGACCTAGCCATAGTGTATGAGTAAAAGATCGACAAAAATGTTTTCAAATCTTTGCTAGTTTATACGGGTATAAAACCGTATAACCAATCTTTGCTAGTTTATACGGGTATAAAACCGTATAACCAATCTTTGCTACTTTATACGGGTATAAAACCGTATAACCAATCTTTGCTAGTTTATACGGGTATAAAACCGTATAACCAATCTTTGCTAGTTTATACGGTTATAAAACCGTATAACCAATCTTTGCTAGTTTATACGGGTATAAAACCGTATAACCAATCTTTGCTAGTTTATACGGGTATAAAACCGTATAACCAATCTTTGCTAGTTTATACGGGTATAAAACCGTATAACCAATCTTTAGTTTATACGGGTATAAAACCGTATAACCAATCTTTGCTAGTTTATACGGGTATAAAACCGTATAACCCATCTTTGCTAGTTTATACGGGTATAAAACCGTATAACCAATCTTTGCTAGTTTATACGGGTATAAAACCGTATAACCAATCTTTGCTAGTTTATACGGGTATAAAACCGTATAACCAATCTTTGCTAGTTTATACGGGTATAAAACCGTATAACCAATCTTTGCTAGTTTATACGGGTATAAAACCGTATAACCAATCTTTGCTAGTTTATACGGGTATAAAACCGTATAACCAATATTTGCTAGTTTATACGGGTATAAAACCGTATAACCAATCTTTAGTTTATACGGGTATAAAACCGTATAACCAATCTTTGCTAGTTTATACGGGTATAAAACCGTATAACCAATCTTTGCTAGTTTATACGGGTATAAAACCGTATAACCAATCTTTGCTAGTTTATACGGGTATAAAACCGTATAACCAATCTTTGCTAGTTTATACGGGTATAAAACCGTATAACCAATCTTTACTAGTTTATACGGGTATACAACCGTATAACCAATCTTTGCTAGTTTATACGGGTATACAACCGTATAACCAATCTTTGCTAGTTTATACGGGTATAAAACCGTATAACCAATCTTTGCTAGTTTATACGGGTATACAACCGTATAACCAATCTTTGCTAGTTTATACGGGTATACAACCGTATAACCAATCTTTGCTAGTTTATACGGGTATACAACCGTATAACCAATCTTTGCTAGTTTATACGGGTATAAAACCGTATAACCAATCTTTGCTAGTTTATACGGGTATAAAACCGTAAAACCAATCTTTGCTAGTTTATACGGGTATAAAACCGTATAACCAATCTTTGCTAGTTTATACGGGTATAAAACCGTATAACCAATCTTTGCTAGTTTATACGGGTATACAACCGTATAACCAATCTTTGCTAGTTTATACGGGTATACAACCGTATAACCAATATTTGCTAGTTTATACGGGTATAAAACCGTATAACCAATCTTTAGTTTATACGGGTATAAAACCGTATAACCAATCTTTGCTAGTTTATACGGGTATAAAACCGTATAACCAATCTTTGCTAGTTTATACGGGTATAAAACCGTATAACCAATCTTTGCTAGTTTATACGGGTATAAAACCGTATAACCAATCTTTACTAGTTTATACGGGTATAAAACCGTATAACCAATCTTTACTAGTTTATACGGGTATACAACCGTATAACCAATCTTTGCTAGTTTATACGGGTATACAACCGTATAACCAATCTTTGCTAGTTTATACGGGTATAAAACCGTATAACCAATCTTTGCTAGTTTATACGGGTATACAACCGTATAACCAATCTTTGCTAGTTTATACGGGTATACAACCGTATAACCAATCTTTGCTAGTTTATACGGGTATACAACCGTATAACCAATCTTTGCTAGTTTATACGGGTATAAAACCGTATAACCAATCTTTGCTAGTTTATACGGGTATAAAACCGTAAAACCAATCTTTGCTAGTTTATACGGGTATAAAACCGTATAACCAATCTTTGCTAGTTTATACGGGTATAAAACCGTATAACCAATCTTTGCTAGTTTATACGGGTATACAACCGTATAACCAATCTTTGCTAGTTTATACGGGTATACAACCGTATAACCAATCTTTGCTAGTTTATACGGGTATAAAACCGTATAACCAATCTTTACTAGTTTATACGGGTATAAAACCGTATAACCAATCTTTGCTAGTTTATACGGGTATAAAACCGTATAACCAATCTTTGCTAGTTTATACGGGTATAAAACCGTATAACCAATCTTTACTAGTTTATACGGGTATAAAACCGTATAACCAATCTTTACTAGTTTATACGGGTATAAAACCGTATAACCAATCTTTGCTAGTTTATACGGGTATACAACCGTATAACCAATATTTGCTAGTTTATACGGGTATAAAACCGTATAACCAATCTTTAGTTTATACGGGTATAAAACCGTATAACCAATCTTTGCTAGTTTATACGGGTATAAAACCGTATAACCAATCTTTACTAGTTTATACGGGTATAAAACCGTATAACCAATCTTTACTAGTTTATACGGGTATACAACCGTATAACCAATCTTTGCTAGTTTATACGGGTATACAACCGTATAACCAATCTTTGCTAGTTTATACGGGTATAAAACCGTATAACCAATCTTTGCTAGTTTATACGGGTATAAAACCGTAAAACCAATCTTTGCTAGTTTATACGGGTATAAAACCGTATAACCAATCTTTGCTAGTTTATACGGGTATAAAACCGTATAACCAATCTTTGCTAGTTTATACGGGTATAAAACCGTATAACCAATCTTTGCTAGTTTATACGGGTATAAAACCGTATAACCAATCTTTGCTAGTTTATACGGGTATAAAACCGTATAACCAATCTTTGCTAGTTTATACGGGTATAAAACCGTATAACCAATCTTTGCTAGTTTATACGGGTATACAACCGTATAACCAATCTTTGCTAGTTTATACGGGTATAAAACCGTATAACCAATCTTTGCTAGTTTATACGGGTATAAAACCGTATAACCAATCTTTGCTAGTTTATACGGGTATAAAACCGTATAACCAATCTTTGCTAGTTTATACGGGTATAAAACCGTATAACCAATCTTTGCTAGTTTATACGGGTATAAAACCGTATAACCAATCTTTGCTAGTTTATACGGGTATAAAACCGTATAACCAATCTTTGCTAGTTTATACGGGTATAAAACCGTATAACCAATCTTTGCTAGTTTATACGGGTATAAAACCGTATAACCAATCTTTGCTAGTTTATACGGGTATACAACCGTATAACCAATCTTTGCTAGTTTATACGGGTATACAACCGTATAACCAATCTTTGCTAGTTTATACGGGTATACAACCGTATAACCAATCTTTACTAGTTTATACGGGTATAAAACCGTATAACCAATCTTTACTAGTTTATACGGGTATACAACCGTATAACCAATCTTTGCTAGTTTATACGGGTATACAACCGTATAACCAATCTTTGCTAGTTTATACGGGTATACAACCGTATAACCAATCTTTGCTAGTTTATACGGGTATACAACCGTATAACCAATCTTTGCTAGTTTATACGGGTATACAACCGTATAACCAATCTTTACTAGTTTATACGGGTATAAAACCGTATAACCAATCTTTGCTAGTTTATACGGGTATACAACCGTATAACCAATCTTTACTAGTTTATACGGGTATAAAACCGTATAACCAATCTTTGCTAGTTTATACGGGTATAAAACCGTAAAACCAATCTTTACTAGTTTATACGGGTATAAAACCGTATAACCAATCTTTACTAGTTTATACGGGTATAAAACCGTATAACCAATCTTTGCTAGTTTATACGGGTATAAAACCGTATAACCAATCTTTACTAGTTTATACGGGTATAAAACCGTAAAACCAATCTTTACTAGTTTATACGGGTATAAAACCGTATAACCAATCTTTGCTAGTTTATACGGGTATAAAACCGTATAACCAATCTTTGCTTGTTTATACGGGTATAAAACCGTATAACCAATCTTTACTAGTTTATACGGGTATAAAACCGTATAACCAATCTTTGCTAGTTTATACGGGTATAAAACCGTATAACCAATCTTTGCTAGTTTATACGGGTATAAAACCGTATAACCAATCTTTGCTAGTTTATACGGGTATAAAACCGTAAAACCAATCTTTACTAGTTTATACGGGTATAAAACCGTATAACCAATCTTTGCTAGTTTATACGGGTATAAAACCGTAAAACCAATCTTTACTAGTTTATACGGGTATAAAACCGTATAACCAATCTTTGCTAGTTTATACGGGTATAAAACCGTATAACCAATCTTTGCTAGTTTATACGGGTATAAAACCGTATAACCAATCTTTACTAGTTTATACGGGTATAAAACCGTATAACCAATCTTTGCTAGTTTATACGGGTATAAAACCGTATAACCAATCTTTGCTAGTTTATACGGGTATAAAACCGTATAACCAATCTTTGCTAGTTTATACGGGTATAAAACCGTATAACCAATCTTTGCTAGTTTATACGGGTATAAAACCGTATAACCAATCTTTGCTAGTTTATACGGGTATAAAACCGTATAACCAATCTTTGCTAGTTTATACGGGTATAAAACCGTATAACCAATCTTTGCTAGTTTATACGGGTATAAAACCGTATAACCAATCTTTGCTAGTTTATACGGGTATAAAACCGTATAACCAATCTTTGCTAGTTTATACGGGTATAAAACCGTATAACCAATCTTTGCTAGTTTATACGGGTATAAAACCGTATAACCAATCTTTGCTAGTTTATACGGGTATAAAACCGTATAACCAATCTTTGCTAGTTTATACGGGTATAAAACCGTATAACCAATCTTTGCTAGTTTATACGGGTATAAAACCGTATAACCAATCTTTGCTAGTTTATACGGGTATAAAACCGTATAACCAATCTTTGCTAGTTTATACGGGTATAAAACCGTATAACCAATCTTTGCTAGTTTATACGGGTATACAACCGTATAACCAATCTTTGCTAGTTTATACGGGTATACAACCGTATAACCAATCTTTGCTAGTTTATACGGGTATACAACCGTATAACCAATCTTTACTAGTTTATACGGGTATAAAACCGTATAACCAATCTTTACTAGTTTATACGGGTATACAACCGTATAACCAATCTTTGCTAGTTTATACGGGTATACAACCGTATAACCAATCTTTGCTAGTTTATACGGGTATACAACCGTATAACCAATCTTTGCTAGTTTATACGGGTATACAACCGTATAACCAATCTTTGCTAGTTTATACGGGTATACAACCGTATAACCAATCTTTACTAGTTTATACGGGTATAAAACCGTATAACCAATCTTTGCTAGTTTATACGGGTATAAAACCGTATAACCAATCTTTACTAGTTTATACGGGTATAAAACCGTATAACCAATCTTTGCTAGTTTATACGGGTATAAAACCGTAAAACCAATCTTTACTAGTTTATACGGGTATAAAACCGTATAACCAATCTTTGCTAGTTTATACGGGTATAAAACCGTATAACCAATCTTTGCTAGTTTATACGGGTATAAAACCGTATAACCAATCTTTGCTAGTTTATACGGGTATAAAACCGTATAACCAATCTTTGATGGTTTATACGGGTATAAAACCGTATAACCAATCTTTGCTAGTTTATACGGGTATAAAACCGTATAACCAATCTTTGCTAGTTTATACGGGTATAAAACCGTATAACCAATCTTTGCTAGTTTATACGGGTATAAAACCGTATAACCAATCTTTGCTAGTTTATACGGGTATAAAACCGTATAACCAATCTTTGCTAGTTTATACGGGTATAAAACCGTATAACCAATCTTTGCTAGTTTATACGGGTATAAAACCGTATAACCAATCTTTGCTAGTTTATACGGGTATAAAACCGTATAACCAATCTTTGCTAGTTTATACGGGTATAAAACCGTATAACCAATCTTTGCTAGTTTATACGGGTATAAAACCGTATAACCAATCTTTGCTAGTTTATACGGGTATAAAACCGTATAACCAATCTTTGCTAGTTTATACGGGTATAAAACCGTATAACCAATCTTTGCTAGTTTATACGGGTATAAAACCGTATAACCAATCTTTGCTAGTTTATACGGGTATAAAACCGTATAACCAATCTTTGATGGTTTATACGGGTATAAAACCGTATAACCAATCTTTGCTAGTTTATACGGGTATACAACCGTATAACCAATCTTTGCTAGTTTATACGGGTATACAACCGTATAACCAATCTTTGCTAGTTTATACGGGTATACAACCGTATAACCAATCTTTGCTAGTTTATACGGGTATACAACCGTATAACCAATCTTTGCTAGTTTATACGGGTATACAACCGTATAACCAATCTTTGCTAGTTTATACGGGTATACAACCGTATAACCAATCTTTACTAGTTTATACGGGTATACAACCGTATAACCAATCTTTGCTAGTTTATACGGGTATACAACCGTATAACCAATCTTTACTAGTTTATACGGGTATAAAACCGTATAACCAATCTTTACTAGTTTATACGGGTATACAACCGTATAACCAATCTTTGCTAGTTTATACGGGTATACAACCGTATAACCAATCTTTGCTAGTTTATACGGGTATACAACCGTATAACCAATCTTTGCTAGTTTATACGGGTATACAACCGTATAACCAATCTTTGCTAGTTTATACGGGTATACAACCGTATAACCAATCTTTGCTAGTTTATACGGGTATAAAACCGTATAACCAATCTTTGCTAGTTTATACGGGTATAAAACCGTATAACCAATCTTTGCTAGTTTATACGGGTATAAAACCGTATAACCAATCTTTGCTAGTTTATACGGGTATAAAACCGTATAACCAATCTTTGCTAGTTTATACGGGTATAAAACCGTATAACCAATCTTTGCTAGTTTATACGGGTATAAAACCGTATAACCAATCTTTGCTAGTTTATACGGGTATACAACCGTATAACCAATCTTTGCTAGTTTATACGGGTATACAACCGTATAACCAATCTTTGCTAGTTTATACGGGTATACAACCGTATAACCAATCTTTGCTAGTTTATACGGGTATACAACCGTATAACCAATTTTTGCTAGTTTATACGGGTATACAACCGTATAACCAATCTTTACTAGTTTATACGGGTATACAACCGTATAACCTACCAAAGATTAAAACAGAAATACTATGAGAAATAATTGTGTAAGTAAAACTGCATCGGGTGCAAAGTGTCAAACTGTATACATCCAATATTACAAATATAAATATTAGTGATATAATTAAAAATGAAACATTATCATGATTCTGATGCGTGAAGCGTGACATTGGCGGTCTTCCGCAAAGTGTTCGAAGTTTTTTGGTAAAGCTATTGTTTTATTAACAGGTATTTAATTACAGGTAAATACTTCACTTATTTCATATCTATTTCTCATGATTATATTATTTAATGTTTCTGGACGTTGCTTATTTCATTAACAAAAAGCTACAGTTGGTCGATCTCTGTTACCTATCCTCCGTGATCCGTATGGGCACGTCTGCACTCGAGAGATCCCAATGCTGCTGCAAAGGCTAGAAATGCACACATAGATATGTTACAACAAGCGCCAGGCAAACGAACAATGGATAGCAATGAAGCAAATACGATTTAAATTTAAATGTTGCTATTGAAATAAAATTGAAAACTTCTTCTACCTTGCGTCAGACAAAAAATCAATAGTATTCAATACAACATTCGATAGCAAGCCGCTGGACCGCGATGCAACCTAAATAGCAGACTAGGAAAACTGACAAACACGACAATATTCATACAATTGTGTTGCGATGACGCGGTTCAATAGCTAACGGCCGTATTCAATATTCTATCTATCCACAGTTTTCCTTACTACCGATAGAAATTTGACATAACGTCCGTACAGACAGTGTCAAATATCTCTAGTAAGGTAAACCGACGATAGATAGGTTATTGAAAACGGCCGTAAGAGACTTCGAGCTCAGTACCTCTACCATGAGTCGGCAACATAAATGTCATCTATAGTCGATACTCGATCTCGCCTACCTATTATGCTTGTGATTGGCGTACTCGCTGTCAATGTGAGGCTCAAAAAGGGGGGAAAATCACGAAACATCACAAGGGGGGAGGGGGGTGTAGTAAGATAGTGTGTATTATTTTTTTCGTCAAACGCGATACAATAAATATCTTCATATAGGATAGTACAGTTTATGTTGTTCGCATCATTACACTATTTTAGTATTAATTTTATACCATTCAAAAACAACCTGCAACGTTTCCGTCTAGACTTTTTATCATGGTCCTTAATTTTCTACATTAAAATTAGATTATACTATAATACGTGTTTTTAAATATAATTTTCTAAAATTTTATTAGTTATAATTCATCATCATCATCATCATCAGCTTGTAGCAGTCCACTGCTGGACATAGGCCTCTCCAATTGCACGCCACTTAGGTCTATCTTGGGCTTCTCGCATCCAGTTTTTGCCAGCCGTCTTGCGCAGATCGTCACTCCACCGTGCCTCAGGACGTCCTACACTACGTTTGCCGAGACGCGGTCTCCACTCTAGAACTCGTTTACCCCAACGGTTGTCGGTTCTACGGCTAATATGGCCAGCCCGCTGCCACTTCAGCTTGCTGATCCGGTGGGCTATGTCGATGACCTTGGTTCTCTGACGGATCACTTCATTTCTGATGCGATCCCTCAGAGAAACACCGAGCATAGCCCTTTCCATAGCCCGCTGAGCGACCTTAAGCTTGTGGACCATTCGAGCCGTCAGTGTCCACGTTTATTAGTTATAATTATTTACGTTTTGTGTGTCCACGTTTATTAGTTTATTAGTTATATTATGTCATTATTAGTTATAATTATTTAGTTATAATTATATAAATATAATTTTCTAAAAAATACACCTGATTTTCGGTGGGGGTGGGGGAGTTAGTCTTAGTTACTTCTTAGTTACCTCACCACGTATCACCAATCGGGTTAAAAAATGGTAGAAAAAATCGTGTGATTAATGGACGGCCCCTAACATTGTTCTACATTATAAACTAAAAAAACCATTGAAAACCCGAAATAAAATAACAAAATATTTTTAATGTTTTCGTCGGCGCCATTGTTACTTCACTCCCGTAACATAGCATCTAAAAGTCAAAATATTTAAAGTTCTAAGCATTTCTACCACAGATAAAATAGACTAATATGTCGACAAACGATAATAATACCACAGTTCATTCAAATAAGGCCACCCACTAGTGATACAACAAAAAGTGTGGCCATGTTCCTCAGCGAGCAGATGTCGGTTCCTGGTCACTTATGGTCAAGTGTGCACGAGCCGATTTCGGTTCGCGACACGGGAAGGCATAATACGATGACGTACGAATAATGTGGCCTAGTATGTACCGGCGTTACTATTGCATATTTTAACACGAAATAGTATTTATTGTGACGATCGCGGTATTGTGGTAATGCGGAGTTTTTTTTAGATATTGACGGCTTCTATAAAATTGTCATACATCATTTTGCTCTATGCTCAATAGTTTCCGCAGCGTACGCGATATAAGGAATATTTTGGTATATTTTTCACACTGGATTACATTATCGAAGTTTTCTTACAGATCCCTAAGTTTAAAAATATATGGCATATGTTCATCCGGGATAATGTAGGATTCTAATGGTGATAGAAGTTGTCAAATTGGTTTAGCAGTTTCGGAGCCTATTCAATTCAAACAAACAAACAAATCTTTCCTCAATATGAGTGTAGACGAACTACTAGTAAGTAGGTAAGTACATTGTTTGTGATTCTCCGCAGGAGCACACTCGCGTGCACACAGACGAGCGGCCGTACCTCTGCGAGGACTGTCCGAAGGCGTTCAAGAACAAAGCGGCGCTCAACAGGCATTTACGGGTAAAATAAAAAAAACACCTTGTATAATTTTTATAATATGATTTTTAAAGCACTTACGTCAAACATTGCAGTTTTAGAGAGAAACATTCACACTTACGGATGGGATTCGAACCCGCGCCTTCCGATAATCCGTGTCAGCTGCCGTGACTAACTAGGCCACCGAGGCTTACCGTCCGAGCATCGAATTTTAACTCTCTGAGTTTAACCGTTGTAAGGAGACAGATGTATTATATATAAAATAAAATTTGCCAAAAAAATTGAACAGGCTTACACACTAAAAAGTGTGAAATAACTTGTTGAAGTCGGTACCATGATAGTTCAAAAGTACCTATTATCACAATATTGCGTGCATGGTACCGAATTCGACAAGTTATTTCACACTTTTTAGCGTTGAAGTCGGTTCCATTTTTTGGTAAAAGTTATTTTTTCACGCTTATTAGCGACCCTTGCTAGTTACGGGATCGATTGTCATGTCACGGTGATGATTCACCGGCAATTACAATATCATCGAGACAGGCGAAACACTTTTCAGTTATTGGAGTGTAACGCAAAAGCATACAAAGAAGTCATACAACACCCTGCGCATACAATACAATAATGCCTTCAGGGCGCTGATGGGGCTGCCATCGTGGTGTAGCGCGTCAGGGATGTTTGCGGATGCGCATATAGACGGTTTCTCTGCGATCATGCGCAAACGAGTCGCCTCCCTGATGCGTCGCTTGCGGGCCAGCTCCAACGGCTACCTGCAGCTGTTCGCCTGGAGGATGGATCTTGACTGCCAAATAATGCAGCACTGGACCAGGATGCACATTGAGCACTCTGGATCCAAACCTAAATTTAGATTAAGATGACAAATGTATTTTTGTGTTTATTTAATTTTGCGACATTTTTTTTTTTTTTTAATGTGCTTATTTATTTTATGTGTAATTGATTAATTGTATGGACTTATATCTGAAATAAATGAATTTGAATTTGAAAAAAAAACGCTGAACCGATTTTAAATGGGACCATTTAATGGGAAATATACTCTATGGAATAAAAAATATAATTTTGAGAATTGGTCCACAAATGCGGGAGAAGTCGGTGAATATACACAAACACCAATACATACAGTCCCTCCTCCTTTTTTGAAGTCAATGAAAAATAAATATAAATGTTAATATGTTTATTATATTATATATATATATTTATGTTCACAGGTGCACACCGGTGAGAAACCCTATATGTGCCCGGTGTGTGCGAAAGCCTTCTCCCAGTCCAACTCTATGAAGCAACATCACGAGGCTGTACATTTGAAAACTTTTGTATATAAACGGAAAAATAAGCCTAATAAAGAATCTTCTTGATTGTCATACTGTCTATTGCTTTCTATATCTATCTATCAATATACAGGGGTACTGGTAATCACTTGGCATCCTTTTAAGAGTATATTCTGTACATCAAAACAAACGTCTTTTGTTCTACGACTTTCGAAAATTCGTATTTTTTTTCTTCCATACAAAACATAAAAAATCTATTTGACCGGTCTAAACATAATAACACTATGCCGACAAGCCCCGGCCGGCGGCGGCGGCGTAAGAAAGGGGTTGAGACGCAGCAAGTCAAGGTCGTCGTAGCTGTGCTACGTTACGACCCGCTGTTAACTACATGCATGGCTACACGTAGATGAATGAAGTGGATACGATGTAGAGTTATGAAGTGTAAGAGAGAATCACAAAAACTAAAAAAAATGTTTTTGGGAAATTGTTTAGTTTTGGGAAAAGTTCTAAAACAAAAGTTGTTTAGTTTGATGTACAGAATATGCCCTTAACAGGATGCTAATTGATTGCCAGTAACCCGGTAGATTTATTTATAACTATGGGTTATACAGGGTGTTTGGTAGAGGGACCGACAAACCAAATGAGCGTGTTCGGGGGCCCACTTGGAGAATACAAGTTGGCCAAAAAAAATCCCCGACACCCCAATTTTTTAACTTTTTTTGTGAATTTTCTCGTTTTCTCCAATATTGTACCAATTTTGCTTTGCGTGGCCTGAAGGTGTATTAGAGACCAAATTCAACTAAAAACATCCGGTCTAAAACAGATTTTACAAATGTTATGGTGGTAAATAGGTATCATTTCGGAAAAAAGGGAAAAATCACAAAAAAAAAAGTTAAACATATTTGGGGGTCGGGGATTTTTTTTGGCCAACTTGTATTCTCCTAGTGGTCCCCCGAACACGCTAATTTGGTTTGTCGGTCCCTCTACCAAACACCCTGTATGTATATAAGTATCTATATATCACCCAGCTGCGAAAATAGCTATAACAAAATACCTGGATGAGTTCGTTAGTAAACAATTGATTTTCTTGGTCTAACCTCAAACCAAACACTGATCGGTTTAGTGTTGCTTAACAACGCCATCTATTGTCAAGTAGCTTTAGTGTTGCTATGTCGGTTATTAATTTCTTGAAAATACAGATATAGCGACGTTTTATAAAAATGAAACCTGACTAGATCGATTTATCGCCCCCGAAACCCCCTGCTTACTATATACCCCTATACGACGAGACTAGGTGCTACTACCTACTAATGTTCAAGAAATACAATAGTGTATGTAATCAATCAAAGTAGGTAAGAGAGAGATAAGTTGTACTGTTGTGTGGCCCATTGATGCCGGCAACGCCGCGCGGTTGCTGCGGGACGGGCGAGGGTTCTGAATGCATCCCCGGTGGTGAATAGCGAGGGATAGGCGCGGGGGTGCCTTCTCTCGCATTGCACTTATTTACCACCTTCGTCGGGCGGGAATGGCCTAGCACTCCTGGCCATTCCCGGGCTCCTCCTGGTGGGAGGGGCGTGCAGGCCCCGCTGTAAAAGCGGGCGGTCGTCGGTGGGGGACTGGACGTAAAGGCTCGGCCGACTCCCCAGTTCTCCTCCACACATACGAAGCCGGAGTGCCGCTGGGTCGTTTAGTGGGTATACTGGCATTTGCCGGGGAGTCCCACATACCCCCCTCATCCCCAACGGGGATGGATGATGATGGGGATGCGTAATGCATTTTTCCCAGCGGAAAAAAAAAAAAAAAAAAAAAGGGTTCTGAATGCAGTCAGCTACGGCGCGGCGGAGAGTCGGGCGGCGGGCGGCATAAATAGTGAAACGACATGAATGACTTGCGTATTGCGTATTATAGGGTTGTCAATAAAATAGTTTTTTAACTTTGTACGAATAATTATATGATTGATTTAAAATGTTATATTTTGACATGTGGTTACTGACTGGATACACACTCACACTGTTCAGTATTACTACACTTTTATGAACACGCTGTATATACCCCTGTATAAATTTCATGAAAATCTGTGAAGCCGTTTCTCAGATTCAGATCTGTCATTATAAATAATAAATAAATAAATATTCCACAACTATCACACAACGCCATCTAGTCCCAAGCTAAGCAGAGCTTGTGTTATGGGTACATACTAGATTTATTACATTATTTATTTATTACATTGGCGGTCGAATGGTCGGTCACAGGCGAACGTTGTTAATAATATATTGATCACTTTCTGACAACTAGGACTCGTATATCTTCGTGCTCTTTTCATCATCATCCATCACCACGGAGGAGGTGAAACATCAGTCTAGCGATCTTGAGTGAATCGCCCGCAATACTTTATATAACACGTTATTTTAAACACAACATAAATAGTTTCGCCTTGAAACCTACCTTGCCTAGACGGCTAGGAGATTAACACGAAAAGACAGTAGCACGGGTTCGAGACGTTTATTATACTTGTAGAAAGCCCCGAGCTAGGTCGTGAGTACAGACAGTTATGCGATAGACCCCTTGTTACGGTGATTTATCTCAGATTAGCAGTTCAGTCCTCGACGCGATAGTGGGGGGTGGTGCAACAACTGGCAGAAGTTAGCGATGTCGATCGAAGTGCGGGCAGCCGCAGAATCAAGCAGTAGTCGGGTCTAGCCCGGACGACCAGCAGGATTCAGGGTCCTGTGGTGGATGGTGGCCGCTCCGGTGATATCCCGCAGCCTAATCAGCGGCAAAATTTCTCGCCAGCGGTAAGATGGTATTACAGCTACCAGTTTAGGTACTGGCCAGCCGTAGGATCCCTGGAATGCCACGAAGGGTCCCGGTTATTAGGTATCCTGCAGCGGCGCTGTTATCACATCCACGAAGTCCTGGGCTCCTCTGAGGAAGCTAAACTTCGACAAGCCCCGTGATGTGATAACATGCCGCAAACAAAATGTTCTTACAAGTTTTATTGAATGGCTAGAAGAGCAAACAGGGTTTTTAGCAGTACCTAGCCGTATATATCCTCGAAGGGCAATACAGCGGTGTTTTAAATGGCTTCGTTATACACAGATATATTTTTAGTCTCATGCAAAATCGAACTAAATCATAAATATAATAATATAAATAAATGATCGAACCCAGGACCTCGAGGTTCCAAAACGGCACTTCCACCACAACACCAACACCAAGCGAGCGAAGCCGCTGGCGGGTCAGCTATTCCAATATATACAATTTCGTGTCACGGTGTTTGTAACAAAACTCCTTCGATACTTACCGAATTGTGTGTGTGTATATTCAGTAGGTCTGAGGTAAGTAGGAGTGGTCGTAAAGAACTTTTCACCATCGTAATACGAGTAATCATCATCGCCACGCAGGTGAAACCGCGGGGTGCAGATAGTATAAATATACATACAAGATATAATATATATTCATGAATTGCTCGTTTAAAACTATTCGATTTTTACATAAATCCTATTTTCTACAGATTTCCAAAAAAAGGAGGAGGTACTCAATTCGACTGTATGTTTTTTATGTTTGTTACCTCATAACTTTCGACTGGGTGAACCGATTCTCGAAATTCTTGTTTGAAAGCTGGTGCTTTCCGTGTGGTCCCATTTAAAATTCATCAAATTCGGCCCATTCGTTTTTGAGATACCTACACACCAATAACTGAATAGAATGGAAGTCTTTATTAAATTTTTCAAATTGTACTTGTTTTCTATACATACGAGTACAATAAAACTGCAACTGAGCCAAAACAGTACATTAAATATTTTTGTAAACTACAACCCGGTCACAATATCTGTGCACCTGACCTCGTGACGTCATATCGGCGGTCTGGGTACGGTGTGAAAAAAAGTTTTATCGAGAAATGTGGAGGTAAAATAAAATTACTAACCTTTTCAAATCAATTTATTATTGATGAAGGTTGTTAAAAGTTTGTTATTAAAAAACAATAATTTTGATTACAAAAACATTTATTATTAAACTCAGTCACTATTTTTCAGTTTTTTGTACTGTTTACGCTTCTTACCCGGTGTCGATAATTTTGGTTCTGGGTGGGTTTCTAAATTATTACTAGTACTTGGAGTCGGACTAGCGCCCGGCGAAGTAGGTGGTTGTACTTTGGCTTCATTTTTAATTTTCATTAGAGTCCTCTTTGATATCCCAGTTGCAGCACAGGTTCGTTTCACCACTTGGTCTACAGGTATGGTCTACTGTTTATTTGCTTTCTCCGATTCAAAAAACTTGAGCACTTTCAAGATTAAATTTCTTGATTCGCTGTGTATTGTTTTTACCATGACTTCAGTTTAACAGCTACAACAATTTTAATAACAACCAAACCAGTCTAAACTTAACAATAAATATTAAAAAACAAAACAACAACAAAGCGAAAATATCAAAATTATCGGGACGTGTATCGGCAACGAAGATGCTAACCGTACTGTCGCACCGGGGAGTGCGCGGAGAGGTGACAGGGGAAGCGGGAGAGGCGCCGCATTCCAGCGAGGTGCACAGATATTCTGACCGGGTTGTATTGTCGAGGTAAATGTAATCAATATAGAAACCAAAAACATGTCGTTTACTAATGTTGTCTGTCTGTCTCTTGTACGCGCATCAATCTGAAACTACGAAACAGACTTCGTAGAAACGGACACAGTGATACTACGGTGTAACATACAATTATATCGCATAAAACGAAAGGGTTCTTCTGGAATAGGGGATGGAAATGTTCATCTACAGTCAAACCTGATTAAAAGTTGTCTATTGTTTGCCCGACAAACATACCCCGTACATTACATTCCATAATGATACGGGTGCCATACGTATTGTTATCCATTTTATTAATTGACGCCACACCTGTACTGGCATCGGGCCTACCCTACTACCAGGGGTAGGTACTACAATTTCCGATTGCCGCTCCACCGCCTCCGCAAATTGGTCTTCTCCCCGAGCGACGCCAGGATTTGCCACTACCCGACAGAGCGCACCCGATCTCCGTGCGCAGGAAAACCCAGGCCAGTGTATTCGTACGGTCGCGCTGCACATTTCGGTCCACAATCGCAACCTTACCCCGACCCGGGTCTCTTGATGCTTATTTTAGCTGTATAGTTAAACTTTGATTATCCTTTTTGCTGTTTCCTTAACTACCCTACTTCACGAACAACTATTATAGGTAGACGGTAAAAAGTGTTACAATCAAATTCTTGAAATGGGCGGACATTAAACAGCTGCTATGCTGTGTCCTCTTCTATAGCATGGGTTGTTGGTTGGGAGCTCTCAGTTGCACACATTCACTCGCAGCAATAATTAACTTTATTTAAATTCGACAACCGGAATTCGGATTTTTCGCAGGCAACCCTATACCACCGTGTTCAGAATTAAATAAACTTTATTATCATATAATTGTTATTCAATAATCAGACCGGCGCAAAGGCTAGTATCGATTTACCTGTTTAAACCTGGCAGGGGTTGCCAGGTTTAAACCGGTAAAATAAGGTAAAATAAAGGTCAACCGGAAAAATAAGCAACCTAACGTTTGCATATTCTATGGGCTTCATACTTACGATTGGTATAGAATTTGTCTAATAAGCAAAGCGCTGAAATATTAAAAAACTTTTTTTTTTGTAATAATTAATTTATCATATCCTGGACTGAAATTTACTAGGTAACCAATATGCAACATGTTTATTAACATATTAAATGAAATATAAAACATGTTTAATCAAATAAGCATCTCGGTGAAGGTCGTTCTATAACGGGATCCTATACTACTCGTATTTAAGAGACCTCTATAAGTGAGACACGTTCCTCCTCTAACTCTGTAAGAAACTCGGGTTAGCGAGAAACCTCTAATGGGGGATCCCAATAATCTATCTATCCACAGTTTTCCTTAATACCGATAGAAATTTGACATAACGTTCATACAAAAAGTGTCAAATATCTATCTCTAGTAAGGTAAAACGACGATAGATAAATTATTGGGACCGGCCGTAAGAGAAAAATAGACCGCGGTCCCAGTCGTGTCGGTCGGGGTCGCGGAGCTGACTGGGGACGCGTCTTTAGGATGCAAAAGCGAGCCGTACGAGCCATGGTGCGAGTGGTACAAGACACACCAGTAAAACCACTGTTCCGATCCTTGCGAATCCTTACAGTCCCATCATTGGTGATCCTTCAAGCTGCTCTCTATGCTAGGGAGCACTTGGAGGAGTACACTAGGACCGCTGACGGGCACGGATACGGCACGCGGCACGCGCACCGTCTGCGCACAGTTCCATGCCGTCTCGTCAAGACATCAAGGCTGGTGCACGTCATGGCAACGTCGGTTTACAACCGGCTGCCAGTACACATAGTAAACGCCACTTCAATTAATTCGTTTAAATGTCAAATAAAAAAATGGCTTGTTGAGCAAACATTTTACAGTTTTGACGAATTATTTAATTAATATGAAAATAGTATCTGACATAAATTGAATTTATTTTAATCGTTAATTATGAACATTGTATCTGACATTAGAATTTTTATAATTATTATCAATGAAAATAGAATTTTAATGTGTGATTATTTTTTTTTAACTAAGCATTTTTGGTATAATTTCTTGTGTTTTTTTGATGAGTATTTGTATTTATAAGTACAGATGTATTGCATTTTTTCTTGTACAATCATTTTTATACCTAACAATTTTAATGGATGTGTAACAATAAGTTATAAATAAATGAATATGAATATGAGCTCCAGGCAGAGGTGCTCGCCAAAATGTACGAGTGGACGGCGAGGCGTAAGGCGTTCGGGGAGCGCCCCACCTTGGAGGAGCGGGTGGCCGTCCGGCGTGAGGCTAGGGTCGCAGTCGTCCATCATTGGACGGAGGACCTCGCCACCGCCACTTTTGGCCGCCGTACGTTGGACGCTCTTGGCTCAGTCCTACAAGACTGGCTAGAGCAGTCCCACGGTTTCCTCTCATTCCGTCTGGTGCAGGTGTAATCCGGGCATGGATGCTACGGATCATACCTGCACCAGATCGGAAGGGAGGAAACCGTAAAAAAAAAAAGAATCTCGAAAGTCTAAGAAATTCGTGTAAGTAAATAATTTCTTACAAACAACGCAGTTACAGACAGACATGGTAACGGACAAATATCAATATGTTAACCCTTACAAACAATGGCTTGCAAGAATCTTTACTTTGTTAAATAACAAACAGATCTAAGACATTTATTTTGAGCTTTAAGAATGGTTAATTTTTCAGAACAGCTACTGCATAAAAATGATAATGTGGCATAAGCAGATGTTACATACGCATGATTTGAGCAACGCTGGTTGATTTACAACCTTGGCTAGCATGTACGAATAGCTGCGTAGTTTAGAGCATACGGATTCAGCGTGGTTTTGCCAATTTAGGTCAGTCACAGTAAGAAGATTTTATGAGCATTGTAAGGACTCAATATATTTATATACATTAATTATTGGGTTTCTCTCCAGTGTGCGTTCTGATATGATTTCGTAAGCGATGTGCTTGTGCACATTCATAATCACACATATTACATTTATAAGATTTCTCTTCAGTGTGCGTTCTAATATGTTTTCGTAAGTTACTTGCTACTGCACATTCATAATTACACATATTACATTTATAAGGTTTCTCTCCGGTGTGCGTTCTAATATGATCTCGTAAGGTACTTGCTACTGCACATTTATAATCACACATATTACATTTAAAAGGTTTCTCTCCAGTGTGTGTTCTAATATGTCTTCGTAAGTTACCTGCTTGTGCACATTCATAATCGCACATATTACATTTATAAGGTTTCTCACCGGTATGTGTTTTAATGTGTATTTGTAAGCGGCCTGTTTCTGCACATTCATAATCACACATGTTACATTTATAAGGTTTCTCTCCAGTGTGCGTTCTAATATGATTTCGTAAGCGATCTGCTTGTGCACTTTCATAATCACACATTTTACATTTATAAGGTTTCTCACCGGTATGTGTTTTAATATGTTTTTGTAAGCTATCTATTTCTGCACATTCATAATCACACATGTTACATTTATAAGGTTTCTCTCCAGTATGTGTTTTAATATGACTTCTTAAGCTACCTGTTTCTGCACATTCATAATCGCACATGTTACATTTATAAGGTTTCTCTCCAGTATGTTTTCTAATATGTCTTCGTAAGTTACCTGCTTGTGCACATTCATAATCACACATGTTACATTTATAAGGTTTCTCTCCAGTATGTGTTTTAATATGATTTTGTAAGTGACTTCCTTGTGCACATTCATAATCACACATGTTACATTTATAAGGTTTCTCTCCAGTGTGCGTTCTAATATGATTTTGTAAGTGACTTGCTTGTGCACATTCATAATCACACATATTACATTTATAAGGTTTCACTCTAGTATGTTTTCTAATATGTCTTCGTAAGCGACCAGCTTGTGCACATTCATAATCACACATATTACATTTAAAAGGTTTCTCACCGGTATGTGTTTTATTATGTTTTTGTAAGCTACCTGTTTTTGCACATTCATAATCACACATATTACATTTATAAGGTTTCTCAACGGTATGTGTTTTAATATGTGTTTTCAAGCTCATGGCGGTAGAACATTTATAATGACACGTGTTGCATTTAAATAGTTTTGTACCACTGTACATCATTGTATGTTTTTCCAGTTTTCTTTCTGTCGCAGATTCACAATCAGCCATCATACGTGGGAGTACCTGTAACAAGTAATTTAAGTTGAATTTTAAAGGTATGTACATTATTTAAAACGTAAAGTATCTGTTGAACTTCAAAAAACAACTAATCTTACGGTAGTAAACGATCATACGATATAAGCCAAAGTGGCAAACGACGGTTTTTCTCTAAAAATCACTATGAATTTGTATTAAACAGATTAAAATACTATAAGTACCTACATTTGTTTCTATAATAGACGATACACTTTTCCTTGTTTGTAAATATTGGATATTTAATTGTGAAAACTAACGTGGGTTATACACATTTATGATATGGAAAACGTGAATTACTCACGTAATTAAGTCAGATCTTTTCAATTATCGTTTAAACCACATCCGGTGGTCTTCTTCAAGGAGAGTGCAGAAAGCTCGCAGTTGCGTCTCGCCTCTCAGCGCGTTCTGCGCAGTCTTTGAAAAAAACTACAAGATGTGGTTGAAACTATATTTGGCAAGATCAGTGGCCCGAGCACGAAAATCTTTTTAAGTGTAACGTTAACGTATTTTTTACGTATTCAGTACAAACTATGAATTATCTGTGCCACTATTGTACTAGATAAATGACAGTTTGTACTAAAATTATTTAACTATGCGATTACGTTACACTTAAAAAGATTTTCGTGCTCGGCCCACTGACGTATAAGTAATTCCCGTTTTTCATATAAAAAATGGATACTGGATACGATATTAAAGGTAAAGGTTATATTTTTTTTTAATTATGGCAATGTTTAGAACATTTATGCCTTCATCATGTCAAAAGAGAAAAATAAATAACAAATTCGGAGAAATTTAAAATTTTGTATCTGAAACAAAGCAACATATATATATATGTATGTATATACATATATATATGTATGTATATACATATATATATGTATGTATATACATATATATATGATGGTATCAGTAATAAAATGCTGAAACACCTCTTAGTCCCACTAATCCATCTCTTAGTCAGCATCTTCAATGCGGCTATGAACAACTGCTTTTTTCCAGACACCTGGAAACATGCCATTGTAATTGGCATTCGTAAACCAGGCAAGTTGGCCTCACTACCAACTAGCTACCGCCCTATCAGTCTCCTCAGCTCCTTGGGGAAAATATACGAGCGACTCATTGTGAGCCGACTCTGGACCCATGTAAAATCCAACAATCTGCTTCCTGACGAGCAGTTTGGCTTTAGGGCCAGACACTCATGCGTCCAACAGGTGCACCGCATCACGGAGCACATACTCGAGGGCTTCAATAAGAAGCCAAAGCCTCAAGGGACAAATGATAAATGATAATTTATTTGCAAGAAATATGGTACAATTCAGCTCTTAGTGTTAATAAAGTAGTCCTAGCATATTTCATCAATCTGACATGCAAATATTTTTATTCATAATTATTTTTTATTAACATTAAATCAATTCGTTTAAATAAATTAACAATAAGTAGGCAGTCATACATATCACATGTTAGGTATTACATACTAAGTCATTACTTCACATTGCGTCATAATTGTAATAAATAAATGTAATTATAAATCACTAAAATAATATAAAACATAATTCATCAATTACATTACAAATAAATATTTAATCATAGTTAACATATTCAATGATGTGTCATTAAATAAGTTAAAATAAAAATATAATTAGAATATCGCATCAAAATATTCAGTAAGATCATAAAAAACAGCCACAAAGTAATAGTTTACGTAACTCATGTTTAAATGAAGGTAGTGAGAGATTCTTAATATTTGAGGGTAGTTTATTATAGATCTTAATACACATTGCGAAACAACTACGTTGGTACGATTGTGTTCTGATTGGCGGGATTTTCATTCGATCAGGGTAACGTGTATTACGAGCAAAATTAGAATACGTGCAAGATTCAAACAAATCTGGATTTGTTTTTACAAATAGACATACATTCCATATATACATGCTTTGAACAGGAAGCACCTGAAGCTCTTTGAAAAGAGGTCTACATGAAATCCAAAATGGTACATTACAGATGGAACGTTGGTACTGCTTTTGCGAAATTAAAACTTTACCCATATGGCACGAATTACCCCATATTTAAATGCCATAATTGAGGATTGACGAGACGTATCCGTGGTAAGCTTGCAATGCAGCGGCTTTGCTCACGGTCTGCCTTAGCCGCCACAAAGCATAAGAGAAGTTATTGATTTTTGTACATAATTTTTGGATATGTGGTTCCCATGAGCATCGCTGATCCAACACAAACCCCAAAAAGTCACCTCCTTACATTCACAAATTGTCGCACCGTTAATGCTTAAATTTAGTGTTTTACAGGAAGATATCTTATTACAGAATTGAATAAATTTCGTCTTTTCTATGTTTACCGTCAGTTTGATTGATTCTAACCAGTTTGTGACTGTAGCAATAGTGTCAGATAGTTCAATATTGTGGTGAGTTACGTCACGGTTGGGCACTAATATAGTTAAATCATCTGCGTACAAAACACATCTATGTTGAGTTATATTTGGAAGGTTGTTAATATAGAGAACAAACAGCAATGGTCCCAAAATGCTGCCTTGAGGGACGCCTCGTTCATTTCTTATCGATGTCGACCTAACAGTATGTTTACATCTATTTTCAAGTAGCCTTGTGACTTCAACGCACTGATATCTGTCCCCAAGATAACTACTTATCCACTCCAAAGCAGGTCCTCTAATTCCATAGGTATGTCTCACACTTCTTAATAAGGATATTATGTGAAACAGAGTCAAACGCCTTGGACATGTCAAAAAGGATTCCAGTTGTGAGTGTGCTAGAGTTTAAGTTCTGCATTATAGTGTTAACCAACTGATATGCTGCAGTGGTTGTAGATTTTCCCTTCTGGAAGCCATGTTGGTCATTACTAATCAAGTCGTATTTGTTCAAAAACTTACTTAATCTATTAATCATGACTCTTTCGAAGATCTTGCTTAGAGTGGGTATTAATGCGATGGGCCGATAGTTATCGATACACGTTACAACGCCCTTGTATAGTGGTTTAACAATCGTAAACTTAAGTTTCTCCGGAAAACGGCCGTTTATAAAGGCCATAATTAATTATGTAACTTAATACTGGCGCAATAAACTCTGCAGAAACTTTTAGCAAAAACGTTGGTATTTCATCCCAACCCACACATTTTGTGTTATTAAGTGACATAATCACTCGTTTAATTTCTTCAGGCGTACACGGATGCAGAAAAATACTGGACACGGATCTAGAAATATTCAGTCTTTGCAGGTTTGCGGTTTGGGCGGGGTGGTTTATAGCACTTTCTTTTATAACCATGTGGTTATTAAAAACCTCTGCAATTTCGAGACGGTCATCGATTTTTTTATTATTATGTATTATATTATTTATGTCATTTTTATGCATGGGCTCGTCACTTTTTATTATTTTCCACGTGGCTTTACACTTGTCCAAATAAGATTTATTGGATATCCTTTGAGATTGATTTATACAAGCTCTTAGCAACTTTGTGTAATTCAGATAGTTTTGCTTTGAGACTTCTGTTCGAGTTCTGTAGTAACGAAAACGTAACTTTCTTTTCGATTCACATGATCTTTTAATACCCTGTGTCAACCATTTTAGTTTTAAGCCCTTATTTTTTATTTTTACCCTTAAAAGTTGAAAACAGAGCTTAAGCAATAATGTGAAGAATTCATGAAACATGTTAAATGCTTTGTTAGTATCTACTTCATCATATACGTCTAACCATGTAAGATTATTTAGATGGCGTAAAAATGTTTTTTTTATTTTCTTCACTATAATCACGTTTTTCTACATAGTAATACTCTATTTGGCAAAAATTTTCATTTACAGGAATACTTATAATTTGAGCTGTTTCGTGGTCCGACAATCCTAATTTAGGAACTATAATTTCGACATTATCCACATTACTTATAATCTGATCCAAACAACTGTTCAACCGAGTTGGTACATCTACGTGAAGATAATAATTATATGCCTGAGCCAATCGTCGCAATTCGTTTAATGTAGAAGTAGATTCGAGAATATTAATATAAAAATTATGGTCACCGGTTATTATGATTTGGTGTTTAGTTTTCTTCTTAAGTTTGTCAAGTAGTAACTGAAGCTTATGCAAAAATATATATGGATCAGTGTTTGTATTAGTTTTATTCGTCCGCGTCGAAGTTCTGTATAAGCATATTATCATACACTTTTGGTCAAGCAATTCTATCCCACATCCTTCAAAGTTTAGATCAGTTGTAAACTCATGCATAAAATCCAATTCTTTGTGACGGATATAGGTCCGACATAAAACGCAGACACAGCCTCTTTTTTGATTTGGTCTACAGTAAGATGAAGCCAGTTTGAAGTTACTCAATTTTATATTACTCTCACTACCCTTCCTAATAAAGGTCTCACTAAAACATAAAATGTCAACATCAATGTTTTTATCCTTTAAGTGGTTTAAAGCTATGTTTAAAAAATCTATCTTACATAATATTCCCTGGATATTTTGATGAAATATTGTTAATTTACAAACATCCTTATTCACGAATAAAATCACTGCATGTGTTCGTGTAATTAAACGTAGTTTCTGTCTGGGTTGACTTATCTATACTAATTTTATTTTGTTCCACTAACGTATTTTGATTTACTTCATTAGCTGTCAAAGTTACAAAGAAATCCTCAATGAGAAACATAAGATCAACCAGATCACTAAAAATAGTCTGCATGCCTTTATAGTTAATAGTACCTTTAAATGGGGAAAACATAGTATTTGAATACTGCAGAATTTTATTTGAGTCCAATATAAAAGCATATTCATGGACTTCATTATCCTTGTACAACAAATAGTTAAATGATTCAATATGTTGATTAAAAAGGTATGTATGTTTGTCTATGTTTTTAAGTATTTTGAAAATAGGCAGGCAAAGTATAATATTCGTGTGCTTAATTTGCTCTAGTTGATTTCTAATATCATCGACCAAGCAAAAGCTGTTAACCCTGACAGAAAAATCACTGTTATCCAATAATAAGGTCTCCTGCGCTAAGATGGCCCGTGTTTTTACATAATTGTATAAAATGTCGAAAATAAGTTATTCATGAATTTAATAACATCCACGATGTAGCTTGTATATATGACAAAGCAATAGTGTGTTCCTTTGTTTCTTATATGTAAAATACGTAGCTACTAATAACATTTTATTAAACATGGACTGTGGGCCATCTTAGAAACATAGCGACCCATCATGGCCCGAAATAAAAATCTCAATATTTACGACTTTTCATATTTTTTAATAATTAATAACATTTTAAAGCAATCAAATTTAAGTTAGAAGTCCTTGTATTCTTTATTAACAATTTAATAAGAGCTGGGCCATCTCAAATTTATCAAAAATAAAAAAGATTAAAAAACAAAAATTGTTTAATTAAAACTAAACAGTTTTCCGTGGTGTATAGTTTTATAACTTGTTTTTATAATTAAATGAAAACAAAGCTGAAATCTGATCATTTATTTTGAACTTACCTATAAAAAAGTATAACAGCTTTTTTTTTAATACTTTGAACTGTCTTTATCAAGCATTTAACTATGTAACTATGAGATCTATAAACAACAACAACAATTAAAATAAAACAGTGGGCTCTTCAATCAACACCAAAAATAAATTACTGACTGAGATGGCCCGGGCCATGATAAGTCATTATGGAGTGGGCTATCATAGGGATATTTCACAGATGTAGGTAAAGACCACAAAAATATACAATGATAAGATAAATTAAACTTACTTACATGAAACTCGATGCTAGAAAGATTGTTCTTTAAAGTCCACTCAAAAAAACAATTGAATTTGCACTTTTAAAAGTCAAAATGGAAAAAAGTTTGTCGTAGTATTTTTGTGTTAGTGGAAGTTCGTTTTATAGAAAGTGGGCTATCTTAGCGTTGGATACCTTATAATACAAAAATTTTTATGCGTAAAATTGTTCAATTTAGAATCAAGACTAAGTAGTTGTTGCTTCATGCCTCCTTCTGGGTAAGAGTAGTGACACATGTCTGTGTTTGCAAAGTGGCGGTAAGCAGTATTTAGTATTTTATTTTTATTATCACTACTTATTAAACATATCTTCCTCGGCCCCTGTTTTTTAGATCTTTCATTTTCTTCTGTTCTTGCATATTCAGATCTAGGTTCTTTAACACTTTTCGTGGTTTTGCCTTTTAGACTCTCTTTGACTTGACTGCATGCAACCTTCTTTCTTTTAATTGTCATAACGTTCTTTGAAGAAGTTGTGTCATGTGAACAGTTTTTCCGAGTGTCAGTTGTATTATTTTTATTTTTATGGTCTGTCTTATTTGTGTCCTGTAGTCCACTTTCATACTCCGTTATTTTAGCTTTTAACGATAAGTTTTCAACCGTCGATTCATTTAACTGTCCCATTAATGTATACAATTTTGACTTCAGTATTTTTATACAGCAGTTGGCATTTGTCAGATCCGTAAAAACCTCTAGAGTGTCCGCATAAAGTTCATTCTCATGCATTTTCAAATCCATCCAGGTATCGTGTATGTTCCTAGTAGGGTCATTAATTATTGATTGACTTTCTTTACCTTGATCTTCGAAAGCCTGTGTTGATAGTACTGTTTGTTTCGATGTTGAAGACATCTCATCTTCATCCAGATCTTTCAAGGACTCGTATGAGTTCCGTGTGGGGACATTGATTACAAATTCTTTTTCCACTGGTTCCGCAGATGGTTGGTTCGATGACATTATTTGTTCCGAAGTTTCTGGCAAAGGTGAGTTGCAACCATGAGTAGTCAAAGTATATAATTTCGTCTTGTTTCGGAGCGTCACATTACTAAAGCCATCTGAATTACTTTGGCTCAATACCTTAGGTGTTGTAATCGTTATTGTTTTATCATGCACCTCTGATCCAGTTACCTCTTAATTTAAATAGGCAGTGTTAAACATTTTCTGATGTTGTTTACGAATTGGTGTATCGTCGTTTCGAATATCGCGAATAGTACTAATACACTGAGGACACTTCCACGTGCGGTCCAAATTGTGTCTCTCGCTGTTAAAATATTCTTTTGTCATACTAACACAAGCATAATGGTACCATTTTCTGCAGTCATTACATTGCAGCCTCTCCATTATCGATGTATGCTTACCACAGGCTAGACAGTTCAACTTCATTATTGCAGCGTAGATGGTATACTAGTAGTTTAATTAATTGTGTAAATACCGACTGCCAGTCGTATGCCGTCGTATACACACTTTAAAGCAGATAAATAACCTGCACGGTGTTATTCGAAACTATGTAGTTAATCACACGCTGGAACCGGCCACTGTGTTACCTCGCGCCCAAAAGGTCTTAAGCGCCATGAAATACGTGGCTGTTACGTGTTTTCAACAAATTGGTCAACTTTACTTAAAACTGTCAATGACAGTAGCTGTCTTCCTCGATGTAGCGAAAGCCTTCGATAAAGTCTGGCACAACGGCTTGATCTACAAGCTGTACCAACTCGGTGTGCCAGACCGTCTTGTACTCATAATACAAGACTTTCTCAGGGATCGTAGCTTTCAATATCGCGTGGAGGGACAGCTCTCCTCCCCTCACCCCATTCACGCAGGAGTCCCTGAGGGCTCTGTACTCTCACCTCGTCCTCTAGAAATAAGGTGACACTTTACAAAACTTGCATTCGTCCGATTATGACCTACGCGTCTGTAACGTTCGATCATGCTTCAGATAGGCACATTCATAGACTTCAAGTGATTCAAAATCGCTTTACCCGCAAGGCTGTAGGCGCACCGTGGTACTTACGGAACGCTGACCTCCACTGCGACCTAGAACTCCCCTCTATCGTACAGTTCATGAAAGACTGTTCTCGCCGCTACTTCGATGCGGCCCCTCACCATCCCAACCCACTAGTGGTGCAAACCGCTAACTACTCAACACACACATCAGATCCATACTTCACCCCGCCACGCCGCCGCCCACGACACCTCCTGGATGATCCGGACGACCCCATCACGACAGCTCTGGCGTCGATCAGTCAGCCTCCTGGTAATATTGTATTTCAGGTATTTTAGGGTCTACTCGCCGAGCCACGAGAGGTAATATGTCTGATTTTGGATTTCCAATCTTCACAGTTAGACATCGAGGTCGTCGTAAGAGACCTCGAAATAATTCTAAATCAGATACAACGTAATCTGTATTATATTTTGGTAATGTGTATTATGGTAAAGGTATCGATTTTCGATTGAAAGTCAAAAAATGCCCGTAGTGGCAAAAAGCTCTATGTACTTAATAAAAAAAAAAGCGCAGCTCAGTTTGCTGCGAGCGCTCGCCACGTGCGCGCATCTCTGTTGTAGTAATCTAATAAGTGATCTTAGATTAAAGTTGGAATAGACATGACGTGTTTCTTCTTACCGGGTCACACTCCATGTCGGGCTCTCAGCCGTTATATATATATTAATTTAATGTGTGCTAAGTGCAATTCTTGACATGTGACTTTTGGTGTTATAAATAATTTGTATTTGTTTACAAAATTATCAAACTACTATTTATTAAAAAAGAAAATAATTACATAATATAGACATGGTGATGCAACTGATGCATACACATATGAATCAGTTTCATTTAATTTGCACACTACAGCTTGATAATGAAATATGATAACATATCAATTAAATAAATACCAAAATTACACAAAATTATATATATATATATATATATATATATACAAGGTGGCGCAAAAATAACCTTCCGATGATTTTTTGGGTGTAATTAAAAAAATAATTAAAAACTTGGATTTTTCTTGTGGATTATTTTTATTTGGTCTTTTAATTTTTTTACATCAAGTCGAGAATATGATGTCATGTAAATGGCCGCCGCCACAGTTGATTGTCATTTGAGTCCTTTTTATGGCATTTTCCATCACTTTGGCCAAAACTTCCGGCGATAGGTCCTCACATTCTTGACGGATATTGTCTTTAAGAGCTGCAAGAGTCTGAGGCTTGTTGACATAAACCCGCGACTTCAAAAAGCCCCACAAAAAGAAGTCTGCAGCGGTCAAATCAGGCGATCTTGCTGGCCAGTGCAAATCGCCAAAACGGGAGATTAGGCGCCCGGGAAATGCATCCTTCAGCATATCGGTTGTGGCACGTGCAGTGTGTGCCGTTGCACCGTCCTGTTGAAACCACATGTTTTCCAATCCCAATTCATCAAGTTGCGGCAAAAAGAACTCGTTGATCATTGCTCTGTAGCGCGCACCATTCACAGTAACCGTTTGGCCCGCGACGTCTTCGAAGAAAAAAGGTCCGATGACTCCTCCAGCGAAAACAGCACACCATACAGTGACTTTGAGCGGGTGTAATGGCTCTTCGTGGGTTACACGCGGATTTTCAGTGCCCCAAAAGCGTAAATTTTGCTTATTTACGTACCCGCTTAGATGGAAATGGGCCTCATCACTCATGATTATTTTTGATGAAAAATAATCTTTCTCTTGGTCGTGATTAAGGATGGCTTGAGCGTATGTTAGACGCGATTGGCGGTCAGCAGCTAACAGCTGATGCACCGTCTGGACTTTGTACGGAAACATCTTCAAATCTTGCTTCAAAATTCGCTGTAAAGACCGTCGACTGATACCAATTTGCGTGGCACGTCGTCTGGTCGATGTCGACGGCGCTTCCATGACATCCTCGGCTACATCAGCAATATTCTCTGCAAAACGGCTACTCCGGGGTCTGCCACGCCTGGCAGCATCTCGTGTTGGGCCAGTCTCTTCGAGGCGAGCGGCTAAACGTCGCAGTGTTTCACCAGTAGGCGTTGGACGGCCAGGAAATCTGCGACGAAATTCACGTTGTGCCAAAGTCACCGACCGATTATTGGTCAAATAAATAGTCACCAATATTCCGCGTTCTGGAGCAGTGTAGCGTAACATTGTTTATTAACGTGTATTTCGCATGTGTTTACTACACAAATGTCAAAACAGAACTGACATTAGGGGCCAATCGCAAAATGTATGGCATTTTCTGATAGGAGGATTACTTTTACGCCTCCTTGTACATACATCACGGTATAGTAATTGCGTCCATACTGAAACACCGACTTACGGCGTCCACCATTTCCACTGTCATTATCACTAAAGTTTATGTGAATGTACTTCTGTATCACATGCCATATTAGTGCGCATCATGTATTTATAAAAAGTTATAAATTGGAGATATTCACACTCCTTTTATTCGGCTACATTTGTTACGTCATATACATTTTCACGTCCTAGCGTATATTTTTTATATATTTTAATCATACTGATGCTTTTGTTGCGTCTATAGTACTTATTATTAATTTTGCGTCCTATTTGTTCATTTTTGATTTAAATATTGGTTTTTCATATTCACGTTTTACAAATTTTCACTCTATACTCTAAAGAATACGTGGAGTAGTTTGTGGGTAGGTAATATTTGTTGTGCACTCTACCTAGGGTTGAAGCCACTATCATTCCTTACATTTTTTTTGAGCGCTTTGCCGGCCGCGGCCGCGGCGTGCTCGCTCGGGTTGCGCATAGTTTTGTCGCTGTCAAAACTTAACCTAACCTAGGGTGGAGCCATAATCATCCATTACTTTTTTTTTATCAGAGTGATTCCACAGTATTTTATTTGCATAACCGACTTCATACACTGAGTATACACAATTAACTATAAGCAACTCATCTGAGCGTCTTTAGACCTGCAAAAATAATATAAAAGGTGTTTTCAAGAATAAACGCATCGCCAGAATATTGGAGAGAAAGGACATCATTCCGAAACACACCTTTTAAAATTATTATCACACCAAGTGGGTTGCTTAAAATTTAATACTAATGTATTATAGTGTACATGAAAACAAAATGATGTATTAAATATTTTGAAATGTATTATGTATTAAAAATATTAAATAAATGTAATACAAATGTATAATAATAATATTTATTTCCATAAAATATACAAGTTTACCATTAACTTAAATTATCTTAAAATATGTAAGTTATTAATTGGCTTGTAAAAACATTTAAATACAATTACAGCAAAACCTACACTAAGATTTCTCTTGTGTCGTAGGTTTGCTATCTCTTCCAGGGTCACAATATCAGCCATCTAAATGAAAGAGATATTACGTAAAAGAGTGTGTGTAACTTTAACACTTATAAACATGTTATTTTATACTAATTATTACCATTATACAGTGGTCTAGTGCCCGTGTGTGTGAGAGAGAGAGAGAGGGAGAGAGAGAGAGAGAGAGAGAGAGAGAGAGAGAGAGAGAGAGAGAGAGAGAGAGTACCAGGGTCAAGTGGCTGCTTGTAATTTTTTTTAAATTTAAGCTATAAATCCACCGCATACGCACGTCCTACTTATATTATAAACGCGAAAGTTGGTGGAACAAATAGTTTCGCCTCGACGGGGTAACCAGAGGTGTTTTAATAGGATACTTTCATCATCATCATCATCCATCACCTCAGAAACCGCGGGGCAGTCTAGCGGTTTTGGATGAATCGATACAATCGCCTATATATCCTCGAAGGGGTGAGCAGCGATTTAAACAGTTTTAAACGCCTACGTTTCGCCAGATATGTTTTTGGTCTCATTGGGGGTGAGATAATTGCCATCTTCACGGCAATGATCCAGACCCCGGACAGTTATTGAGAATTTCTTTCTCATACAATAACTGTCCAACCCGGGGATAGAACGTCCAAAACGGCAAGCGAAGCCGCGGGCTGGTCAGCTAGTTAGAAATAATAAGATTAATGTGAAGGTACGTAAATAAAACAATATTTTACTATTTCCACGTCTGCTTGCAAGGTGAATACTCAGACGATATTGTAATATTAATGTTACTTATAATTTATGTATTCTAGCAAATAAAACATTTAAATTGATTCGATTGATTTAATTTCAATGTATAAGAATCTCGAAAGTCTAAGAAATTCGTGTAAGTAAATAATTTCTTACAAACAACGCAAGTTTCATACAGACATGGTAACGGACAAATATCGATATATTAACCCTTACAAACAATGGCTTGCAAGAATCTTTACTTTGTTAAATAAAAAACAGATCTAAGACATTTATTTTGAGCTTTAAGAATGGTTAATTTTTCAGAACAGCTACTGCATAAAAATGATAATGTGGCATAAGCAGATGTTACATACGCATGATTTGAGCAACGCTGGTTGATTTACAACCTTGGCTAGCATGTACGAATAGCTGCGTAGTTTAGAGCATACGGATTCAGCGTGGTTTTGCCAATTTAGGTCAGTCACAGTAAGAAGATTTTATGAGCATTGTAAGGACTCAATATATTTATATACATTAATTATTGGGTTTCTCTCCAGTGTGCGTTCTGATATGATTTCGTAAGCGATCTGCTTGTGCACATTCATAATCACACATATTACATTTATAAGGTTTCTCTTCAGTGTGCGTTCTAATATGATTTCGTAAGGTACTTGCTACTGCACATTTATAATCACATATATTACATTTAAAAGGTTTCTCTCCAGTGTGTGTTCTAATATGTCTTCGTAAGTTACCTGCTTGTAAACATTCATAATCGCACATATTACATTTATAAGGTTTCTCACCCGTATGTGTTTTAATATGTATTTGTAAGCGGCCTGTTTCTGCACATTCATAATCACACATATTACATTTAAAAGGTTTCTCTCCAGTGTGCGTTTTAATATGACTTCTTAAGCTACCTGTTTCTGCACATTCATAATCGCACATGTTACATTTATAAGGTTTCTCTCCAGTATGTGTTCTAATATGTCTTCGTAAGTTACCTGCTTGTGCACATTCATAATCACACATGTTACATTTATAAGGTTTCTCTTCAGTGTGCGTTCTAATATGTTTTCGTAAGTTACCTGCTTGTGCACATTCATAATCGCACATATTACATTTATAAGGTTTCTCACCGGTATGTGTTTTATTATGTTTTTGTAAGTTACTTGTTTCTGCACATTCATAATCGCACATGTTACATTTATAAGGTTTCTCTCCAGTATGTGTTCTAATATGTCTTCGTAAGTTACCTGCTTGTGCACATTCATAATCACACATGTTACATTTATAAGGTTTCTCTCCAGTATGTCTTTTAATATGTCTTCGTAAGCTACCTGTTTCTGCACATTCATAATCACACATATTACATTTAAAAGGTTTCTCTCCAGTGTGCGTTTTAATATGACTTCTTAAGCTACCTGTTTCTGCACATTCATAATCGCACATGTTACATTTATAGGGTTTCTCTCCAGTATGTGTTCTAATATGTCTTCGTAAGTTACCTGCTTGTGCACATTCATAATCACACATGTTACATTTATAAGGTTTCTCTCCAGTATGTCTTTTAATATGTCTTCGTAAGCTACCTGTTTCTGCACATTCATAATCGCACATGTTACATTTATAAGGTTTCTCTCCAGTATGTGTTCTAATATGTCTTCGTAAGTAATCTGCTTGTGCACATTCATAATCACACATGTTACATTTATAAGGTTTCTCTCCAGTATGTGTCCTAATATGTCTTCGTAAGTTATCTGCTTGTGCACATTCATAATCACACATGTTACTTTTATAAGGTTTCTCTCCAGTATGTGTTTTTATATGAGTTTGTAAGTGACTTGCTTGTGCACATTCATAATCACACATGTTACATTTATAAGGTTTCTCTCCAGTGTGCATTCTAATATGATTTCGTAAGCGATCTGTTTCTGCACATTCATAATCACACATGTTACATTTATAAGGTTTCTCACCGGTATGTGTTTTATTATGTTTTTGTAAGCTACCTGTTTCTGCACATTCATAATCACACATATTACATTTATAAGGTTTCTCACCGGTATGTGTTTTAATATGGATTCGTAAGCGACCTGTTTCTGCACATTCATAATCGCACATGTTACATTTATAGGGTTTCTCTCCAGTATGTGTTCTAATATGTCTTCGTAAGTTACCTGCTTGTGCACATTCATAATCACACATGTTACATTTATAAGGTTTCTCTCCAGTATGTCTTTTAATATGTCTTCGTAAGCTACCTGTTTCTGCACATTCATAATCGCACATGTTACATTTATAAGGTTTCTCTCCAGTATGTGTTCTAATATGTCTTCGTAAGTAATCTGCTTGTGCACATTCATAATCACACATGTTACATTTATAAGGTTTCTCTCCAGTATGTGTCCTAATATGTCTTCGTAAGTTATCTGCTTGTGCACATTCATAATCACACATGTTACTTTTATAAGGTTTCTCTCCAGTATGTGTTTTTATATGAGTTTGTAAGTGACTTGCTTGTGCACATTCATAATCACACATGTTACATTTATAAGGTTTCTCTCCAGTGTGCATTCTAATATGATTTCGTAAGCGATCTGTTTCTGCACATTCATAATCACACATGTTACATTTATAAGGTTTCTCACCGGTATGTGTTTTATTATGTTTTTGTAAGCTACCTGTTTCTGCACATTCATAATCACACATATTACATTTATAAGGTTTCTCACCGGTATGTGTTTTAATATGGATTCGTAAGCGACCTGTTCCTGCACATTCATAATCACACATGTTACATTTATAAGGTTTCTCACCGGTATGTGTTTTAATATGTGTTTTCAAGCTCCTGGCGGTAGAACATTTATAATGACACGTGTTGCATTTAAATAGTTTTGTACCACTGTACCTCATTGTATGTTTTTCCAGTTTTCTTTCTGTCGCAGATTCACGATCAGCCATCATACGTAGGAGTACCTGTAACAAGTAATTTAAGTTGAATTCTAAAGGTATGAACATTATTTAAAACTTAAAGTATCTGTTGAACTTCAAAAAACAACTAATCTTACGGTAGTAAACGATCATACGATATAAGCCAAAGTGGCAAACGACGGGTTTTCTCTAAAAATCAATGTTCGCGCTAAAGCGCGACGTCACTTCGAGAACCCCCCCCCCCCCCCCCCCACGCGCCCGCCGTCGGCCGTCAAACGCGAGGCGAGTCGCTAACCGCCTCGCGACAGTCACGAATTTAGAGTCGCCGCTAGCGGACGTATACCGCTCCGCCTTCGCGCCGCGGCCGCAACAAAACCTCCGCGCTTACGCATCAGCACAAACCTTCGCGTTACGCGTCAGCCCGAGTCACCTACCTAACCGCGCCGCGAGTGACTGCTAATCAGCCCGTGTTTACGCGTAAACCAGTGCACAAACAATAAAACTAAATAGACTTTATACAAGTGAACAACAGTTCTTCAGCACGACGTCCACAGCAGGACGCCTGCCCCGAGGACTCTCAAGGTCATCAGCCCCCATCAGATCCAGAGTCACCCGACATCCCGTAAGTACCCCGCATTGTTACATTAACCCAAATATTACCCTTTAAATATTCCCTACCGAGGTATGGTATGCCCCAGCATATTTTCCTTCGAGCGCGGATATCCGGCATCATAATTTTCCTTCGTTGCCGGATTATTGAACCAGCTCCAGCCGACATATTTTCCTACGAGCACGGATATTTAATTCCCAATCACTATGAATTTGTATTAATAAACAGATTAAAATACTATAAGTACATTTGTTTCTATAATAGACGATACACTTTTCCTTGTTTATAAATATTGGATATTTAATTGTGAAAACTAACGTGGTTTATACACATTTATGATATGGAAAACGTGAATTACTCACGTAAATAAGTCAGATCTTTTCAATTATCGTTTAAACCACATCCGGTGGTCTTCTTCAAGGAGAGTGCAGAAAGCTCGCAGTTGCGTCTCGCCTCTCAGCGCGTTCTGCACAATCCTTGAAAAAAAACTACTAGATGTGGTTGAAACTATAATTGGCAAGATCAGTGGGCTGAGCACGATGTCCGAGGAAGTAGCCCTCCTGGTGAAGGCCAACGAAAGGCTGGTAACGGAGGTCAAAGTCCTCCGTCGTGAGATGGAGCAGATGCGGGCTCTCAGAACAGAGCCGGCAGCTAGACAGGGGCCTACCACAGAAGAGCTGACGCGGTCAATCATGGTACAAGTTGGCACCATGATGACCGCCCGACTCGAGAACCTGGCGGAGAGGCTCCTCCCGGAAGTACGGATGAGACCTCCCCTGGCTGCTGATAGGAAAAAGGAGTTAATGGGCGCTGTGGCAGCGAGCACTACGCCCAAACCCAAACCCCGAGGGGAAGCGCCTGCCGCGTCGGCACGTGTTGGGGCAGAAAGCACTGCACCTACACCCAAGCCCCGAGGGAAAGGGAAAGCGGGTACTACACCGAAGGCGACAGCTGGCAAAGCAGAGTCCCGCCCATTGTCTGCTGCTGCAGAGCCAGAGTGAACGAAAGTGGTGAAAAAGGGCTCCAGCAGGAGGCAACGCAAGAGGGTAGCAGGACCTCGGGAGTCAAGTCCTACTCCATCGGTGCGAGCGCAGCCGCAGAAACCGGCGCCAAAGACCGCAAAAGCGAGAGTGCCCAAACTCCGCTCCCCACGTACTGCAGCCGTGGTGATTACGCTGTAACCAGGGGCGGCAGAAAAAGGCGTCACCTACGCTAAGGTGCTGGCAGAAGCAAAAAGCCGGATCAATCTTGGAGTCTTAGGTGTGCCACCCCTGAAAATGAGGACTGCGGCCACCGGTGCCCGCATCCTTGAGGTTCCGGGTGCAGACATGGACATTAAGGCGGACACCCTGGCTGCCAAGCTCCAAGAGGTGTTACAGGGGTCTGACGTGAGAGTCTCGAGGCCAGTAGCAATCGCAGATCTGCGTGTGAGTGGGCTCGACGACTCAATCACCCCTGAGGAGCTGGTGGAGGTCATAGCCAGTGCCGGCGGCTGTGATCCATCGGCTGTCAAAGCCGGTGGGATTAGGAGAGGTGCCGGTGGGATTAGGAGAGGTGCCGGTGGAATGGGGGCCGCCTTGGGCCCTCTCCTTTGAGCACCTGGGACCCCTCCTGAAAACCCTGTTTGACAGGTGCTTAAGGGAGGGAAAATTCCCTTAACGGTGGAAGAGGGGCAAACTCGTCCTCCTTAGGAAGGAAAACCGTCCTGCAGATGAGCCCCCGGGCTACCGCCCGATTGTGCTGCTTGACGAGGCGGGCAAACTGTTGGAGCGTGTTGTCGCTGCCCGCCTTATCAAGCACCTCGAGGCAACAGGACCCAACCTGGCTCCCACTCAGTTCGGGTTCCGGAGAGGTCGCTCGACGCTAGACGCCATATCCTGCGTCCGCGACATCTCTGAGGAGGCGTGCTCTAGTGGTGGCGTGTTACTCGCCGTGTCGCTGGACATTGCCAACGCTTTTAACTCGCTGCCCTGGAGCACGATACTGGGGGGGACTGGAACACCACCAAGTGCCCCAGTATCTCCAAAGGCTCGTCGGGGACTATCTCTCCGACAGAGAGGTAGTCTTACCGACGACCAACGGGGAGGGACGAAGTCCCATGTCGTGCGGCGTTCCACAGGGCTCCGTCTTAGGCCCTCTTTTGTGGAATATCGGATACGACTGGGTGTTTCGTGGCACTAACCTCCGTGGCGTCGGCATCGTTTGTTATGCCGACGACACATTGATTACTGCCCGTGGAAAAACATACATAGAGGCGGCGATTCTGGCCACTGCTGCTGTCGCGACAGTTGTGGCCAGAATCCGGAGGCTGGGTTTGGTGGTGGCGCTCCATTAGTCCGAGGCCATATATTTTTACGGCCCCCGACGAGCGCCTCCGGCAGACTCCACCATAGTGGTGGGCGGAACCTCCATTCCAGTCAGGATGACGCTGAAATGTCTAGGTGTCGTCCTTGACAGTAAGTGGAGGTTCCAGGCGCATATGCGGCAGCTGTCCCCTAAACTTCTGGGGACAGCTGGCGCGTTGAGTCACCTCCTCCCAAACACCAGAGGAGGAGAAGGGAGCTGCCGCCGCCTCTATACAGCGGTGGTAAGCTCCATGGCGCTCTATGGAGCCCCCATATGGGCGGGATCTCTGCGGCGGAATAGCATAGCCGTCTTACTGGCGACGCAGAGAGTTATGGCAGTGAGAGTGTGTCGAGGCTACCGAACACTCTCACACGAGGTGGCATGTGTCCTCGCCGGACTGCTCCCATGGGACCTTGAGGCGGAAGTCCTGGCCTCGGTCTACCAGCGCAGAGCGCGAGCGCGGGAGCGGGACGAGCGACTGGCACCGCGGGAAGTGGCGCATTGGCGTGATCGGGCCAGGGCGTCAGCTCTCGCCAAATGGAGAGATAGGATCCTCGCAGGGCCCACACAGAGAGGGGCCGGCGCTCAACGACTTCTTGAAGCGATCCGGCCTGTACTTGAAGAGTGGGTGCAAAGAAGGCATGGTGGCCTCTCTTCCCGGCTGACACAGGTTCTCTCAGGACATGGTTGTTTTGGGAGATACCTCTGCAACGTCTTTCTAAGCACGCTCGGCCCGAGCCCGAGAGCCCACCCCAGCATGCCACCAGTGCGGCTGCGTCGAAGACACCGCCCAGTACGCGCTGGACTCATGCCCAGGAGGAGCGGGACTGCGGCGATCCCTGATCGCGGTTGTAGGATCCGATCGATCAGCTGCGGGGACGGCCGGTGCACCCCATCAGGGTTAGGTCCTCACGAGGTGTGGATGTGCCCTGTGTTCCGGGGCATCTCACGAGGCGGAAATGGGGTGGACTCTTTACACCCACCCCAGAGTCTGGGCCTGCGTAGGCAGGCAGCGACGTCGGTGGGGGCTGTGGCTGAATGCAGTAGCGGGCCCGCGCCCCCTGCCACCTGTCGACGACGGAGGAACACCGCAGAGGTTTGGTGGGTAGGTCGCCCTTCTGGCGGAGACTCCCACACGCGCACCAGCTCTCCCCAGAGCTGGTGATCAGGGTATAAAACCTTCCTCGGCGAAAAAAAAAAAAACTTTGAGAGCCGTAAGTAGAACAGATACAGGATATAGTTCAGCAGAGATGGTCATTGGCGATACTATTCGACTAAGTGATCAGCATGCTTTTATAAGGGACCTACGTCAGACGATCAGCAGGTTGAGAGCACAATCACGGGCAGTAAGTGAATCGCGTAAAATGTTTGTTAGTAAAGATTTGAAATCCTGATCCCACGTATTCATTAGAAACAATGTAGCAAAGAAATCATTAAGTCCTACATACGATGGTCCTAACCGCGTCATAAGTAGGGACAATAAAGTATTTAGAATTAGTTTACCTAACAGAGACATAAATGTATCGATTGACAGGTTAAAACCAGCATATATTTTAAACGAGAACATTAATTTTAGAGATTTAGGTTGCGAAAGTTCAGAAATGCTACGCAATAATATTAATGTAGAAAATAATGAAAGCGAATCGATGAAATCGCTACCGCTTGTAACACGGACCACACGCAGTGGCAGGCAGGTCAAGCCGACAGTGCAATTTTACTGTAAGTGTTATACATTTATGCTTAGGTAGGTGATAAGTAGAATAAATCTAGGGCATAGATATTGTGCAACATATTTTAATAAGTTGTTTTTATTGGCACTCAAGCTAATTTTTCATACGGATTTCAACAGTCAAATTAGCATAGCAAAGTGTTTACTTAATATTTACAATTTTTGTTATAAATGTATGCCGATAATGGACAAATATTATTCAAAAAACGAAGAGATCGTTATTGCTCAACAAGGAGCAAACGACGCTAAGCAAGTGGGAGATATAGGAAGTAAGTTAGAATATTTCGGGATCGTCGTCATCGTACTAGCCTTTATCATCATAACTTTGTGTAAATGCATTTGTGGAAGACGATGCCTCAGTATTACTAAAACGTGGCTGAGAAATGAGCTAGCATCGTTGTGGCCAGGAGGAGCATCAACTCAAGCTGCCTCACAGCATACGACGACGGGTCAGACGCAATCATGTTGCAAAATTCCGTGTTAATAAAAACAACACACAAAGCAGTGAGTCTGATTTTCATTCTGCAAAAAGGGCTATACAAGCTATCTACAGTTTAACTCCCAAAATTTCCCTTAAACAGAAGTTTATAGATATTAACATTCTAACTGTTGTCTCTCAGTTTATCTATGAAAATCTAATGTACGTCAAGAAAAACAGGAACAGTTTTGAAGAATGGAGTGATGCCCACTCCATCAACATGCGGAATAAGCACAAGCTATCCGTACATGTAACACGTCTCCACAGAATAAGTCATTCTTATTCTATTACTTGCCTATTACGAGGGCAGCACTGGAAATTTCGGGAATCAAGGAAGTGACACAACATTACTATTTAAAAATGTATTTTATTGCTTTTCGAAGTATTCTCCGCGAAATTTGACACATTTTTCCATACGATGGAACCAATCATTGAAGCAACCATTCCATTCGGAAGTTGGGGTCTCCAAAATGGCCAAAATTCAAAAATTCAAAATTCAAAAATTATTTATTCAGTTTAGGCATCATAGACACTCTTATGAACGTCAAAATTTTTAAATGATTCTACCGCTGTCTTCGGAAAAGAACCACCGCCGAGAAGAAGCAGCAAGAAACTCGTGGGCCATTATTTTTTCAAGTCTTTGTACATTGAGGTTACATATGAGTAGTATTAAAATAACAAATTTATTCAATAGTTGGCTATTAGGCAGAAGTGGAAAGCTTCCAGGCATCTTTGTCTTCTGAGTAGTGACTCAATTTATAATAGGCTTTTTTCATTAGTATATTTTTGACACGTAACTTGAATTTCCCTTCAGTGAGCTCAGTAATGTCTTTCGGGATTTTATTATAGAAACGTACACAATTGCCTAAGAAGGACTTATTTTTAGTTTTCGTGAGTCTAAATTTAGATACAGCTATCCTATCCTTATTTCTAGTATTAATATTATGCATATCACTATTTATTCTAAACTTCTTTATATTTTTACGAACGTACATTATATTTTCTAGGATATACAAAGATGGAAGAGTTAATATATTAATTTCTTTGAACATTTGTCTTAAGGATTCGCGGGGACCCATTTCGTAGATGGCTCGAACTGCCCGCTTTTGCAATATAAAAACTGTCTCTATGTCCGCCGCTGACCCCCACAGCAGGATACCATATGACATTATGCTGTGGAAGTAAGCAAAGTAGACCAGTCGAGCAGTAGCTATATCTGTCAATTGCCTAATTTTATGAACCACATATGCAGCTGAGCTCAGTCTTCCAGATAGTGCATCAATATGAGGACCCCATTGTAATTTAGAGTCTATGCTAATACCTAGAAAGACTATTGCCTTGTCAATTTTCAATTTATTTCCGTCGAGTAATACGTTTGGCTCTATATGTCTTACATTAGGCATGGAAAATTTTAAACATTTCGTTTTCTTTGCGTTGAGAAGCAGGTTGTTTGCGGCGAACCAATTTGAAACAATAGTTAACGCGTTGTTGACTTGAACTAGTTCTCTATCTTTCCTATCTACTTTAAAAATCAGAGAAGTATCATCCGCAAAAAGAACTATGTCAGCAAGGCCCTCAACCATATGTGGTAAGTCATTGATATATGCTAAGAATAAGAATGGACCCAAGAACGACCCCTGTGGAACCCCCATTCTGACCAAAGATCCAGAAGATGTCACGCCATTAATGCCAACTTTTTGCTGCCTATCAGATAAGTATGATTCTACAAGATTCAGAGCAGCTCCACGAATTCCATAGTGGTGTAGCTTATAAATTAGAGTGCGGTGCTCTACACAGTCGAAAGCTTTGGAGAGATCACAAAATACGCCAATGGCATCCTGTGAGCTCTCCCAAGCCTCCAGCACATGCTTGACTAACTGGACTCCTGCATCTGTTGTTGATCTGCTTTTCGTGAAACCGAACTGATTTTCGTGTAAAATCCTATGTTCATTAAAATGAGACAAGAGTTGTTGAAGCATTATCTTTTCAAATATTTTGCTCAAAGCCGGAAGCACAGAGACCGGTCTATAATTTGAGGGGTCGGCCTTACTACCTGATTTAAAAATAGGGGTGATTTTACTCATTTTCATTAGGTCAGGAAATGTACCTCTATCAATACATAAATTAAATATGATCATCAAATGTGGCGCTATAACTTCTATTATTGACTCTAGCATTTTTACGGATAATCCCCATAAATCCTCTGTTGCTTTAACGTTTAAACTTTTAAATGTTTTTATTATTTCAAAAGTAGATATATGTCGGAACCTAAACTCAGGAATTTGGAGCGGGAAATTGTCTTTCAGAAAGCCCACTGCAACACAAGGGCAAGAATCAAGAGATTTGGTGACTTCTAGTGGTATGTTAGAAAAGAAATTTTCAAATGAATTCGCAACATGACTTGGGTCTGAAACTTTTTGGTTATCTATTTCTAGCACATATTCTGAATTAAAAGATTTACTTTTGCCGGTCTCTGTATTAATAGTTTTCCAAACTGTTTTAATTTTGTCATTAGATTTTCGAATTTTATCCCTTATAAACAAAGCTTTTGCGCGTTTGCATACTGACTTAAAAACTTTTGAGTAATTTCTTACATAATCATGAAAATCTTTACTAGAAGTTAAAGATTTTTTGTGATATAACTCAAACATTATGTCTCTACTTTTTCGAATACCTCTAGTTGACCAGTCACCAAATTGTAACCTACCATTGAGCTGCAGTTTTTTCTTCGGACAGATTTAATTAAATTCTGTACTTACTAATGAAAATAATGTACTATAAATGTCATGTGGATCTTCAGAAGTGAATTCCACCAAACTAAGTTTCAACTCTATATTTTGTTTAAGCTTTTCTAGTTTACCTTTTGTTAGCGGCCTATGTTCGATAATGGTATTTTTCTTAGTTCTCCCGATTTCGAATTTGATAGCGAGGCCATTGTGGTCTGATCTAACTCCCACCATTACTGATTTTTCTGTAGTCTTACAGTTTGAAAAAATATTATCAATGCAGGTGGATGAAGAGTCGGTTACTCTAGTTGGCTCACTGAACAAAAAATTCAAATTAAAAGATTTAAACAAAGAGATAAGATTAGTTTTATCAGTTGAATCTACCAAAATATCAATATTGAAGTCACCGCATACAATGATTGATTTATTGCTTTTAGTTAATCTCTTGAGTACACATTCCATTATGGACATAAAATTACAGAAATTAGATGCTGGTGGCCGATATACACACAATAATATATGACTTTCCAGTTCTGCACAAGCAATTTCGCAGACACGTTCAACAGAAAAACCTACTATGTCAGACCGTTCCTTAAATTTTATGTTTCTTTTACAAAGAATAATACACCCTCCCCCTTCAGCAGATATTCTGTTGAACGCACTGGCTACCTCAAAATGTGTAACATTAAATAACATTTTATCTGGTTTTAGCCACGTTTCTGTAAAGCCTAATACATCAAATCTATGTTTATCTAATAAAAGTTCAATGTCTAATATTTTGCCAGAGAAGCGGTTAATATTTTGATAAAATAGCGATAAGATGTCAGCACACTTCTCTGTTGTCTTGTTTAAAAGTTTAAATAATTAATAGCTACATTATTACTATTATTAGTACATGTACTAAAAACTACAACATTGTCACTACTCTTTGTTATATTTCCTATAACTGCCTCAATATTGAAAGCTACCAAAGTAGCAATTAGCTGTCTGGATTTTTTAGGACAGTACATGCTGTCCCATGTCAACTTAAAATTACAAATAAACTTATTGCAGTCAAAAAATAAAAGTTTGTCACTATGACGACATGTCAAGTTATACATTAATGTGTTGAGTACAATAAATCTGAATAAGGGAAGGCACATAACATTATTTTACATGCCTTAAGTTCTAACAAAGTGGTTATTCTAGTAATAACCTCTTTTCTATCAATACCTAAACTATGACCTAAGAAGACAACAACTATTGATTTATTATCTATTTTTGAGTTTAATATTGTTTTTTCAATCTGAGCATAGGTTGCTCCCGGCATACAATAGTTCTCCACAGCACACTGCACTGAGTTACTTAATAATGAACCAAATTTTGTAGGCGTCCACAGCTTCTTCAGGTGACGAAAATCTCTGTCCACGCAATTTATTCTTTACATTAGGGAAAGTATAAACATAATTAGGGCTTAGGTCGGGGCGGTCCGGCGGATGGTTTAATAATTCTATGTTTGCTTGCTCTAAAAACTTTTTGTTCTGAGCGCGGTGTGAGAACTCGCATTGTCATGATGGAGGATGATGCGGCGGTTGCAGTTCTCTTTACGGAGTTCAGAAACGACCTGTGGCAAACAAATGCTAGCATACCATTCTACATTAACCGTTCTTTGTCCCTCAAGAGGAATATTCGTAACATGGCCGGTTTTGGAGACAAACGTGGCGACCATTTTTTTTGCAACACTCCGTGAACGAACAATTTTTGTTGGCTTTAACTCATTTTCGAACACCCAAACTCGTGACTGGTTTTTTGTTTCGGGTTCGTACGCGTATATCCAGGATTCGTCACCTGATACGATGTTGTATACAGCATTTGAGGATCCTGCGTGGAATCTTTCGAGAGTTCTGACGCACCAAGTAACGTGAGCTACTTTTTGCTCTTCACAGAGCGAATGCGGTATCCATCGGGAAAACAACTTTTTTACACCTAGTTGTTCATGCAAGATTATTTGTATTTGACTCATGCCAATGTCACAGATTTCTGAATATAACAGATACTTCACTCAGTAGAAAATTTCCAATACCTATTACGATAATTGCCTACTCCCTCGCGTCAACAACCACTGTATGCTAAAATGCGCCTAAATGCTCAAGCGTACAGCAGTGATTGCTTCGCACCGCGCGATTCCACAGTAATCGCAGGGCTGCCTCTTCGATAAAATTAAATTAACATAACTTTTTATCTATGTTATTGAGAACTGTGAATATGTTCTGACTTTTATGTGGCAGTAAAAATTTTATCATTTATAAAATATTTAACCAACTTAAAAAAAAGGAGGTGATCAGACATACAGGCCAAACTGAGATGTTTGACTTGTATGGTTTGTAGGTATGTATGTTTGTGCGCGATAATCTCGCGTTTGGCTAAACCGATATCGATGTTGTTTTCAGAAAAGGATTAGTTACATTTAGGAGAACGTTTTAAAATAAGTATAATACTTCTTAGTTTGATGATGATCTTCGGAGATGTTCACTAGAAATGAAAAAAAAAAGCCTTAAAAAAAGAGAACCGACTTCAAATAAAGCACTAAGCCGTAAGAAATAATTTGAAGTAAGAATAAAATTTTTACTCTTCCTAATGATCCCAAAAAGTACCTTCGTAATTATAACGTTTTCAACACTTTTAAAGTGGCTCTTATTTTTACTATTATTTTATTAACGAGTGTAACACTCTCACACAAAAATACATAAACACTGCAGTTTTCGAAAGTTTTCACGCGAAAAGTCGATGGCCTTCAAAATAAAAAAATATATCTAGTTCCTAGTTGTACATATCTAGGTGTATTTTACTACTACCAATTATCACGAATCAAATTTATTAATCTTAATAAATTTGATTCGTTTTCTCGCAACAAGTAACCTTACAACAGACGCGGCTTGTTCAAAGGTTTTCATCGGGCGTAAGAAAAAGAACTCTCGCTACACAGACTTAAAGCGCATTTTGATTCGTTACGAGCGCGTCAAGGACTTGTAGGCACATTTTTTGAAGGTCACGTCCGTGCTTTGCAATGTTTTATGAACATTATTGCAGTTGTTAGTTTAGCAGTTTATATTCGAATGTTTTCTTTCGAAGAGTGCATCTTCTGTACCTTGTACTATTAATTATTCTGTGGCATAACGTTTCTATGTAACAAAATTATGTAAATCTGAGTCTGAAAGGCAAGCTAATGCTTAGTATATACCTATTAAACTGTCAAATTCTAAGTGGATACCGGTGTCCGCACACCTACTGTCTTTTAATTATGTCTCTAATGACAGTATGTGAATGGAAAAAAATGTAAACGACAAAAACTAGTAATAATTTATCACTTACCTTTTTTCATTGACAGGTAAATGGAAAAATGTTAGGTGTTTATCCCTTCTTTTGCTTGATTTACACCCATCTACAGCACATAAGGCACCACACGGCATCGTAATACGCGTACGAACGAACAGCACTATTAAAATTGAACGGCGTGCGCGCGCTTCGCTTGCGAAAACCGCACTGAATTTGATCCGCCGGCGGACCGAGACCGCTCGGCTGGGCGGTAGGCACTTATAGCGCGCAAGTACATGGAGTGACGGAGACCTGCCAATGTCTAAAGTTGCCTGAATTTCGCGGTATGTCACATGTCGATCTTCCTCATTCAGCTTACCCACAGCATCAACGTTTTCTTGGGTGACTGCAGTTTTTGGACGACCTTGACGGGGATCATCACTGAGCTTGACACGTCCACGTTGAAATTCAGCAAACCAGCGATAAATTGTGGTTTTGGATGGGGCTTCATCACCAAATGCAGAAATCATCCGGTCAACACACTGTTTTTGTGTTAAACCACTTCGAAAGTCATAATAAATCATCGCTCTTGAATTTTCTCGAGTCAATTCCATTTTCTCAACGACTAAACAAATTTGACAAAACCTTGTGACAAGACCGAGAATCTTTTTTTAAATAAATAAATGTTATTCGATTTTTAAACTCAAGGAGTTTTCAATTAAAAAGATTTTAATATGACAGGAACAGTGGAAATATTCCATTCCCGATACTTTTAGTGCAGCCCTCGTAATAAGTTTAAATTACTATTAAAACTAAACTATCAAAAAGGTTATTCTAAAATTTATTATTACTTGGAGGATAAAACAGCTTAGGACTGATCACTCCAGGATCTATCTACTCGTGTATTACCATGTCAAAGTGTAGTGTGTCTTGCCCTACTGATACCATTATTATGGTCTCTTTTGTAAGGTCATTGGAGCTTTACTAACTAATAGCCTTAGGGCCGCTACGGCGCCCTAGTTTTTGTTGCGACCTGCGCCCGCGTCATGTTTGCGCCGAGTTGGGAACAAACAGCTCTTGTGCCATACTTATAGCAAGTAAAGAAACGATTTTTTTGTCAGAGATAGTTGAGTAACCAAGGAATCTGATACATAAACATTCATGTCAAATGTATTAGTAAAATATTATGTTACACAAGGACACACTTGCCGTAGCCGAAATATTCAAAGTTAATGTGGAAAAAAATTGTAATTTAAAAATTTTACCCCAATACCTATAGGTTTTTTTGCTGTAATTAAATAGTTAAAACACATATCTAAATAATTAAATTAAAATATTTGAATTTGTAGAAGAAATCTTATCATAAAAAAAAATTGCAATCTGCCACAAAAATTAAGTTTTAACAATATATAATGCTTACCAAGACAGGATTTTGAATTGATATTTATAAATATTTTGAATGTCTAGAACAAAAATATGATTTTTACCTAGTAACATAAGCTTAGATTATTAATAATTACATAAAAAATAAGAGAGATTACATAAAAGATAAGAGATAATTCATATTTAAACATTTTTTTTTAATTTTAATTCTTATTAGAAATTCTACAAACCAGACTAGGTTTCAAAGAATAATTATAAATATAATTATATATAATTTAAAAAAAAAAATTAGTACTTGCAAATTTAACTGTCACGTGACTTCGATTTTTATCGATCCTGACACGATATGGCGTATTTATCATATTCAGAGTGGGTGTAATTCCTTGACGAACTTATTTCTGTGATATTTTACAATGTAAAAGTATAATCTATTCAAAATAAAGCAAATTATAACCAATCATAACAATGAGAATAGCTTACCGGGAGTTGCCGAATACTGACAATTTCTTTTCGTGTAATTTTTGATTTCCGAACTTAAATCACAAATTCACAGTATTCCTTACTCATTCACGATCATATTCATGTATATTATTTGTTTGTTTTTGTTGTGGCAAACGTTTAGAACATTATTGCCAATGCCACGTCAAAAGAATTATTGAAAAAAAAAACCATTTTTGGAATTAGGTCAATCTCAAACAAAGGAAAATATCTGTATGAAACTACATACTACTTCTACTTACTTATACATATCTCTACAGGGTACCTATTATATTATTACTTACAGGATGCTTTGTTGAAGTGGGATGAAACTAATGTTGTAAGCAATATACAAGCTAAAGTTTTATGTTATTTAAATGTATGAAAGATGCTATTATGTTAACTGAGGTGGGGTTGATGTCACACAAAAGATTATCTATATGAACAGGTGGTGGAAATTTATGATCAACAAGAGATGAACATAATGCACAATGGTCAAATTTGGAACAAGAAAAAAATATATAGTTGAGGTTGCCTCCATCCATTCCACATTCACATATTGATGTATCTTTAATTCTCAGTTTTTTAAGATGAAGAACGTCAGAACAGCAGTGGCCAAACCTCATTCTAGATATTATTGAACTAGTTCTCCTATCACATTTACTTATATCGCGTTGATATTTAGCAAAGTTAGTACCAGTGCTTTTACTAGAAATCTACCACCTTTTTGACCATCTAGATTGTAGGTAGTGATTAGGGATAAGTAATAGGTCTTGCGGGTCATTCTTAAAAGGGACTTTATCACCACAAATAATTGATTCCTTCGCAATTTTATCTGCTTTTTCATTACCTAAAATATTACTGTAGCTGGGGATCCATGCTAAATGGACGGTATAAACCTAGAGATGAACATTTTAGCAGTAATTTTTTAGTTTGAAATATAATCTAGTTCTTGAACCATGAATAAATGGATTAGCTTGGAATGAATGAAGAGCGCTCAAGGAGTCTGAGAAAATAACAGATTTACTTAATTTAAAAAGAAGTATGTAATTAACACCCTCCATGATCCCTCTACATTCACCAGTAAAGACAGATGTTTCACGCGGGCACTTTATTTTCTGAACAATGTTATAATTTTGGTGGAATAGACCAACACCAACAACCTTCTTGATTTTGTTTAGAAGCATCTGAAAAATATAGTGCCAACCATGCCATAGATCATCTTGAATACACAAAAAACGTTTATTAGCAGAAATGTCTCCTATAGCTAAATCTAGGTTAAGATGTAGAGTGGGTTCAAACAAGACAGTTTCGAAATTAAACTCAAATAAGGGGATTTTAGGGTTTCTAAGAGTTGGGAACCTAAAGTAGTATTTTTGTGTAGCTCATAATAAGACAAGGTAACTTTTTTTGTTTCCAATAAGGCAATGATATATATAACTGAACAACAATTGTAATTTTGGAAAAATAGGATGCATAGAGAACTGAAATAGTCGGAACAAAAACATATCTGAAAGGTACTGTCGTCTTAAATCTAGAGGAGGGTCGACACACTCCACTTGCATGGCGTTTTTAGGTGTAGATTTCATTGCACCTAATATGATGCGTAAGGCTCTTGCTTGAATGACATATATAATTTGGTGAATGGGCAACTCCAGGAATTTATAAAAGTAGGCAAAAGTTATATGAATTGTACCATGAAAAATCGTATAATCATAATCCTGTATTTTTGGAATATGTCAAATGTTATTCTAAGTTATTTAAACGAGCCTGTTCCTCAGCCAAATCTATTTATTTAAGAAATAAGATCAAAAAATCTGTTAATAAAATAAAAATGACGTGGAACATTATAAACAGTGAAACTGGTAGGAATACAGTGCGTAATCGAGACTTTCATTTAAAAATTAATAATAAAGATGTAAGAGCAGATTTGGAGGTAGCGGCCGAGTTTGAGAATTTCTTCACTAATATTCCTTCTTTAACAACCAAAACTCTAAAATCTTCCTCCATCTCTGCTGAGATCTTACTTAAACAAAGTGTAACTGAATGTGACACAACTTTTAAATTTTCAATAGTTAATTGCAAAGATATAGTAAGCAGTTTCAAAAGTCTAGATGCAAAAAAACGGCAGACCTATGGGGTCTTTCTGTGAAGACCGTTTCTTCAATTATAGATGTCATTGCACCAAATCTAGCAGCTGTGTTTAATAGTTGTGTTGCAAGTGGTGTATTTCCTGACCTAATGAAGCACAGTAAAGTGGTTCCTTTATTCAAATCTGGTAGTACTACTGATCCAACAAATTTTCGGCCTATTTCTGTACTACCTACGCTAAGTAAGATTTTCGAAAAAATCATATTACATCAATTAGAAACTCATTTTAGTGCAAACACAATTTTCCATAAAAATCAATTTGGGTTTACAAGGAATCGCTCTACTATACACGCAGGTATAGAACTAATAAAAGATGTGTTTGATGCCTGGGAGAACTCTCAAGATGCCTTAGGTGTTTTTTGTGACTTATCTAAGGCATTTGACTGCGTCCGACATGATATACTTGTCAGGAAATTACAACACTACGGTATTAGGAACATGGCTCTCAACCTTTTGACTTCATATTTAAATGGTAGAATTCAAAGGGTTGACATAAATGGTAAAAAATCGCCCGGCTCTATAATCTCAATGGGCGTTCCACAAGGTTCAATACTAGGGCCGTTCTTGTTTTTAATCTATATTAATGACTTACCTTATTATGTAGAGAAGAATCACGAGATTGTATTGTTTGCAGATGACACTTCACTGTTATTTAAAATTAAAAGGCAGTTATTAAACTATGACGATGTTAACAATGCATTAGCTAAAGTTGTGAATTGGTTCAATACAAATAATCTTCTCCTCAATAAGAAGAAAACTAATTGTATAAAGTTCTCGACGCCAAATGTGAGACAAGTAGAATCCAATATACAATTGAATGGAACAGGGTTGGACCTTGTGGAGTCAACAGTCTTTTTAGGAATTACTATAGATGCTAAATTGTCTAGTAGGCTCAGTTCAGCAGCTTATGCTGTTAAAAAAATTAGACTATTAACTGCTGTAGACACAGCTAGAATAGTTTATTTTAGTTATTTCCATAGCGTTATGACTTATGGCATACTGCTTTGGGGATGTTCTGCAGATATTAATTCTATTTTTATACTGCAAAAAAGGGCTATACGAGCGATCTACAGTTTGGCTCCCAGAGTTTCCCTTAGACAGAAATTTAAAGACATAAACATTCTAACTGTTGTCTCTCAGTTTATCTATGAAAATCTAATGTATGTAAACAAAAACATTAGCAGTTTTGATAAAAGGAGTGATGCTCATTCCATCAACACGCGAAATAAGCACAAGCTATCCGTACATGTAACGCGTCTCCACAGAATAAGTCATTCTTTTATGGGACAATGTATACGATTCTATAATAAAGTTCCCAATGTTATCCGAGATTTGCCTATTAATAAGTTTAAAATTACTATTAAAACTAAACTCTGTCAAAAAGGTTATTACAAAATTTCGGATTACTTGGAGGATAAAACAGCTTGGGACTGATCACTCCAGGATCTATCTACTCCCCCCCCCGAAGGGTTCTCGCATTGACGTGGCGGGGGGGCTCAGTAACCGTGGCTAGGTACACCACGGTGAAGCCAAGAGGAACCCAGGGGCCGCGCCGGCGTTGGGGTGCGCTGGCCGGCTCAGGCGGGCCGCTCCTATGGGCTTTGGCCGCGAAGTCCACATAGGAGTGGCGGGGTCCGGGCGCTTTGGCGCAGACTCGAGGAGGTGGGGCCCGGGCGCTTTGGCGCAGGCTCGAGGAGGTGGGGCCCGGGCGCTTTGGCGCAGGCTCGAGGAGGTGGGGCCCGGGCGCTTTGGCGCAGGCTCGAGGAGGTGGGGCCCGGGCGCTTTGGCGCAGGCTCGAGGAGGGGGGCCCGGGCACTTTGGTGCAGGCTCGAGGAGGTGGGGTCCGGGCGCTCGGCGCAGACTCGAGGAGGTGGGGTCGCGGGGGGGCCTTGTGGCTGACGTAGCAGGCGGTATCCGACCCACCGCAGGGAGACCACGAGCGACCAGACACGGGGAAGTCTGGCGCCCATTGTTGGCGAGTTTGGTCTCCGAGGCAGTTGCGGCGCGCCATGTGTTCTGGCGTGCCGCGAAGAGAAGGGTCCGGCAACGGACAGCCACGGCGGGTTCGCGGTCGTGTGGAAAATCTGTCCCGCGTTCCCGCCGAGGGCGGCAGTGACGGAACACCCCGGGGTTTTGGTGGGTATACGGACTCCCACATAACCACCTCCCTCCCCGTGGTGGGTGGTATCCATAAAGGATTTCCCCGGGACAAAAAAAAAAAAAAAAAAAAAAGGATCTATCTACTCGTGTACTAAGATGTCAAAGTGTAGCGTGTCTTGCCCTACTGATACCATTATTATGTTCTCTTTTGTAAGGCAACACACTGGAGCTAATATCTGTAGTACGTAAGTAAAAATATTGTAAAAACATCTATGTAAAAAGAATGGCCCCGAGTTTCTTGCCGCTTCTTCTCGGTAGGCTCTATATATTTTGGAACGCGGTGGTAGTCTTTAAAGTACATTATAATGAAAAATTGACGTTCATAAGTGCGTCTTTGATGCCTAAATTGAATAAATGATTTTGACTTTGACTTTGACTTCTAAAGAATTTAGAGCCTTTTTAATAGCTGGATCTAAGAGGAACGAAGCATAATCTATAACACTACGAATTATAGCGTTATATAGGAGCTTTAAGTAAAAAGGGCGAGAACCCCACCAACCTCCAGCTAAGCATTTTAGCATGTCCAGGTTTTTTTCACATTTTATTGAAATATAATTTAAGTGGGACGAAAAGTTCAATTTGCGGTCTATAATTAGACCTAAAAACTTTTTCTCATTTTCTATGGGAATTCTTGTGTTATTAAGCAGAATATTAAGTCTAGGTTTTAAACGTTTTCTGGTAAATATGACAAGAGCTTTTTGCTGGGGCTATATCTAAACCATTACTATTTAGCCACATGCTTAACGAAGACAGAGCTTGAGATATACATACTGCAATATACGACAATAGGGCAGAACAGACTGGCTTAAGTCAAGTGTAAATATTAAATAGAAGAGGACTTAATACAGAGCCTTGTGGTAGACCTTTGTTTAAAAATTTAGTGGATTTAATTTCACCATCAACTCTGAGTTGGACTGAGCGGTCCATAAATAGATTAATATTCCGGGAAAGATCATTAATTTCATAATGATCTTTCCCGGAATATTCATGTTTTCCATTTTGTATTTAAGGATGGAAAGGACTACATTATCGTAAGCTGAGCATATATCCAGAAATGCAGCAACAACAGACTCATTTCTTGAAAAAGAAAGCCTGATATCAGTAACTAGCATTGATAAAGAATCTAGAGAACCTTTACCTTTACGAAATCCATATTGTGAGTTAGGTAAAAGATTTCTGTTTTCAATAAACCATTCAAGACGATTCTTAATGAGGTGCTCTGCAATCTTAGTCAATACAGAAGACATAGCTATAGGACGATAATTTATATAACTTTCTGGATCTTTACCAGGTTTTAACACTGGTATGATAGTTTGGGTTTTCAAAGGGGCTGGAACTATACCCATATCTATCATCAAGTTAATCATGCCTGGATAATAACTTAAGGTGGAACACCCAGAGTTTACCAAAAAAGAATAAGGGATTCCATCAGGACCAGGGGATGAATCTTTCAAAGAAGACAGAACATATTGTAATTCCTTTAAAGAGAAATAAGAAAAACTTGCATCATGGGTAGAACTTAGAGTAACAGCATTGAGAAAATAAGGAACAAATGGAGGAGCTAAACTATCCATAATATATTCAATCCAGTTTTTATCGCTAGGATATGGCGGACAAGGTACTCTATAAGAACCACGGAATTGAATTTTCATATAGATTTCCATACAAAAGAAGGATGCACGTTAGGAGAAATAGTTGAGCAGAATTTTTTCCAACCATCTGCTTTTTTTGAGTGAAGAATTTCTTTTGTACTAGACAAGATTGTAGTTAAGTTAACATAATTGTCAGTTGTCATGTCCTCCGAATAAATTTCTTCTGCACTCTTCCTATCTGCAACAGCAACTGAACACTCATGATCCCACCACGGAGGTGATCTATGTTTTAGAACCTGTACCTTAGCAGGAAATGCTTGTTTGGCAGCAGAGTGAATGCAAGATATAAATGAGTTAAGACAATTGTTCAACGAATGGGGAACAATGGGAGGAAGATCAGAACTCATTAGTTCTAACAATGATGCAAATTTGGTCCATTCAACAGACTGAGTATTATTGTCCAATTTATATTGTAATAGAGGATTAAATGGGACTGGGATTATTTTTGAAAAAGGAAGGTCAAGCAGAATAGGGAAGTGATCACTACCAAAAGAAAAAGGTAAAGTTTTCCACGACATTGATGGAGCTAGACTAGCTGACACCATTGTCAGGTCAACAGCACTAATCTGCTCAGAGGGTTTTGTACGCCGGGTAGGGGACCCTGAATTCAATAGGCACAACCCTATACTATCCATTATATTAAATAAATTATCTGCCAGGGGTTCTGAAGCGTCACAACCCCAGACTGGGTGATGGATATTAAAATCGCCCATTATTATATAGGGGCCTTTAATCTTGGAAAGAGTGCAATTAATTTGGTTCTGAATATTTAAAGATGCCCTGGGTGTATATACAGAAATGAATGTTATGTTTTTTAGTCTGACAGCAACTATAGAGAAGCTGTGGGCTACCAGTACGGGTTGATACTTATTAATTAAATACAAAAGATCATACTAATCAAAAGATCAGTCTTCCCGTGAACATGGTGCATGTAACTGCGCCGAAATATCGGGAGCTCATTCCACAACCTTACCACGGTAAATATCCTGTTAATAATCATATAACTTTACAAAAGATCATGTTTTTCATTATTTATGCTTCTGCAGTTCCACTGGAGCCCGAGAGAGGCCATGATGAGAAGAACTTAAAACAGGAGATGAGTTTGCTTGGGCAACGTTGGACGGTACTTACTTACTTGGTACTTGGTGGGCTGGCTCTTTTCCGCAACCAGGCCGCTGTGGCGCGGCCCATTTTGCGTGATAGCCGGGTGACGCTGATCAGTCCAGCCACCCGGTGTCGCCCAGGAAAGCCAGCAGCTCCTTCGGCTTGGCGCAGGCTTCCCACACTGTCCTCGGCGAGCCGATTTTAGCTGCCCTTTGTGCCGCCACGCTCCTGCATTCGATGAGCAGATGCGCAGCTGTTTCTTCCGCCTCCATGCAGCCTCTGCATAGGGGGCTGTCTGTAACACCTAGATTAAACAGGTGTTTGTTTAAGGAGCAATGACCGGTCATAATTCCGACGATATGTCGCACATTATTTCTTTTAAGATTGAGGAGTTTTCTGGAGAATTTCAGATTTAGAATCGGAAAAGCCTCCTTCGACTGCCTGCAACCCTCGATACTTGCCCAGTAGTTCTGATGCTGGTCCTTAGTTCTTTTGCGAATCCATGCACGAATTTGACTGAAAGGTAGGGGGATCATTGGTTCTGGTCCTGCACACGTCATACCGGAACCTCTCCTTGCTAGCTCATCAGCCGCATCGTTACCTCTGGAATCGCTGTGCCCCTTTATCCATTGGAGTGTGACATTATTGTTATGTTTACTTACTTCCTCCAATAGTCGGTGACATTGTATGATCAGCCCCGAAGAGTGGTCGTATCTATTTAGGGCTCGTAGTACCGCAGTGCTGTCACAGAGTATCCTAATATTACTATTGGTTACCTTCCTGGAAAGTACTGCTGCTGTGGCTTGGATGACACCCACACATTCTGCTTGGAATATAGAGTTGTGTTTACCTAGCCCTGTTGCTATGTGTATGTTTAGTTCCTCCGAGAACGCTCCCGCTCCGGTGCCTGTTGCCATCTTGGAGCCATCTGTGTAAATTCTGACTTCATGAATACCTGAGCAGTCGCTTGGCTCTTCATTTAGTTGTACGCGGTAGCTCTTTGTAAAGAAGTGTTGCTTTTGTACTCTATCATAGATAGACTTTATTAAGGGGTTTCCAACTGCAAAGTTTTCTATGATTGTTGTATGGGGTGCTAATTGATCCTGATACCAGAGGTTCAGTGCCTTTAGCCTGTACGCAGCCGCCGCGGCCTCTTGTTGTATGTATAGGTGTAGCGGGGTCAGGCCTATCAGGGCCTCAATCGCGGCGGTTGGTGCAGTGCGCATGCAGCCTGTTGTGGCTACACAGGCAAGTCTCTGAAAGGTTTGTAGCTTGGTTTTGGTGGTGCTCAGGGTGGTTCTGGGCCACCACACAATTGCACCATATGTTAGTGAAGGTCTGATTACCGTTTTATATAGCCATAGGGTGATCTTAGGGCTTAGTCCCCATGTTTTACCTATCATCCTTCTGCATTGCCAGAACGAAATACTGGCTTTGATTAACTTGTTCTCTAAGTGCTTGGCCCAATTCAACTTGCTGTCTAGTGTGACTCCCAGATATTTCACTTCTTCTGACAGTTTCAGTTGCTTGTTAAATAGGCTAGGTAGTGTAAACCTGCCTAGGGTTCGTTTGTTAGTGAACATCACCAGTTCGGTTTTAGCTGGGTTTACGGAGAGTTCGTATTCTATGCACCATTTTTCGACAACCTTTAACGCATTTCTCATCAGGTCACATGCCACACTGGCAAAATGGCCTGATATTAGTATTGCGAGGTCGTCTGCATACCCTACCGTGAAGAAGCGACTTGTATTCAGCCTGGTGATTAGATCATTGACTACTAGATTCCATAGGAGCGGGGACAGGACACCTCCTTGGGGGCACCCCTTGGCCACCACTCCCCTGGTTGTGCCGTTTAAGTCAATGCGTATCGCCCTTAATTCTAGCATGTTAATGATCCAATCGATCAGGGTTAGGTCTACTTTGTGTTTAAGCAGTGCTGCTCTAATGCTGCTAAAGTTAGTTTTGTCAAAGGCTCCTTCTATATCAATGAAAGCTCCTAGACATAAATTTTTACTTTTAATATCTCGCTCTACTTTGTGTATAACACTGTGTAGGGCGGATTCGGTAGATTTACCTGCGCTGTAAGCGTGCTGTTCTGGGTGAAGTGGCGCGGTAATGAGAACTGTGTCTCTGATGTACCTATCACAGAGCCTCTCCAGGGTTTTCAGGAGAAAAGACGTAAGACTTATCGGTCTATAAGCCTTTGCTTCTGTGTAGTCACTCTTACCCGGCTTTGGTATAAACAAGACCTTAACCTCTCTCCACCCTTTGGGCATGTATCTGTGCGCCAGACATGCCTTGAAGATAGCACTCAATGTCTCGTTTATATGATATTCACTCCATTGTAGGAGTCCTGGGAATATCCCGTCCAAACCTGGCGTTTTGTACGGTGTGAATGTGTTGATTGCCCAGTTTAGTCTCTCTCCTGTAACAACAGTCTGTGCAACAGCCCAGTCTGTCGCTGTAGGTGGTGCCATGGGGTGTTCTGTCCAAACATTTGAGTCTGATATTAGACACCCAGGAAAGTGTGTTTTCAGAAGTATTGTATAGGTTTCTGTTATAGTTTTAGTAAACGTATTGTCGCTTTTCTTTATGGAGCCGATGTCGCGGTTCGGGTTACTAGCGAGTATTTTCCTAACCCTATTCGCTTGTCCATTCGACTTGATGCTGGTGTTGTAGTTTTTCCATGACCTGCGTGACCTGGACCGTATATTTTTCTTATATTTAGCCTTGGCTATTCTATAGTTGTCCCAGTCCTCGTCCATGCATGTATTCATGGCTCTATTGAACAGCTTGCGTACCTTCCGCCTCTGTCGTTCCAGTGCTTTGGTCCACCCCTGATTGCCTCCCCCAGAGTTTGGCAAAGAGAGGGGGCATGCGCTTTCAAAACTCATAGTGAGACTGTACGTGAGTTGTTCAACAGTTTGCTCTATTTATCTAACGTTGGACGGTACATTATTAACAGATGAGTTGAGAAGTTGAGTTTATGCTTGCATTGATTCAAGGATGGCATTTGGAGCAGTGTTATAGTCAGATTTAGGGTATGCAAGACCATTTACGCTAGATAGTAGGAGGGTTGGCGATTATAGATTGATAAGCAGCTTGGTCATAACCAAGCCTTTGAGGGGGAGGGGGACGAGGTTTGAGAAAAACAGTTTTTTTATGTGAAGAAATTATAGATGATGAAGAGACACATTAGCGATTGATGTTTTTGCTATATCACTAAAGCTCCTATTATTTACAGGTGGATGTAGTTTGAGCGCTTCAGCATATGATATGTTTTTATCAGACATTGATATTTTAATTGACTTTTGCCTATTGTATTCAGGGCAGCACTTATTTGTGGCAAAGTGGAGCCCAGAGCACAAAAGACATGATGAAAAACCTTCCTCTGCATTACAAGTATCTCCAGAGTGAGCTTGCCCACACTTAAAACACCGAGGATTAGAGCGGCAATTCACCTTGGTGTGGCCAAAGCGGCAGCAGTTAAAGCATTGAATTGTCAGATAATAATAACACTCAAAGAGAGTTATAACATAAATATATTCTCTCAGGGAGAGTTTGTCCGTCGAAAGTCAAAACACATGTTTGTGTTGGTTTATAAATATGTGAACCATCCAAATACACTTTATAATTTAACCGTCTAACTTTAATGATAGTTATATTGTCAATAGGAATTTTGGCATATTCCATAACTTCATCTTCAGTCCACTCAAGCGGGATACACTTAACTAAACCTAGACGAGTCGTATTATATGTTGGAATGAAGGCCTTATAATTATATTTAACCAAAATGTAATTTGTTATAAAGTTGTTAGCAGATGTCCTGTCTGAAAAGGACAATGATACGCGGTTTCAATGATATTTTAATGATACTCCCATCAACTATATGCATAGTTGTTTTTATTTAAAAAACGGCCAAAATTAATGTGAAGGTAGGAAGTTGCTGATGACTATGTGGGATCAACCCTTTGTACATGGATAATAAATAGGCCTTTGTCTGATTCCTTGTATACCTGTCTCCCAGATGGGACATAGGCAGGTATACCTGGAGTTTGGCTTTCAGTTCCAGATGGAGATGCAAACGAGTCCGTAATTTGTGAGACAACAGGTGGATGCATCATATTTAAATTTGAAGAAGAAGATGCTTGGCCAATAGGATTGTCCGAATCTTGTGATTGACACACTTCTATACTCTTTTTTAAACTTTCCTGTTTTTTAGAGTGTCTTTTGCGTTTGATTGTAACGATAGCATTGATTGATTGTAACCATTGCTGTTCTGATGTATCTGTTCTACAACATCCAACGAAGATGAGTCAGATGCTATAGAAACAAACTCAGCTGGGGATGGGACAGACCGGAATTCTACATCATTTAGATCAATATCAGTAGTTGGCTGACTATTTTCGGGGGGCCATCCACCCCCGCCGGCTTTGTCCATAAAAACAAAAGCCAACTAATCCGTCACAATAAAATGTATGAACAATTCACAAAACTTACCAGTCAAACGAAGAATTATATAAAATACTCGTACACACGTGAACAACTACTCTACATGAGATATGAGGTCTAGAAACTATATTATATGAATGAAATTAACAACAAAAGATATTTTCACAAATTAATTAGACGCCAGAGAAACCGGCCTCCACCCACAGCACAGACAGAGTCATAGACTAAAATATATACTAGGACAGAGTAATATTCATAGAGAAAATTGGTTCTATTCTATATATGGCGGCCTCTATGACGTTCCACGTGACAGTCCTATTCATGTAGATTAGATTAGATTAGATTATTTTTTTTTCCTTTTGTCCTCAACTCAACTCCGTTGAGGAATATGGCGTCGCACGTCATGTGCATTTGCCAGCGTCATGTTTTCTTCCAAAATTCTTCCAACTCTTCGGCATCGATTCATTTTCAGATTTGACGTGGGAGCGGCAAGGTTTGGAGTATGATTTATACGAGTAGGAAGTATGTACAGTTAAATGGTTTTTTTTTTGTTTGTTTACGGGGAAACGGATATGTTATTAATTTATAAGAAATAAGGTAAATTATAGGGTCAGAGGAGTTATGTATAGGAAGGGAATACATCTAAAAATAAGTCTACATACAATTTAATAATATAAAGAGAAAAATATTAAAATATATATCATTATTTTAAACCAATTTTTTTACATATTGATGTCATTAGCCTCAATGAATGAAGCAATGACTTTATATATAGTTAGGTATATAATTAGAAGATAATAAACATAATACGTTAGTAGGAAGAGGTACATCAAGATCTATCAGACTTCGGTATAGAAAAGAGTAATCATATCGCGGGCAATTAAGAAAAATGTGGTTGGAATCACCACATCATGCCCACATTCACAACTATTTGAATTTAGTATATCTACGTATTCGAGCAAGGTGTGCTGGATTGCACATGTGTCCCAGTCTCATTCGTATAATCACGGATGTAGCTCTTTTGTTCAACTTAGCCATATAAAACCAGGGTTTTACAGGAATGTTAGGTTGAACACGGAAGTAATACTTTCCTTTTAATTGAGCGCTCTTTTTCCAAGCTTCACTCCAAGATTGTTGAAGAAAAGGTTTGGCAAGAGCAGCCAGGTCTGCACTATAATTTTTGTACGGGTGCATGTCACCACATTATATAGCGCTACTAATGTTGGAGATGTGATTGAAAGGTCTACAGCACTAAGGTTTTCCTGTGGTTTTGTCCATCTAGTTGGTACACCAGTATTTAATAAACATAGATTGTTTTGTTCTAGTAAATCTATAAGCTCTTCACTGTGACGACCTGAGATTGAACTTCCCCATGATCTGTGGTGGCAATTAAAATCACCTAATATGAATAAGGGTTTAGGGAGTGATTGTATGATGTGGTTAAGATCCTGTATTATAGAGGAAGATATATACGGAATAGAAATAGATACAAAAGATATATTAACTAATATGGCTGCTACAACAAAAAAATCATTATGATGAGGAAGACAAATAGGGTTTATATATAAATTATTTTTGACGAGCAGAGCTGCACCATCATGCCCGCCACTTCTGTCTTGGCGAAGACAGGTGTAACCTCTGATTTTGAAAGGAGAGTTTAGTTTGGTTTTAACTAAGCCTCTCCTAAAGCAGCCTAGCCGGCAGCCTAGCAGCCTCTCCTAAACCTCCTAAACAGATTGTTCATATTTATTTATAAGATTAATTAATTCAGGTTTTTTGTCAATCACACTTCGGCAGTTCCACTGCAGCACCACATGAGGATATTGCAGTGGAACCGCCGAAGAATGACTACAGTTATTCATTGTTTGATGGTTTATATCCATTATGGATATCTATGATTTTTTTAGTAGGTTTATTATAGGGGCAGCGTGGTTCGGTTTTAAAAGGTTGGACTGAGAAAGAGTGCTTATTAGCATAATTATAATTTCTGTCAAAGATTGGTCATTAGAAGAAGTATCTGATTGAAAGCCACATCCATTAACTGGTGCCGGCATATCATAGTCTTTTATAAGTTCCTGGTGAATAGTACGGTCATATCCAGTAGAAGGCTGATGTGCTGGAGAGCGTTTTGATGAAACTGTTTTTTTATATGAAATGGTGGAGGGAGATGAGGTTGGGATTTTACCTACTGTAGGAGTTGATGCACTACTAGAAACAATTTCTGCATATGATTTAGAGACAGGTAGGTATATTTTAAGGCTTCAGAATATGATATACAGGATTCAGCCATGGATTGCTTTATTCTCCTCTGTCTTTCATGTTCTGGACAACACTTGCTGGTTGCGAAGTGAGAACCAGAACAGAGACAGCAAGCAGAGCTCATTTCATCAACATTACAGCTGTCAGCAGTGTGTGCTTGACCACACTTATAACAGCGAGGTTTGGACCTACACTGGACTTTAGTGTATCCAAAGCGGCAACAACTGTAGCACTGAATAGTCGGATATGTATAAAGTTCCACTGGTAAATCATTATAGCAGATGTATATTCTTTTTGGTAATACTTGACCATCAAAAGTAACTACCACCGTCTGTGATGGCTTCCATGTTGGTGTTCCTTCTACAGTAGTTTTATAATTTAATCTTCGAATTTTCAGTATTTTACCACAACCTAAAGGAACAGTGATGTTATCTTTCACCTCTTCAGGGGACCACTCAGCTGGTACTCCTCTGACTAGGCCCATGCGTGTCAAGTTAAATGTTGGTATGAATGCTTTGAGATTACTTTTGGTTAGACTATCATGCACTAGGAACGTATTAGCATTTTCAAAATGTGTGAATGCAAGGAAAATTCTGTTTCGACCTATTCTTTTCAGGCTGCCATTAACAATATTCGTGAAACATTGCTTCTGTAAAAATTTACCAAAGGCAATAGGATGTGGAGTGGTATTATCGTTCAGACTGGTTTGTTCTCTTTGTACATGTACAATAAAGGGAGCTACATCCGTGGGCTCATACACCAATAGGTGGAGGACGAGGACGGGAATAATTTGTATCAGTAGTAATCATATTGTTATGAGGAGGCTTCAAAATGGGTTTAGGGTTTGTAGAATTTACAGAATTCAGTCTAATTGTATTATTCTCCACAGTTTTTTGTTCGGCAATTATTTCTACATGTTCGCAAACGCAATCAATTTCTTTAGGTTCAGAGGTAGAAGTACGTTTACGTCTGCGTTTATTGCAATGTCTGCACACCTTGCTCGGATGGGTTCTCTTCAAAGATGGAGCAGATATCCATGACGATGATCCGTCAGTTTCCATACCCGATTCATTAGAAACGGTTATGAAAGAAGTTGCTGGAGGAACTGAGCCCCCTGGGTCAGGGGGCTCCTCCATTTCGAAAAAGATTAAAAATAACTTACCGAATTAAAATATACACTACACTATATACTAAAACTAAATATTATTTATAATATGTACAAAATAAGTCTCTACTGACCACTATATACACATAAAATATTAATTTTAATATTTGCAAAATTTAACGCGCCCGCCAAATTTAATGTTACCCGCGCTTTTTTTCATTAGATTCTTTGTGTATGGCCCCTGTGACTTGTTTGAGTGTCGCAACTTTGCCAGTATCTGTTACATGATAGTTTCATAAACTGTAGCAGAAGTTAAAGTAAAGTTTTAGAATATGGTCGGTGATTAGAAGAGATAATCAAACAAACTGTTCCACTCCAGTGATTACTCTAAAACACACAAACACAACATAAATAAGAACAAAATTCAAAACAAAAATATCATATCATTTATAATAAAAATAATACTAATAAAATTCATACATTTATAAAGTAAATATTAAGGAATATATTATAATTTTATTTTATTTCTACTAATGTAATTACATAATATACAGTTAATTAAAGAAGAAAAAGTAAGGGACAGAAAAGATTTGAATGAAATAGGACGGGATATTTTTTGTGGAAGAATATCATACTGTGAATATTTTAATTTTGGACAGCTAAAGAAAATATGATCATAGTCTCCTTTATCTAAGCCACATTCGCATAACGAACTATCCCGAATCCTCAGTTTGGCCAAGTGAACGGGGGTACAAGCATGACCGAGCCGGAGGCGGCAGACCGTCGATGTAGTGACTTTTCTGAATATGCGAAATGTGAAAAACTAAGGAATTTTGGGAAGAAACGGTTAAATGTCGCCATAATACTTTTTTTAGAACTTTTGACTATTCCCAGTATTTGGACCAAGAATCATGTAGATGAGATTTAGGGAGAAGGGAGAGATCGTGAGAATATAGCTTGAAATGTTCCAGAGAACCAATATTTAAAGCAGCCTTGGCACATGAATCCGCAGTGTCATTACCTGGAATTCCAGAATGACCAGGAATCCAGGTAAGAACAACCTTTAAACCTATACTTTGGCACTCAAATAGACATTGTTTTATCTGAAGAATTAGGGGGAAGCGAGAAAACAGCGGAAGGGGTTGGATAAAATGGATTGATGGCAACTTTTAGAATCAGAGAAAACTATGGAATTGTTTGGCTTGTGAGACTTTATGTAACGAATCGCTTCCAAGACAGCAAGAGCTTCGCCTGAAAAGACTGAAGCATGAGAAGGACATTTAAAACTCAAAATTAATTTTGGAAGAAGGAAACCAAACTGCTGCCCCAACAACACTTTCATCGGATAATTTGGAAGCAACAGTGAAAAAAATGTGCCATCCTAAAAACTGCGAATGCATTAGTTCAGTCGATCTTAAGTTATTGTATTACTATTTGGGGAGGTGCGGCTAAGACAAAATTTATAGAACTTGAACGAGCCCAACGAGCATTAATAAAGATAATGTATTTTAAAAAAATGAGATTTCCTACTCAAAGGCTTTATCAGATCAGTAACTTATTATCTGTGAGAAAATTATATATCTTACAGACGGTGTTACACAAACATAATTCATCACCTTACAATGACCTTGTAGAGAAAAGAAGAAACAAAAAAGGTGTTTTGCAAATTCCCTATGTTAAAACTAAATTTGCAAGCTGGCAGTACAATTCACGCTCAGTACAACTATATAATAAAATAAATAAAGAACTCAAAATTTACAACAAATCTTATTATGAATGTAAAAAAATTATAAGTAATTGGATTAGAACTATTGATTACAAGGAGACAGAAACACTTTTGCAACAACTTACATAAATAACACAAATTATATACGATATTCTATGAACTAAATAGTAACTTAAAACAAACATACATACGCGCACACAAACTCACATACACACACACGTACACACACACACACATATATATATGTATACATATACACACAAATACACGCACAAACCGCACACTCAACATTAATGTATTATCGATTAAAAGGTTTGTGAAGCATTTATGTTTACACACAATGTTACTAGTATGTACTGGATACGGAAGAGCGGAGGCTCCTACTACAGGCATTTTATGCTTAAAAGGAGACTCCTGACACTTGCTTTATGTAACATTAATCTTTGAAATGAAATAAATATTTTTTGTATTTGTATTGTATTTGTATTTTGCGAATATATAAGTTCACTGAATAACCCACGAGGGTTGACCGAATCTTTGTCAATACCAAAGTTCAGACGAATATCAGGATGAAATATGAGAGCTTGGTAAGAAGTTAAGTAAAGGGGATTGCATGGAAACTGATAAACAGGGCATGGGAGTCTAGTAAATTTAATAAAGCTATGAAGAAGACAAGGAATATTATCCGAGACCTGAGAACCGTAAAAGTTTACCAGAATGCTTAAATTAGGGAGAAGAGGGTGATTAGAATTTCGAACCGGTTTAAAGAAAAACCTATCCGAAAGAAACTGCCTGTGTATACAGGGTTATTGGTAATTAGACCGGATCCTTTTAAGGGGTGGTAGGGAATGCCATTTGCAACAATATGACTGTACATTGTGATATCCGGAAATGAATCATTTCTGTGATATTCTTTTTTTTTATTTTTTTTTGGAAAATCCAGTTTTACTACTTTAAAATTCAATAAAAAAAAAAGTAATCAACCGATTTCAATTCTGTTCGCAGTTTTAGAGAAACCTTGTTACAGTTCTTAATAATAAACAATAATATCGTACTAATGTAGATCCATCCAAAAACTAGAGGCTTTTTAATAATTTTTATTTGATAATTTTTGTAAGATGCTTTACAAAAACCTTTATTTTCTCTACAAAAACGATAGTAAATTAAGTCTGCATTTTATTTAAAAAACATCTACAAGTCTTTAGCTATCCAACGAGGTAAAAAAATTAGCACTTTATTGCACAATTGCAGAAATAATGCGATAACAAAAGGCCGAGAAAGGAATGAGAATAGTCCATGAGAAGTAGCTATGGAAGAAATACTTTCTTAAGGTAACTTAATTTCTTTTAAAGAAATAAAAGAGTAGATGTAATTAGTCTGTATTTATTATTTTTACAGTTCGTTCTCAAAATGTGAGCCAGAATTTTGAATGCAGAGACGCATACGTCTGCGTAAATTGCTTTTAACAACACTTGTATTTAAATTAATTTTCATTTTTTCTGCTGCATTTATTATGCGCTGTTTCAGTTCTTCGATGGTTGCCACAGGTCCAAGAGTATCGTCGTACACCAAGCTTTTCATGTGACCCCATACGTAATAGTCGACGGGAGTCAAGTCGGGACTTCTGGCCGGCCACGGAATGGGTCCTCCTCTGCCAATCCACTTATTGGGATACTGACGATTGAGCCACTCACGGACGCTCAAACTAAAATGTGCGGGGCAACCATCATGTTGGTAAATCATGTTTCTGCGGGTTTCAAGGGGTACTTCACTGAGTAGCTCATAAAGTTCGTTTCTCAAAAAAAATTCATACGCTTCACCATTGAGGTTGTTGGGCAGAAAGAAAGGGCCGATCAATTCATTCTTAATAATGCCCATCCACACATTAACGGAAAACCTTCTTTGTGATCCTTGTAATCTTTTCTTGTTTGGGTTACCGTCATCTTTCGGGCCCAATAATGAATATTATGATAATTTGATATTCCATCCTGATCAAATTTGGATTCGTCGGTCCATAAGATTTTTAATAAAAAATTGGCATCTTCCATATCGGTGTTCAACATGAATCTGCAAAATTCGACTCTACGTGCAGGATCTCCGTCTTGGATAACTTGTACCGGAGTCAAATGATACGGGTAGAGTCTTGAGCGGTGCACTGTGTTCCATACTTTCCATTGCGACATGCCAAGACGTCGTGCAATGATGTTTGTTGAAGTCGTAGGATCTTGCTCAAACATGCGAATTATCTGTTCCTCTTCATCCGAATGATAAATACGAGATCGTCCAGCATCACTTTGTCGTCTTTGAACTTGACCAGTTTCTCGTAGTCGCCGGTACACTCCGTCAAATACACTCACATGGGGTAAACGGCGCTGTGGAAATCGAGACTGATACTCCGTTCGAGCATGTGTAGCGACGCCGTTGGCAAAACCATAGCAAAACAGTATGTCCGCATACTCTTCGTTTGTGAACTCTCGAAGCCGAGGTAGATGGTCGTGGGATTCCGCAGTCATGATCAGATCCTTTAGTACAAGCCAAGTCGTCGGGTAAGCAATCAATCAAAAAGTCCAGTTCACTAGCCGAATCACAGAAAAAGAAGTTACACAAGTCCAATAACGTTATCAAGGTCGAAATTTAATCGTAATAAAAGGTTGCCAAAGAGCGTCTGAACAGTACGATGCGCTTGAGCAAACTGGGTTCTCATTGCTCGTTCAACAAACATAAGCGAGAGGGAGACGGCGCATTCAACATGGATACCGTTGTCTAAAACCCTTTCTCGGAATGTCTCTACCTGAGTCTTTGTTATCGCATTATTTCTGCAATTGTGCAATAAAGTGCTAATTTTTTTACTTCGTTGGATAGCTAAAGACTTGTAGATGTTTTTTAAATAAAATGCAGACTTAATTTACACTCGTTTTTGTAGAGAAAATAAAGGTTTTTGTAAAGCATCTTACAAAAATTATCAAATAAAAATTATGAAAAAGCCTCTAGTTTTTGGATGGATCTACATTAGTACGATATTATTGTTTATTATTAAGAGCTGTAACAAGGTTTCTCTAAAACTGCGAACAGAATTGAAATCGGTTGATTACTTTTTTTTTTATTGAATTTTAAAGTAGTAAAACTGGATTTTCCAAAAAAAAAAAAAAAAAAAAGAATATCACAGAAATGATTCATTTCCGGATATCACAATGTACAGTCATATTGTTGCAAATGGCATTCCCTACCACCCCTTAAAAGGATCCGGTCTAATTACCAATAACCCTGTATTTAGAGGGGGTTCACCACATTCAATCCTATTCATGTATAAGTTGTATCAAAACCATGAGTTTAACCCTAATAAACAAAACTATAGCATAAATAAAAAAAAAAACCACACACATAGATTATAATCAGACTATATCTAAAGAAATATGGAAATCACTTATGTAATGAACGGGACGTTGTTAGCGGGATTTTTTAAGTGCCATCTTTTTTGATAGTCGCACGCTCGTCTTCCATTAAGTGACATTAGTGACGTGGAACGCATTAGTGACGTGGAACGCATTAGTGACGTGGAAGACGATAAATAGGGATGTGTTGTTTAATATCGAGGTAGCAAGAAACATTCCTATCTAATCTATTAAAATATTGTTATCTAAACCAGGGTTTATGAAATTACAAATCAAGTTTAAGATAATATAATCCATTTATTGAAGAACACATCCTAAAATAAGAAAGATAATAATTAAAAGGCACATTGGGCCTGTATCAGGATGTTTATAGGATAGCATGCTCCAATTTTGTGGCTGGGCGTGGACTAAGCGGGCGAAGAGAATAAGATATCACATGTACAATGAGTCTGCTTTTATTACGTCACACTGAGATTTATTATTACAGCACATAGTATTTAGACATAACTTGAATTAACTTGGGGACAAGGTATTCCACTGAGTAGCGAACGCTGCCACGACCAAACCAAGACCGACCCAAGAAATTTGAATGAAGCCGTCTGTGGGACACATTACCCAATTCCAACAGTAGATATGGTACGGTCAAAGGTCGCAGGGTCTAAGTGGTTTTCAATCCTTGATGCCAGCAGTGGGTTTTGGATGTGTTGTCTTGATGAAGAAAGCTCCTACCTCACTACATTCAATACACCCTCTGGAAGATACCGTTTCAAACGACTTCCATATGGTATCAATTGTGCACCAGAATATTTTCACCAGGTGATGACTGAAACGTTTGGAGACATTCCGGGAGTAACCGTGTACAGTGATGATCTGCTAGTCTCAGGGTCTAAGCTGGCTGAACATAATGAACGTTTAAGGTTAGTCTTTGAAAGAGCAGCAGATGTCAATGTCAAATTCAATAAGTCAAAATGTACCTTTGCTACCCAGCAGGTTAAATATGTCACATTTTCTCTGGTGATGGTATCACTCTAGACCCAGAAAAAGACAGAGCTATACAAGATATGCCGTCTCCAACTTGTACTAAAGATTTACAAAGATTTTTAGGTTTTCTTAATTATCTTAGTCCATCCATCAAAAATCTAGCTACAGAAGTAAGTACTATAAGAGATTTATTAAGAAAAGAGGCCATGTTTGTGTGGAATACCAAATATGAAGAAAATATAAACCGTCTAAAAAGTCTAATATGCAGTGCTCCAGTCTTAGGACACTTTGATGTCAACAAATGCATAACATTGTCTGTCGATGCAAGCAGCACAGCTGTAGGGGCAGTATTATTACAAAATGGCCACCCAATATACTATGCATCTAAAACACTGACACAAACACTTCAAAAAATGGCCCATATAGAAAAAGAGCTCTATGCAATAGTCTTTGGTTGTGTCAGATTTCATCAATTTATGTATGGTCAAGTAGTCACAGTAGAAACTGACCATCGTCCATTGATCACCTCACCTTATTTAAAAAGCCATTTGTAGAAGTGCCAACACGTCTACAGTTCTCTGTATAAATTTTCATCATCATTCTTGATGATGAAAATTCAAGCTTACAGTCTTGAGGCCTGCTATAAACGAGGTACAGAGATGTACATTGCTGACACAATCTCCCGAGCAGCCTTACCAGAATGTAGTTCAGATGAACTTGATGAAGATATCATAGTCCATGTCAATATGCTAATTAAAAATTTACCTGTCTCTTCAGAACGACTTCAGTGGCTGAAAGGAGCTACAAGCGCAGACGACAGCATGCAGATGTTAAGGACCTACTGTCAAACAGGTCAAAGTCAAAGTCAAAATCATTTATTCAATTTAGGCATCAAAGACGCACTTATGAACGTCAATTTTTCATTATAATGTACTTTAAAGACTACCGCCGCGTTCCAAAATATATAGAGCCTACCGAGAAGAAGCGGCAAGAAACTCGGGGCCATTCTTGTTATATATATGTTTTTACAATATTTTTACAATATTTTTACTTAGGTACTACAGATATTAGCTCCAGTGTGTTGCCTTACAAAAGAGAACATAATAATGGTATCAGTAGGGCAAGACACGCTACCTACACTTTGACATCTTAGTACACGAGTAGATAGATCTTTTTTTTTTTTTGGCCGGGGGAAATCCTTTATGGATACCACCTACCACGGGGAGGGAGGTGGTTATGTGGGAGTCCGTATACCCACCAAAACCCCGGGGTGTTCCGTCACTGCCGCCCTCGGCGGGAACACGGGACAGATTTTCCACACGACCGCGAACCCGCCGTGGCTGTCCGTTGCCGGACCCTTCTCTTCGCGGCACGCCAGAACACATGGCGCGCCGCAACTGCCTCGGAGACCAAACTCGCCAACAATGGGTGCCCGACTTCCCCGTGTCTGGTCGCCCGTGGTCTCCCTGCGGTGGGTCGGATACGTAGCCCCACCGCCTGCTACGTCAGCCACAAGGGATAGGCCCCCCGCGACCCCACCTCCTCGAGTCTGCGCCGAGCGCCCGGACCCCACCTCCTCGAGCCTGCACCAAAGTGCCCGGGCCCCCTCCTCGAGCCTGCGCCAAAGCGCCCGGGCCCCACCTCCTCGAGTCTGCGCCAAAGCGCCCGGACCCCGCCACTCGAGTTATCTAATGTACGTAGGAACGGTAATAGAAGTTACTCCAGAAGAGGTAATAGACAAAACTCTAATGGTGGTTTCATAGCGTTAACTGCTTCAGTTGAAACTAATAAATTCATATTAGATAGTGGTGCTACCATTCATATGGTCACTAAAGAAATGGCCAAATATATGACAAACATTGAAAAACTTGAGAAGCCAATGACTGTCACTATTGCAGATGGCAAGGGACTAATTGCAAACGAAAAAGGAAGACTGAATGGATATTGTAATAACATGAAAATAGATTTTGAAGCAATTATTGTGGAAAATATAACCCACAATCTATTATCAGTTGAGAAGATAACTAAAAAAGGTTACACAGTACTTTTCAGTAACAAAAAAGTTAACATACGAAAAGACAAAACAAACTTTCGAGGTATCAAATGTCAAAATGTATATATTCTGGAAATTGACATTGAAACAACAGAAGACGAATATGCAAATGCAAATCTTATTAAAGAAAATGATGGAGACTGTCACGTGGAACGTCATAGAGGCCGGGTTCTCTGGCGTTTAATTAATTTGTGAAAATATCTTTTGTTGTTAATTTCATTCATATATATAGTTTCTAGACCTCATATCTCATGTAGAGTAGTTGTTCACGTGTGTATTTGACAGGCCGGTTGGCGCAGTTGGTAGCACCCCTGCCTTCTGAGCCGCTGGCCCCGGGTTCGATCCCCGGATAGGTCAAACATTTGTGTGCATGAACATGTCTGTTTGATCTGTGTCTGGGTGTTTATATGTATATATGTATTTAATATCATATATAAGTATGTAATATCAGTCATCAGGTTACCATAGTACTCTGCCTAATTTGGGACCTGAAGACCTTTGTGTGGATGTTGTCCCATAATATTAATATACATTTAATATTCAATTCTTCGTTTGTCTGTTTTGTTTGTTTTGGTAAGTTTTGTGAATTGTTCATACATTTTATTGTGACGGATTAGTTTTCTTTTGTTTTAATGGACGAAGCTAGCGGGGGTGGCTGGCCCCCCGAAAATAGTCAGCCAACTAATGATATTGAGCTTAATGATGTAGAATTCCGGTCTGTACCATCCCCAGCTGAGTTTGTATCCATAGGATCTGACTCATCTTCGTTGGATGTAGAACAGATACATAAGAACAGCAATGGTGCTATCGTTACAATCAAACGGAAAAAACACTCCAAAATACAGAAAAGTTTAAAAAAGAGTAAGGAATTGTGTCAATCACAAGATTCAATCATTCCTCTTGGCCATGCATCTTCTTCTTCAAATTTAAATATGATTCATTCACCTGTTATCACCCAAATTACGGACTCGTTTGCTTCTCCATCTGGTACTGAAAGCCAAACTCCAGGTATACCTGCCTATGTCCCATCTGGGAGACAGGTATACAAGGAATCAGACAAAGGCCCATTTGTTATCCATGTACAAAGGGTTGATCCCACACAGTCATCAGCAACTTCCTACATGCACCCCATTAATTTTGGCCGTTTTTTAAATAAAAATAACTTTATGCATATAGTTGATGGGAGTATTATTAAAATAGGACGAAACCGCATCTCATTGTCCTTTTCAGACAGGACATCTGCTAACAATTTTATAACAAACGACATTTTAGTTAAAAATAATTACAAGGCCTTCATACCTACATTTAATACGACTCGTATAGGTTTAGTTAAGGGTATCCCACTTGAGTGGACTGAAGATGAAGTTATGCAAAATTTTGTATAAGTATGCAAAAATTCCTATTGATAATATAACTATCATTAAAATTAGACGGTTAAATTATAAAGTGTTTTTGGATGATTCACATATTTATAAACCAACACAAACATGTGTTTTAACTTTTGACGGACAAATTCTCCCTGAGAGAATATATTTATGTTATAACTCCCTTGTTGTTGAGCGTTACTATTACCCGACAATTCAATGCTTTAACTGCTGCCGCTTTGGCCACACCAAGGTGAATTGCCGCTCTAATCCTCGGTGTTTTAAGTGTGGGCAAGCTCACTCTGGAGATACTTGTAATGCAGAGGAAGGTTTTTCATCATGTTTTTTGTGCTCTGGGCTCCACTTTGCCACAAATAAGTGCTGCCCTGAATACAATAGACAAAAGTCAATTAAAATATCAATGTCTGATAAAAACGTATCATATGCTGAAGCGCTCAAACTACAGCCACCTGTAAATAGGAGCTTTAGCGATGTAGCAAAAACATCAATCGCTAATGTGTCTCTTCCTTCATCATCTATACTTTCTTCTCATAAAAAAACAGTTTTTCTCAAACCTCGTCCCCCTCCTCCTCAAAGGCTTGGTTATGACCGAGCCGCTCATCAATCTATAATCGCCAGCCCTCCTACTTCTAGCGTACACTACTCCAAATGCCATCCTTGAATTAATCCAAGCATTAACTCAACTTCTCAACTCCTCTGTTAATAATGTACCGTCCAACGTTGCCCATGCTAACTCATCTCCTGTTTTAAGTTCTTCTCATCATGGCGTCTCTCGGGCTCCAGTGGAACTGTAGAAGCATAAATAATAAAAAACGTGATCTTTTGTATTTAATTAATAAGTACCAACCCGTAGTGGTAGCCTTCTCTGAAACATGGCTTAGATGTGATTCCTTTTTTAAGGTTCCGCACTATCTTTGTTTCAGGGAGGACAAACCAATTGCGGGTGGTACTGCCATTCTTATAAAATCCTGTGTAAATAGTACTCCTGTAAATATTCCATTATCCTCATTGTCCGACAGTTTCTCTATAGTTGCTGTCAGACTAAAAAACATAACATTCATTTCTGTATATACACCCAGGCCATCTTTAAATATTCTGAACCAAATTAATTGCACTCTTTCCAAGATTAAAGGCCCCTATATAATAATGGGCGATTTTAATATCCATCACCCAGTCTGGGGTTGTGAAGCTTCAGATCCTCTGGCAGATAGTTTATTCAATATAATGGATAGTATAGGGTTGTGCCTATTGAACTCAGGGTCCCCTACCCGGCGTACAAAACCTTATGAGCAGATTAGTGCTGTTGACCTGACAATGGTGTCAGCTAGTCTAGCTCCATCAATGTCGTGGAAAACTTTACCTTTCTCTTTTGGTAGTGATCACTTCCTTATTCTGCTTGACCTTCCTTTTTCAAAAATAATCCCGGTTCCATTTAATCCTCTTTTACAATATAAATTGAACAATAATACTCAGTCTGTTGAATGGACCAAATTTGCATCATTGTTAGAACTAATGAGTTCTGATCTTCCTCCCATTATTCCCCATTCATTGAACAATTGTCTTAACTCATTTATATCATGTATTCACTCTGCTGCCAAACAATCATTTCCTGCTAAGGTACAAGTTCTTAAACATAGATCACCTCCGTGGTGGGATCATGAGTGTTCAGTTGCTGTTGCAGATAGGAAGAGTGCGGAAGAAATGTATTCTGAGGACATGACAACTGACAATTATGTTAACTTAACTTCAATCTTGGCCAGTACAAAAGAAATTCTTCACTCAAAAAAAGCAGATGGTTGGAAAAAAAATCTGTTCAACTATTTCTCCTAATGTGCATCCTTCTTTTGTATGGAAGTCTATACGAAAATTCCGTGGTTCTTATAGAGAACCTTGTCCGCCAGTTCCTAGCGATAAAAACTGGATTGAATATTTTATGGATAGTTTAGCGCCTCCATTTGTCCCTTATTCTATCAATGCTGTTACTCTAAGTTCTACCCATGATGCAAGTTTTTCTTATTTCTCTTTAAAGGAATTACAATATGTTCTGTCTTCTTTGAAAGATTCATCCCCTGGTCCTGATGGAATCCCTTATTCTTTTTTGGTAAACTCTGGGTGTTCCACCTTAAGTTATTATCTTGGTATGATTAACTTGATGATAGATATGGGTATTGTTCCAGCTCCTTTGAAAACCCAAACTATCATACCAGTGTTAAAACCTGGTAAAGATCCAGAAAGTTATATAAATTATCGTCCTATAGCCATGTCTTCTGTATTGACTAAGATTGCAGAGCACCTCATTAAGAATCGTCTTGAATGGTTTATTGAAAACAGAAATCTTTTACCTAACTCACAATATGGATTTCGTAAAGGTAAAGGTTCTCTAGAATCTTTATCAATGCTAGTTACTGATATCAGGCTTTCTTTTTCAAGAAATGAGTCTGTTGTTGCTGCATTTCTGGATATCTGCTCAGCTTACGATAATGTAGTCCTTTCCATCCTTAAATACAAAATGGAAAACATGAATATTCCGGGAAAGATCATTAATTTCATTATTAATCTTTTTACGGACCGCTCAGTCCAACTCAGAGTTGGTGGTGAAATTAAATCAACTAGATTTTTAAACAAAGGTCTACCACAAGGCTCTGTATTAAGTCCTCTTCTATTTAATATTTACACTTATGACGTAAGCCAGTCTGTTCTGCCCTATTGTCGTATATTGCAGTATGCTGATGATTTGTGTCTATATGTGTCACATGGTGACATAGAAAAATCAGCGCAGAAATGATATCAAGCTCTCTATTCGTTAAGCATGTGGCTTAATAGTAATGGTTTAGATATAGCCCCAGCAAAAAGCTCTATTGTCTTATTTTCCAGAAAACGTTTAAAACCTAGACTTAATATTCTGCTTAATAACACAAGAATTCCTGTACAAAATGAGAAAAAGTTTTTAGGTCTAATTATAGACAGCAAATTGAACTTTTCGTCCCACTTAAATTATATTTCCATAAAATGTGAAAAAAACCTGAACATACTAAGATGCTTAGCTGGCGTTTGGTGGGGTTCTCACCCTTTTTACTTAAAGCTTTATAATGCTACTAGGTGTTAGGCGGTGCGCGGGCCACGAGTGGCCCGCGTTTGTCCTTGTGCATTAGTTTTTGGTCATCAAACTTTTAACCATTTGAACAGAAAAGTCAAAATTTTCATACAAGTTCAATTGCAGAAATTTTGCCTTTAATTACAGTTTAAGTCGGGACATAGAGTCCTTATGTATGTTTGTTAAGGGATCCAACCCCTTAGAGCAGTGGATAACGCGAGCAGTAGTCTTGGAGGCCAGCTTGAGAGGTCAAAAAATGATCTGCATTCAGTTGCATAAAAAATCATAACTCCCATACAAGTTACAAAGCGAGCATTTCTCTTAGTGCAATTGAGGCTCAAGGATAGAGCGGTCAGCTGGAGTTAAAAAGACAAAAGAGTGTGGTATAGTCGTTAGATTGTAGGTACATAACAGAATTCTTTTAAATTTTTGTTTAGATTCTTATTGTGGTCGGTGCTAAATGTGTCACGAGAGTCTCCACAGGTATCCAAAGAAACTTTCTTCGAGACCTTTTTTTATTAAAGCTTCCTTTTCAATAACATGGTTGTCTGGAAGAGATCGCTTTGACCGATAAGACCGCCAATTGTTACAATTAATTTTAAATTTTTATTGTTGAGTAATAGTTTTCATTTATATTATCCTATTTATTTGTTAGTTATATTAATAATATGGTGTTGCAATAAAGGGTTTATCTATATATTCACCTACCTACATAGTAGCAGTAGAACTCTTCGTGAATGAGGTCATCCGGGGAAGGCTGCCACCATATCATTTTTTTTTCCTGAAGCAGTAACCTTCGCAATATTGTGTTCTGGTTTTGAAGGGTATGGTGCGGGTAAAATTACAGGCACATTGAAACTTAAAAATGTCTCATTTTTACGTGCGCAATGCAGTTGTGAGGACATACGTCTGCTAAAGGCAGAGATTAGCACCTAACACCTGAGACTCTATGGTACTGGGTATCTACATCACAATCAACATTATATTTTATAGTAACTTTGTTATTTCATTGATATTTAAATTTTCCTTCTTTAAAACAGAATATCTACTCGTATTAAGATATTTACACTGTAGGAACTTTGGCATCTATACTCGTAAGATGTAGAGGAATAATCTCTGAGCTGCAGTGATAGGTAAGCTGTTATTAACGTATGTTTAAAAAAAATACTATAAAATGTGTAAATATTAAAAGTATCATTCCATCCCACAACTTATTTGATTTCAACTTTGTTAATAAGTAGATTATTATTTTATAACTCCTGCACTACAAATCTACTCAAACTTTTGTGTCAAGTATGTAACAGAAATAATACTGACCATGACATAACACTTACTGATTTCACATGCTAATGTACCCTTACAGTACCTAACGCTTACGCACTAATGATTCGCGGCAGAACACAGTAAGTAGAGTCCCTTGCATCTTACGTTTCGCATTTCAATCGCATTCAAACAACGAAGGGAAAACTGTTTAGTTCTGGCTTTTCATTAAATAAGTAGTTGGAAATAACCATTCAAATAACGAAGGGAAAACTATTTAATTCTGGCTTTTCATTAAATAAGTAGTTGGAAATAACCTGCTCACCCTTGTTTCGGTATACTACGTTCCACAAATTAATTCTTCAATCAATCCTGCGCGGGGCGAGTTTACATGTCCTCTCTTCCATACGCAGGTAAAGACGTTTAATGACGGCGAGAGAGATGTATAAACACACACTTTTCGTAAAAACTGTATTAATTAAGAATGTAACACGGCTCCTTTTTTATATATACCCTATATTTATATAATATACAGTATATTTTGCATGTTTTCGTGTAACAATTTATGTTATAATTAAAGTGATAGTAAAAAAGTATCACTCAAAACTTGGTAAAAATAAACTTTAACGAAAAAAAATTTATACCCGTTATTTTTAAATTAAAAGATAACAAATCGTCAAATATACAGGATATCCGCGAAGAGGTGAGCAGCAGTGTTTGAAACACCTGCGTTTTGTCGGATATTTTTTTGATCCCATGTAATAGGGGGCGAGCCTATTGCCACCTACGAGACACTGTTCCAGACTCCGGACTGCTATTGAGAATTACTTTGCCAGAAAATCCCACGACCCTAACATTCCAAAACGGCGCTACACCAATTCCAGACCAAGCGAGCGAAGCCGCTGGAAGCGCTGGCGAGCTAGTTTATACATTTGTATAATCAAGTTACGTGGTATGTTCATGACATCTGCTCACTAATAATATACAATATGTAATCAGTGACATCTCTTTTATTAAATCGACCTTAAATATATCTTTTTTTATTAATTTCTACCTACTTACCGTACCAGTAGTAATGTAAGCAGTAATTTTCGCAATACTGTGGTTTGGTATGAAAGGTATGGGTGCCGGTGACATTTCTGTGTCTCAGAATTACAGGCGCAGTACCAGCCGCAAAGACTGCTCCAAATACCAGGTGGGCTTCGTGCATATGCCGACTCCTAATATCACAAAGAAAAACCCTAACCTATTATACTTGTTAGTTATCTTAGTACGGGGGTTTGACTGTGTGAACATAATTACAAACGGACGGGCGGCTCTCCAGATGGTAAGTGATCACTGTTGCCCACGAACATCTGCAATACGAGAAGTATCGAGATTGAGTTGCCAGCCTTTGAGGAAGCAATTCAGGCCATTCCAATGATACCTCATTTGAAACATAATATATCTGAATACATATATTCTTTAGAAACTTGGGCATCTATATTGCAATGTGAATGTGAGCAGGGTACATAACACGCCAAACTGATGGCTGATGGAGCCAGACGGTTTTGGAACCCTGCATGGCACTGAACGCTTCGCTCTTGCAGTGGAGATTACAGACCAGCAAGCGCAGCGTAGGTCGTCCACCGATAAATTGGAGATCAAACGACCTCATAAACGTCTCAAGAAGACGTTGGATACGAGCCGCTTCCATCTCGTCCTTTCATAAATCTATGGGAGAGGGTCATCTTTGGCAATGAACATCTTACGGCAGAATTGATAGTAGTGAGATCCTGGTATAAAATTTGATTGTTTCTTGTATGTATATATCGACATTCCACGTGGATGTATGTCGGTTCAAGCCTCATATCTAAATATATTACATAAACAAATTCAGCTCGCAAACGTAAATCTTGTAAAAATGTTCGCATTAAATTTTATGTTTTGTTCATTTTTTATTTGACACACTGTTTCTTTTATTATTCACATTTGTAAAATGTCACTCTCACGACAACTAATTACCAAAAAATAAAAAGTACGTCTAGTAGTGTGTAATATTATTTGTGCACTACTCTATCGTTAGTCATGAACCACAAGCCACAATCATTCATTACTTAGTTTCAAACGCTTCGCCGGCCGCTGCCGCGGCACGCTCGCTTTGCTCGCTCGGCTTGCGCTTAGTTTTGTTACAGTTCAAACCTAACCTAACCTAGGGTTGGATGATAAATTAAGTGTCGGTTTAATGCAGGGATATCTTTCGTATGCCATATTCTAATAACTTATGAGTCATGTATGTTAGAAAACCATCTGTTATAGCGCAGGCACTCATACAAACACCGCAGCAAAATAATGAATTATTTCAGATAATTTTTCAACATTTCCGAATGTTTTTACCTATTCAAACTAAGGTAACACTGTGGCTCTTTTTTCAGACCCATACTCAATTATTTATTGCAATCGTATGTATATTTTGTATAGATCTTAAGGTTATGGTAGTAATAAATGGCTCTATTTGTGTGTAGCAATATTAGAGGAACAATACTAAGAACGGGCCGACTCATTCATGTTACTCTAAATTAATTAACAATTATCAAAATTATTATTTATCAACATTTAAAATAAATGCATGAATCGTTCATGAGTTCTTCCAAGTTACGGTAGCATTTTTTTAGTAGTATGTTGTTTAATCGCTTTGTAAAAATATAATGCCTCTCTTTATAGCTTTATAGCTTGTAAGTCATAAGGTATTTGATAAAGTAAGTATTTATTGACATAACATTTGCTCATGAGCTGTGCAATTTTTAATTTTGATATAGGCAGTACTAATTTATATTAAATCTTGTTGGATACTTTCAAAAAATTGTGGGTATTTTCTAAACAAACTATTTACTGTCATGCCTTGTGTATACAAAATAACTATTTAATAAATAAGAACGGCTCCAAAACGTCTGAATCCATTTTAGCGACTGTCTGCAAGCTTATTTTCGACCATGAGCAACTCCACGACTCTCATGCTATGCCTTGCATCTACAAATTGCAATCGGTTTTCTTATCTCTATCTTACGGAACGCTCTAACTATTAAATACCTCGTGATTTACAAAAGGAATAAGAACAACCACTATAGTCTATAGTCATTTGATTTGATGCATTATAAAAAATAGCATACCTATCATTAGATTCGCCTTAGCCACGCAAGTGTCATTACATTTATTATCTCTCAATAAATCAAATATATAGTTTGCTTTAATTATATTTACATACTTCACAACAAAAAAATAACAAGTACTACGGAAATGGTCCACCAAAATAAAGATCTCCTAACTTTTTGCGTGACTTATAGAATCAGCCTCGCAAAATGTTTAAACAAAGTCATCTTCATTTTCCCCAACATTCATGCGCTGCCTTCCGCCTCAAGTCAAGCCAGAAACCTTCGGCTCTCATATCTTTGTTCAGTGTGATCAGTGTTTATTTATGACACTGAACATGGTCACTGTCATACGGTGAACATAGTCTTAGTTGTAAGGTATTTTATATAACTTTTCATAAAATAGCAAGTGATTACCACCTTACCTACCATGCTCTACATAAAATATACATATACACTATCATCACCTAATATTAAATTGTAAAAGTACTCGAGACTTCAAATGGATTTATAAATGGAACTTTGCTACTCCTACACGAAAAAGCAACTGAACTGATTTATGTAAAATTTTGAACAGAAGTAGCCTTTTACAACGCTTGTATCTTTACAACTGAAAAAACTGTAGTAAAATTTTCAGGGCACGCAGCTTGCTTATTATAATCAGTGATGTCTGTTCAGCACGCTCACTTCGCTCGCTCGGCTTCACGAACTTTTTTCGCACTTTAAACCTAACTAATGATGACATCGTTAAGATAGGCGTAGCACTTTTCAGTAATTGGAGTGTAACTCAAAAACTGTTTCACCCAATTTGATGAAATGTAAATGGGACTACCACGGAAGTATACTCTACCAAACCAAAAAAAAATAACTTTAAGAATCGGTGCATAAATCGGGGAGAAACGGTCAACATACAAAAAAACATATAAACTCCTCCTTTTTTTGAAGTCGGTTAAAAAGAATAGTATGTCAAACAATACATTATTAAATGTGATATTTCTGAAGTCATTGGAGATTGTAATTAAATATTATTTGTAGAATTATCATTTAATTAGATGAACCATGTCTTTATATGTTTTTTTTTTAAATGACAATTTTTATTTCCACTAATGTTAATTAAAGAGCGAAAATTTCAGCAGCAAAAAAAAAGTGTCGGTGAAATTACAGAATATTAAGAAACATAGTATACCAAACATAACTTACTTATATTCTTTGAACTAATGTAGGTAGTAAGTAGGTTGGTGAAAACGTTTTTAGCAGAACTCTTTTAAAGTCTGAAGTTTATATATTTTTTAAAGTGGACACCATAAAAATAACAATAACATTGTAATGTACCCGTGATAGTTATGATTTACTAATATATAAATATATATGAAGCTGTTAATATTATAATTAACAAAAAAGTATAGGTGTGCATGCAGAAACATATCCACTCATACGAAAGTTCTCTATACTCGAAGAAAAGTGCTGAAAGAAAAGTCTGTTCAGGCATTCGCTCGTCTGTGTAAATATTTTCTTATCATAATTTTAACATTCTGTTTCATTCTGTTAACATTTATTCAGTACCTAAAACAAAATGCAACTTATTACGATTTGCAGTGTTACAGATATTGTATTCAACAGCAAAGTAACGCTCCTCCTCGTTTTACTCGTCACTGCACCTATCATAACTCAGCTCTGACCAAATAATCCACAAAAGAAATGGTTGTGTATTCAATTATTATACTTCATAGATACTTTGTTGTTGTCAAGCTCTTAATGAGCTCACTTGTACCCTTCTATTTCACTCCGCGATCTTGAAAAACAGCCCGTTTAGACTTACTTACCAAGTTGGCCGGCATTTGAATCCGTCATCTCGGATTTTAAACATATTCTCCAAAATGCACTTCCGGTCCCCTATTACATTACTTCAAACACCCCGTACCTATCTATTATAGTTGCGGAGTTATAGCTGTTAATATAATTGGAGTGGATTTTAATTACGAATAATGTCAAGGAGTCAAATCAGTGTAATAAAATAAAAGAGTATGTCATAATTGCTAATACTCTAATTGTATTTATCACTCAAGTAGTCGTCATCTGTACCTATAGTAGAATTTTACAATAAGTATCTTCTTCAGATTATTATAAAATTCTTTAATTCAACAATGTGTTATCTTCATATTATCCGGCAAATTATTGAATACTTTGGTTGACATTACATAAATACTTTTACAAAAAATATACAGTTTATGAAACACAATGCGGATTTATTTCGATTTTGTTACGATAACATAAGAAACGCTTTGATTATTTTAATTTTCATTCTGTTACTTTGGTATTTCTTATGCTACGTGAACAAATATCATTTGTTTTTTAAATATCAGTATATTATCTTATTTTTCAAGCCTTAACGCCTGCTTTGCGAGATCAAACTTAATAACTTATTACAAATAATTGGTCTTTGAGGATGGACATCAGTACTGCCCGAACACCGGTCGGAGTAATAACGACCAGATAATAGACGTGAGTGTTTGCCGATTTACCATTCCAAAGTAATAATTAGATTTAGTAAACCATCCTTGTGGAAGTCTTAAAACACACAGCAACTTTCAATGCCCTGCTGTTTTTGCGGCGGCGTGAACGTTTTTGATACTTACTGTCGTGTTACCTTAGTCGTGCCAATATATTAGTTTAAATAAAATGGTTGTATCAGATTAATACGTAATACATTCTTGATGATCAGTTAAACAGACCAGCTTAATCGTCTTCAAGGGATGTCCTACTTTGCATTACCAAAACGTACTATCTGTGAACAATGTTTTTTCCAGGGTTAAACCCGCATAAATTACTGACATCTTTTCCAAAATCATCTGAACTAACTTTATTTGTTTGGTAAGCCACAAGATACGTAATACGACCTGATGGTAACAAAACTTTATATCTATACTATAATATTATAAAGAGGAACGATTTTGTTGGTTTGAATTGAACTCCGAAACTACTGGACCGATGATAAATTATGTGATAGTGAAATATGAAATACCTCTCGTATGCCATATTCTAAGAACTTTTGAGTCATGTTAGAAAACCATCTGTTATAGCGCAGGTACTCATACAAACGCCGTTAGCCAGATACTGAAATATTTCTTTCAATTTTATCGTCTCCAAATATTTTTACCCCCTAAAACTAAACTGATGTAGGATGGTATTTTCAAAGCAAGACGCAGCATGCTTATTATAATATTATAAAGCGAAAGCGTATTTGTCGCTTAGTAGTTAATTGTTTGTTTGTTCTTCTTTTATGCTTAAACTGTTGATGAAATTTCACACAGAAATAAACCGGAAACAATCTGCTACGCCGTAGCAAACCGTAGCAGCTTTGGTATATCAAATATCAACGCAGACGGAGCCGCAAACAAAAGGTACTCCATGATTTTTTAACTTGATTTTTAAACTATTAAACTGATGTAGACTGGAGTCACTGTGCTAAATCTCCAATTATAATGTCGTACCTATTAATTTATCAAAAATAAAAAATAACTGTTGAAACGATACTAAACAAATATCTAATGAACCCACTTATATCTGCTGTTCCATAAGATAATATAACTTTTTACATTCTTAGTCTGTAGTCGTGTTCTTTATTTTTATAATTATCTTCAGTACTTGTTAGAATCATAGCGTGTTCTGGACAAAAAAATAATAAAGGTCTAATACCTTAATACAACCTAATAATCTTTGTATAGCTTATTATGGTAACAGCAAATTGTGAAATATTCCCTATGGTAACAGGAACGAAAGTTCTCTATAATCTAAATGGTGCTGAAATAAAAACCTGTTTAGTCATTCGCTCGTCTGAGTACATAGAATTATTTGATAGTGTATAGCGGATAAACGCAAAAACTACTAACCGGTTCCAAAAAATATTTCACCAGTAGAAAACTCTATTATGCCTGAGTAACATACGCTTTATTTATCATCATCATCGACCTTCACCGCTCGGTTGTAACCACGGAGCGCAGCTAGTCATTAATAAATCTATCAAGCCATTCATGCCAACAGCTAATTTTAATTAATTTGTATGGAAGATATTTTATTGTTGAATCGTAAAATCATGTTATCATATTTAATGATATTATTGTAAGTAATTACATAAAACTTAGGTACCTATATAGTTTCAACAAACACCTGAACCTGTCCTAAATACCGCGTGTGGATGAACATGTCTGCTTGAGCTGTGTCTGAGTGTGTATATGTATATAAGTATGTATATCAGTCATTAGGTTACCATAGTACAGGCTCTGCCTAGTAGATAATCATTCATTCCTTAGTTTTAAGCGCTTCGCCAGCCGCTGCCGCGGCACGCTCGCTTTGCTCGCTCGGCTTACGCGTAGTTTTGTCGCAGTTCAAACCCAACCTAACCAAAGGTCGCATGATATATTAAGTGTCGGTGAAATGCAGGGATACCTTTCGTATGCCATATTCTAATATAGTAAGCAAGATACTGAGTTATTCCATTCAGTTTTTTTTAATGTCTTCGAATATTTTTTACCTTTTAAAACTAAGGTAACAATGGCTCTCGTTTCAGACGCATACCCGATTATTTATTGAAATCATATTTATATTGTATACATCTAATGTTATGGTAGTAATAAATTTCCCTATTCGTTTGTAGCAATATTAGAGGAACAATACTAAGAACGGGCCGACTCATTCATGTTACTATAAATTAATTCACATTTATCAAAATAATTATTTATCATTATCGGAACGCTGTAATTATTAAATACCTTGTGACATACAAAAGGAATAAGAACAACCGTGGCGGAAATAAACCCCACTATATTTTCTATTTATTTAAATGACCCTTAAGTCGAAATGACTTGATGCATTATATAAAATTAATCATTAGATTCGCCTTAGCCACACAAGTGCCGTAACATTTTTAATCTCTCAATAAAAGAAGACTTCGGATCCTCTATTTTACTCCGTTCATGTGTGATCAGTGATTATTTATGACACCGAACTTGGTCACTGACTAAGGGATTCATATGTAAGCTCAAAGTCATACAACGAACTTTAGAAAGGGCTATGCTCGGTGTATTCCGTAGTGATTAAATCGGAAATGAGGACAGTACACGAACGAAAGTCATGCATAGCCCAGAGGATTAGCCAGTTGAAGTGGCAGTGGACATGACACATAACGCCTTGAACTAATGGCCGATGGGGCCGGTAATAACAGACCGAACTTTTATACAGGTCGCTTCCATGCGGTCTTTTGTAAATCGATCGGGACGCATATGTTTAGCAGTGGACGTCTTACATTAATTTATTGTAACGTGCATATTAGGGGACAGATTGCAAAGTTACATTTCGCTAAGCAGCCGTTAGAGTATAAAAAGCAAACGATAAAAACTTACGTATGCATAAATAAACTCTAAAAGAATAAAACATAACTCTCAATCTCAAAACATTCGAGTAAACCCTACATCTTTGAAATATGTGATAGGAAGGCTGCTAATTTTGAATTTTAATAAAAACATATACCTACCTAAATCTTAAATAACACTTAAAAGTGCTTTAGACTATGGAAGTTTCTGTTTCAGCTTTTGTGGGTTCTGCCCAACGCGTGTGATCGACTGCTTGCTTTCTACTTGCCCCTGGACTACGAGTCGTTTTATGGAGTTTTCATGTCGAATAATGTGTCCGAAGTATTTCAGGACACGTATTTGCACAGTCTTAGATAATCTCTCGTTCGTCCGCAGCAGTCGCCGCCAGCACCACATTTCAAGGGCATCGATTTTGCGTCGGTCTCTCAGGTGAACCGTTCATGTTTCTGCGCCATAGAGAAATATCGGCAACACTAAAGTTTTCTTCATGCAGAGTTTCGTGGATTTGATGATATTTCGGTTGCACCTGACTCTTTTGACCTTATCAACGGCAGATCTTGTCTTAGCACATCTTTTTTGAATTTCGTTCTCATAGCCCCTCGTGTTTGTGCTCGTGGATCCTAGGTACACGTAGGATTGAACAATTTCACAGTTGCCAGTCACAGAAATGTCAGGTTGATTTAGTTCAGTTCGGTCTACGATTATCATCTTGGTTTTGTCTCTGTTGATCACAAGCCTGTAGGAGAGGCTTGTTGTCTCTAAACGTGTCAACAGGTGTTCCATGTCTTTTTTTATTTGAGCGAGAAGAGTAGTATCATCGTATCTCATCATAAGTTGGATATCTTCCGACCTCCTACTGAAACACCCTTGTCCCAATGTTCCAAAGCGATTCTCATGATATACTTACTCCGTATATATGTCAAACAGGAGTGGAGACGTAAGAAAACAGTATTAGCTGTAAGTAGCAAGAACGGCGTAAGTTTACTGAGCGCACAGCTTTATTCAGAAAAAAAAATCTGCGTCGAACGGTCTGAGTCTCATATCGCTACTATAAGTTTTTTACAACAGGTATAACTTTGAAAAGTTTTCTTGTTCAATTAGCTAGGAATAAGTCACTTAAACACAGTGTTTTAACACTACACTACAGCAAAAGTTCAGTTTATTATTAAACATCTGATATAACTAACAGCATTCCTATGCCAATAAAGTGTAATGTATTATATCAGCATTTTAGAGTTAGTCTTACATCTGATATATATTTGGTAATGTAATAAATACCTATTCAAGTATAAGCATTTCAAATGTGTGGAAAATACGAAACTTATCTCCATAGAAGTCACCAAACTACTTACGACGTCAGATCTTTAAATGAAAAGTCAATTGCTGTAAGTAGTAAAAAGCCTACAGGTAATAACTTTAACAAAAATATTTTCATTGCTCTTCATGAGTATTATTACTATAACAAAACTGTGTTACAAAAATCATATTTCTGTCAATGATTTTTTGAAGACATTTTTAATGTTCTTTGGCTCTGGGGAAAAGTTGGGTTTTGGCTAAACAACTTACAGCAAACTTACAGCAAAAACGTTTTCTTGCATCGATATATATTATAATTAGTTGTCATGAAAAGCTAAGTATTTGTCGGTTCATGATTTTTTGTTTATTAACTCGTCCGCATCAGGACAAAAAATAACAATAGATTTATGAATGAAACTTGCCTGGAATGAGAGTTGCTGATTCGGACGGGTTAATATGTTCTTTGCACAGAGATAGTGCAATTGGAGAGGCCTATGTCCAGCAGTGGACTGCTACAGGCTGATGATGTTGATGATGATGATGACAGAGATAGTCCCGAAAAATATTTCACTATGTATGAAAAGTGAGGAGCCTATATTCTTTATATATATTCATTACTCAAAAGTAAGTAATGACTTAATTTACTAAATAACTCTGCAATTTTCTATAAAATTGTTGTATTCCTTGTTTAAATTGACTCGAAACTCGTTACAAGTAAATTTTAAAATAAATATTAAAACAGTTTTTTTTTTCAAAGTATCCGTAGTGTTTAACCTTAGTAAAAGTAATTTATATGTAACGTAAATAATGATATACATATTTTAAACAAAAATAACATTAAGTTAATGCGTACATATCTTAGAGAGGTAGGTAGGAGTATTTATCAAACACCCATATCAGATATGTATTGCTCCCATATAAGGCCTATTGTCAGGCAGTGTTCCAGACGCCGGACAGTTTGAATTTCTCTGTCAGAAAATTCCAACAACTGTCCTAACCGGGAATCCAAACCAAGAGTTCTACATTCCAAAGCAGCGCTGCCACTACTACACCAACGATACATTAAAACGATATTTCTCATCATTGCTCATATTTATTCAATTCATTTGTGTGGCTTTGAATCTCGTAGACACTTTCTATAGGCACCCATCCAACCATCATTTATTTTCTCTTAGTTGATTTTAACCGGTGTATGGGGATGTATTGCAACATTTGGTTTATCTAAGCAAGCATTAGCACTTAAAAATCATAATATTATAATAAAACTAAGGTATAAATACTAAAACATAACGCTCAATGTGTGGTTTCAGTTAAGTCTTAAGGTAAAATTCTTTGAACTAAATGTGGTAGGCAATAGTGTATGTAGTTGGTAGTATATCATTATATCCCTATCTATATCCAACCGTAGGTTGATGTTGTTTATCCGTTTGTCCATCTGTCCGTCTGACTGAGAGTCTGGTAGAGCAGGTAGGTCGTCCATCGACAATGTGGAAGACGTACTAAATAAGGTCGCAGGACTATCTTGGATGCATGCAGCTTTCATCTGGTCCTTCCGTATGCATATCTTCAGCAGTAAAAGTTTTACGTCACATATAATAATAAATGTAGAGAGCCCTTGTTTGAAAATTTTACTATTCCATGTGTAGGTTTTCACATGGATGTATATAGGTCGTAAAACCTACTAAGGAATTAGATTGCACTTCATTGTTCGGTATGTATAGGCTTTAGTATGTACCAAGGCAAATAACTGGTTTTAATTTTGTTCTGCTAACTCCCACTACCATATAAATATACTTATTCCATCATCATCTTCACTAAAAAAAACCAAGTTACGTATCAAATATACCTGCCTATTAAGTTTGACATAGGGGACGGTCGCAGTGCTTTTTACCTACATTCTTTGGCATTAATATAAATTAAGATTGAAGAACTTTACAAATCGTAACATTGGCATTAATTTTATTTACACACACGAAGCTTCACAACTTTAATATGCAACATTTTATTCAATCTATTGTTTCCAATTTCATTTTCCGCCATAGCTTAAGTAACGATTTGATAGCGATATTCAATGCAGAACCACAAAACATCTTGACCATAAAATGCCTACTCATGTTTTTAGTTGCTACTGTAAGCTGTTAACTTTAAAAACAGTCAAAAAACTTTAAAAACAGTCAAATTAGTAATTGTGTAAAGTCAAGTCTTTCTCTTGATATATTCCAAAGAGAATACAATACTACGTATATATATATTTAAGGACGAATGAAAAGAGCTATACATATCTCAATAAGCTGGGTTCTAATTCTATATAGTTAAAAAAAATATTGTTCCAAGTGTGAACAGCACACCACACTTCGTATGTATTTTAATTACATACATTGCAGCAAGCATCTCTACCATGACATTAAGATATTGACCTTCGAAATCTGTGTATTATATCTGTGTATGTGTCCCCTTGAAAGGTCTATAAGCCTATTATATATACATTTATTGCTGAAAAGTAAGTAGTAGCTTAAGATGTCTTCATTAGTTTTCCAGCTAACTGTGACACTTAAGCTTCTTAGATGACGTTGCACCCTTTTTATGTCACTGCGTGGAGGTTGTCTGGACTCAAATTTATAAGAATAGCCACTTCACACACATGCGGACTCTGTAAAATCCATACCACTTCAGCCATTTAGGAATTTACGTAGGTACGTGCTATACATATGTAGTGGAAACGACTTTACATGTATGTAATTAGTTTTACCATTACATAGAGGTGGCATCGAGAGTAACTTGATGAAGAAACTGATATATCTAGGGGTCTTTGCAACAAAGTTAACTCAAATTACATGACGCGTTTCTTATAAATTTAGGTACTCTTTAAGTCAAAGGTATCTTTTCCATAGCTTTATGCATTTCATTTCTATCTACCCTAATCGTACCCGTCTAAACACTGAAGTAATAACATATACCTAGAGTATACAGACAGCGTCTCTACCTTAAGTAGATGTCTAAATAAATTTGATTCGTGAATACATATATAGGAATAAACAATTAAAAAACCTTAGAACGGCCAAATTGAACAAAGAAATGCGTGAAAAGATGTAAGACTACGTGTATGTACCTCTACTAATAATATGGACAGATATAAGTCTGAAATAAATAAATTCTATTCTATTCTATTCTATTCTATGTACCAAGACAATTAACTGGTTTTATTTTTGTTCTGCTTACTCCCACAGTCCCACTACGATATAATTATACTATTTACATTATAAGATTAACTTAAAAATAAACCAACCTGCGTACCATATATTGGCACATCAAGATTGACCTAGGGGACGGTCGCAGTGTTTTTTACTTCCATTCCTTGACTTTCAGAAAACATATGTTAGATTGAAGAACTTTACAAATCGTAACACCTCTAAAACTTTGGTATTCATTTCACTTACGTTGTGCGTAAGTTTGACCTGTATTAGAGTTTGTATCTCATCTGTAGTGGCTACTTTTCCGACAACTTCGCGACTTTAATGTGTTACATTTTACTTAATCTAGTGTTTCTAATCTTCATTTTCGAATGATTTAATCGCGATATTCAATGCAGAACCACAAAACATTTTTACCATAAAATGCCTACTCTGCACGCTTCTAGTTGCTACGGTAAGTTGTTTACTTTAAAAGCAGTCAAATTAATGATTTTGTCAAACTATTCTCTTGATATATTCAAGAGAAAATGAATAGAGCTATACATTTCTCAATAAGCTGAGTTCTTATTCAATATAGTTGAAAAAAAATACTGTCCCAAGCGTGAACACCACACCACACTTTGTATTTATTTTATTAACATGGATGTATGTCGTACCAGTGACTAACGAATGACAACAAGTAAGCATCTCTACCATGACATTAAGATCGTGACCTTCAAAATCTGTATATTAATGTCCCCATGAAAGGCCTATAAGCCCATTATATGAAGATATATTTATTGCTCAAAAGTAAGTAATGGCTTAAGATGTCGCCATTAGTTTTCCAGCTAACTGTGACACCTTAAGCTTTTTGGAAGACGCTGCACCCTTTTTATACCACTGCGTGAAGTGTTGTTTGGACTCAAGTTCATAACAAACCCAAGCCTACGAAGGAAATTTAACGTTTACTTGTAGCATGTCATATCAGTAGTACGTAAAATGTTGAATTTTTACATGTTAGGAGCTCTTTTTCTCTACGATCATCAGAGCACTAAATGTTAAGTACCCCGATAACCCGCACCAATTTTTTTGGTTCCTACTTTGTGTTGTAGCTGTTCGTCTATGGAACACTTTACTCTACGAAATTATATGCGCGCCTTCTTTAGGCATCTTCAAAAAACGTGTCAAAGCATTTAGCTTCGCGAAATAACTAACTGCAAACCTACTTATTATCTTTTTTATAATAATTAAATGGTATATGTATAGTATGTATATATTTTGTAGTATATTACGTATAGTATAATTATATAAGTATAGTTTGTATACGAGTATATTATAAGTATTTTTTATATTTATAATCTTGAGTTTTGCTATATGTAGTGTTTAGTACACTTGTTTTATTCACACCGTCCTTATAAGTTTATGCCTATTTCTTTCCGTGAATGGTTGTCTGAAAGAGATTGCTCTGAGCGATAAGACCACCCATTCTGATACTTTAAATTTAAAGTACATATTTAATTGTGAAATATTTTGATTGTGATTTTATTTTATTCTATTTTATTTATTTGTAACATATATTTGTATTATGGTGTTTCACTAAAGAGTTAATCTACATATCTGTATAATTATCAATCAAGTACTTATAGTAGTATTCATGATTTACACAATTTCATGACATTACCTATGTAAACGTGGGCAGATGTCTTGAAGATCATTGAAGTTTTGAAATAAACTCGCTATGAAAGACTTCTATTTCCTCGTAGGCTCAAAACTCGGACTCGCTTCGCTTAGAAGCACGCTCGGCCTTCGGCCTCACTTCGCTTAGAAAGACGCTCGGCCTTCGGTCTCGCTTCGCTTAGAAGCATGCTCGGCCTTCGGCCTCGCTTCGCTTAGAAGTACGCTCGGCCTTCGGCCTCGCTTCGCTTAGAAGCATGCTCGGCCTTCGGCCTCGCTTCGCTTAGAAGTACGCTCGGCCTTCAGCCTCGCTTCGCTTAGAAGCACTCTTGGCCTTCGACCTATAAAGCTCGGCCTGCGGCCTCGCCAGTATAGCTCGGCCTACGGCCTCGCAGGCTCTAATTTCGACCTATGGCCATTGTGAAAATTATGAACAATGCCGTCATCAAAAAATGGGTTCCATATTTCTAATTGGGGACTCTAAAAACCCTTAGATATCGATTTTCAGTCGAATTGGACCATTATTCATGGAAGCCGCCATCTTGAATCCACCATCTTGAATTATTGACATTTCCGCCAAATTGCATTTCCGGTCCCGTAAAATATTAGTTCAAACCCCCCGTACCTATCCTTAACGGTTTCGGCGTTATAAGCATTTACATTTTGTATGGGCGCGATCGTCTTTTGTTCGGGAGGTGTGTTTTTTTTTTAATTTTTAGGAAATGCCCAGGGTGCTTGCCAATATTAGTTTTGGCACTAACTACCTATCTCTTTTAGTTTCCGAGAGCCGTCAAGCTGTTCCATCAGAAGGTTCAGATTCAGCTCCTTTCAGATGTCACTTAAGGACGTAAGACCACTGCCTATACTTTTCACTTACAAAGCCTCAGCGTTCCATCATGCCAACATGTCGAAAAACTACGATAAAATTTCCAGAGAAAAAAATTGTATGGCGGCCATGTTGAAAAATGACGTCATCAAAAAATGGATTTCATATTTCGAATCAGGGACTCTAAAAACCCTTAGATATCGATTTTCAGTCGGATCGGACTAATATTTAAGGTAGCCGCCATCTTGAATCCGCCATCTTGGATTTTTGACATTTCCGCCAAATTGCATTTTCGGTCCCCTTAACTATTAGTTCAAACACCCCGTCCCTATCTTTAACGGTTTTGGCGTTATAAGCATTTACATTTTGTATGGGCGCGATCGTCTTTTGTTTGGGAGGTGTGTTTTTTTTTTAATTTTTAGAAAATGCCCAGGGTGCTTGTCAACATTAGTTCTGGCACTTACCCCCTATCTCCTTTAGTTTCCGAGAGCCGTTGACCTGTTCTACCTGGTATTCCACGTTCAGCTCCATTCAGTTTCTTCTAAAGTCACCTATCGTAACCCCACATAAAACCCTACAAAACCATAATCCCCATCACGCCCACTGGGAGAAACGATCCATTAAAGATCCAAAAAAACATATGTATGGCGGCCATATTGAAAAATGACGTCATCAAAAAATGATTTTCATATTTCGAATGTGGGGCCCCAAAAACCCCCCGATACCAATTTTGAGCCGGATCGGACCAACTTTCAATTCGGCCGCCATTTTGAATCCGCCATCTTGTATTTTTGACACTTTTACCAAATTACCCTTCCGATTCCCTATGACATTTGGTCAAACACTTTATACTTATCTCAAACGGTTTAGGAATTATAAGCATTTACATTTTGTATGGGAGCGATCGTCTTTTGTTTGGGAGGTATGTTTTTTTTTTAATTTTTGGCAGTTGCCCAGGGTTTTGGTCATTTTTAGTTTTGGCACTAACCCCCTATGATTTATAGTTTCCGAGAGCCGTTGACCAGTTCCATCAGACTTCAACAATCAGCAATTTTCGGATTTTTCTCCCCCACTCGAATTGAGCCCCCCTACACTTTACCCCTACATCTTCTATACCCCCCATTGCTCCTTCTAGGAGAACAAAGGGATCAATCAGTGAGTCAGTCAGTACATGAATGGTAATCGAGCTTTATATAGTACTAGCTGCGCCCCGCGGTTTCACCCGCGTGGTGATGGATGATGATGATGATGATGATGAAAAGTATCCTATGTGTTAATCCAGCGCCTCATCTACCCCCATACCAAATTTCATCAACATTAGCCCCCCCGTTTGTGCGTGAAAGAGTAACAAACATCCATACATCCATACATACAAACTTTCACGTTTATAATATTAATAGGATAACTAGGTGTTAGGCGGTGCGCGGGCCACGAGTGGCCCGCGTTTGTCTTTGTGCATTAGTTTTTGGTCATCAAACTTTTAACCATTTGAACAGAAAAGTCAAAATTTTCATACAAGTTCAATTGCAGAAATTTTGCCTTTAATTACAGTTTAAGTCGGGACATAGAGTCCTTATGTATGTTTGTTAAGGGATCCAACCCCTTAGTGCAGTGGATAACGCGAGCAGTAGTCTTGGAGGCCAGCTTGAGAGGTCAAAAAATGATCTGCATTCAGTTGCATAAAAAATCATAACTCCCATACAAGTTACAAAGCGAGCATTTCTCTTAGTGCAATTGAGGCTCAAGGATAGAGCGGTCAGCTGGAGTTAAAAAGACAAAAGAGTGTGGTATAGTCGTTAGATTGTAGGTACATAACAGAATTCTTTTAAATTTTTGTTTAGATTCTTATTGTGGTCGGTGGTAAATGTGTCACGAGAGTCTCCACAGGTATCCAAAGAAACTGTTTTTCGAGACCTTTTTTTATTAAAGCTTCCTTTTCAATAACATGGTTGTCTGGAAGAGATCGCTTTGACCGATAAGACCGCCAATTGTTACAATTAATTTTAAATTTTTATTGTTGAGTAATAGTTTTCATTTATATTATCCTATTTATTTGTTAGTTATATTAATAATATGGTGTTGCAATAAAGGGTTTATCTATATATTTACCTACCTACATAGTAGCAGTAGAACTCTTCGTGAATGAGGTCATCCGGGGAAGGCTGCCACCATATCATTTTTTTTTCCTGAAGCAGTAACCTTCGCAATATTGTGTTCTGGTTTTGAAGGGTATGGTGCGGGTAAAATTACAGGCACATTGAGACTTAAAAATGTCTCATTTTTACGTGCGCAATGCAGTTGTGAGGACATACGTCTGCTAAAGGCAGAGATTAGCACCTAACACCTAAGACTCTACGGTACTGGGTATCTACAAGTGTGTGAACATTATATTTTATAGTAACTTTGTTATTTCATTGATATTTAAATTTTCCTTCTTTAAAACAGAATATCTACTCGTATTAAGATATTTACACTGTAGGAACTTTGGCATCTATACTCGTAAGATGTAGAGGAATAATCTCTGAGCTGCAGTGATAGGTAAGCTGTTATTAACGTATGTTTAAAAAAAATACTATAAAATGTGTAAATATTAAAAGTATCATTCCATCCCACAACTTATTTGATTTCAACTTTGTTAATAAGTAGATTATTATTTTATAACTCCTGCACTACAAATTTACTCAAACTTTTGTGTCAAGTATGTAACAGAAATAATACTGACCATGACATAACACTTACTGATTTCACATGCTAATGTACCCTTACAGTACCTAACGCTTACGCACTAATGATTCGCGGCAGAACACAGTAAGTAGAGTCCCTTGCATCTTACGTTTCGCATTTCAATCGCATTCAAACAACGAAGGGAAAACTGTTTAGTTCTGGCTTTTCATTAAATAAGTAGTTGGAAATAACCATTCAAACAACGAAGGGAAAACTGTTTAATTCTGGCTTTTCATTAAATAAGTAGTTGGAAATAACCTGCTCACCCTTGTTTCGGTATACTACGTTCCACAAATTAATTCTTCAATCAATCCGGCGCGGGGCGAGTTTACATGTCCTCTCTTCCATACGCAGGTAAAGACGTTTGATGACGGCGAGAGAGATGTATAAACACACACTTTTCGTAAAAACTGTATTAATTAAGAATGTAACACGGCTCCTTTTTTATATATACCCTATATTTATATAATATATAGTATATTTTGCAAGTTTTCGTGTAACAATTTATGTTATAATTAAAGTGATAGTAAAAAAGTATCACTCAAAACTTGGTAAAAATAATTTTTAACGAAAAAAATTTTATACCCGTTATTTTTAAATTAAAAGATAACAAATCGTCAAATATACAGGATATCCGCGAAGAGGTGAGCAGCAGTGTTTGAAACACCTGCGTTTTGTCGGATATTTTTTTGATCCCATGTAATAGGGGGCGAGCCTATTGCCACCTACGAGACACTGTTCCAGACTCCGGGCTGCTATTGAGAATTACTTTGCCAGAAAATCCCACGACCCTAACATTCCAAAACGGCGCTCTACCAATTCCAGACCAAGCGAGCGAAGCCGCTGGAAGCCCTGGCGAGCTAGTTTATACATTTGTATAATCAAGTTACGTGGTATGTTCATGACATCTGCTCACTAATAATATACAATATGTAATCAGTGACATCTCTTTAATTAAATCGACCTTAAATATATCTTTTTTTATTCATTTCTACCTACTTACCGTACCAATAGTAATGTAAGCAGTAATTTTCGCAATACTGTGGTTTGGTATGAAAGGTATGGGTGCCGGTGACATTTCTGTGTCTCAGAATTACAGGCGCAGTACCAGCCGCAAAGACTGCCCCAAATACCAGGTGGGCTTCGTGCATATGCCGACTCCTAATATCACAAAGAAAAACCCTAACCTATTATACTTGTTAGTAATCTTAGTACGGGGGTTTGACTGTGTAAACATAATTACAAACGGACGGGCGGCTCTCCAGATGGTAAGTGATCACTGTTGCCCACGAACATCTGCAATACGAGAAGTATCGAGATTGAGTTGCCAGCCTTTGAGGAAGCAATTCAGGCCATTCCAATGATACCTCATTTGAAACATAATATATCTGAATACATATATTCTTTAGAAACTTGGACATCCATATTGCAATGTGAATGTGAGCAGGGTACATAACACGCCAAACTGATGGCTGATGGAGCCAGACGGTTTTGGAACCCTGCATGGCACTGAACGCTTCGCTCTTTCAGTGGAGATTACAGACCAGCAAGCGCAGCGTAGGTCGTCCACCGATAAATTGGAGATCAAACGACCTCATAAACGTCTCAAGAAGACGTTGGATACGAGCCGCTTCCATCTCGTCCTTTCATATATCTATGGGAGAGGGTCATCTTTGGCAATGAACATCTTACGGCAGAATTGATAGTAGTGAGATCCTCGTATAAAATTTGATTGTTTCTTGTATGTATATATCGACATTCCACGTGAATGTATGTCGGTTCAAGCCTCATATCTAAATATATTACATAAACAAATTCAGCTCGCAAACGTAAATCTTGTAAAAATGTTCGCATTAAATTTTATGTTTTGTTCATTTTTTATTTGACACACTGTTTCTTTTATTATTCACATTTGTAAAATGTCACTCTCACAACAATTAATTACCAAAAAATAAAAAGTACGTCTAGTAGTGTGTAATATTGTTTGTGCACTACTCTATCGTTAGTCATGAACCACAAGCCACAATCATTCATTACTTAGTTTCAAACGCTTCGCCGGCCGCTGCCACGGCACGCTCGCTTTGCTCGCTCGGCTTGCGCTTAGTTTTGTTACAGTTCAAACCTAACCTAACCTAGGGTTGGATGATAAATTAAGTGTCGGTTTAATGCAGGGATATCTTTCGTATGCCATATTCTAATAACTTATGAGTCATGTATGTTAGAAACCATCTGTTATAGCGCAGGCACTCATACAAACACCGCAGCAAAATAATGAATTATTTCAGTTAATTTTTCAACATTTCCGAATGTTTTTACCTATTCAAACTAAGGTAACACTGTGGCTCTTTTTTCAGACCCATACTCAATTATTTATTGCAATCGTATGTATATTTTGTATAGATCTTAAGGTTATGGTAGTAATAAATGGCCCTATTCGTGTGTAGCAATATTAGAGGAACAATACTAAGAACGGGCCGACTCATTCATGTTACTCTAAATTAATTAACAATTATCAAAATTATTATTTATCAACATTTAAAATAAATGCATGAATCGTTTATGAGTTCTTCCAAGTACGGTAGCATTTTTTTAGTAGTATGTTGTTTAATCGCTTTGTAAAAATATAATGCCTCTCTTTATAGCTTTATAGCTTGTAAGTCATAAGGTATTTGATAAAGTAAGTATTTATTGACATAACATTTGCTCATGAGCTGTGCAATTTTAAATTTTGATATAGGCAGTACTAATTTATATTAAATCTTGTTGGATACTTTCAAAAAATTGTGGGTATTTTCTAAACAAACTATTTACTGTCATGCCTTGTGTTTACAAAATAACTATTTAATAAATAAGAACGGCTCCAAAACGTCTAAATCCATTTTAGCGACTGTCTGCAAGCTTATTTTCGACCATGAACAACTCCACGACTCTCATGCTATGCCTTGCATCTACAAATTGCAATCGGTTTTCTTATGTCTATCTTACGGAACGCTCTAACTATTAAATACCTCGTGATTTATAAAAGGAATAAGAACAACCACTATAGTCTATAGTCATTTGATTTGATGCATTATAAAAAATAGCATACCTATCATTAGATTCGCCTTAGCCACGCAAGTGTCCTTACATTTATTATCTCTCAATAAATCAAATATATAGTTTGCTTTAATTATATTTACATACTTCACAACAAAAAAATAACAAGTACTACGGAAATGGTCCACCAAAATAAAGATCTCCTAACTTTTTGCGTGACTTATAGAATCAGCCTCGCAAAATGTTTAAACAAAGTTATCTTCATTTTCCCCAACATTCATGCGCTGCCTTCCGCCTCAAGTCAAGCCAGAAACCTTCGGCTCTCATATCTTTGTTCAGTGTGATCAGTGTTTATTTATGACACTGAACATGGTCACTGTCATACGGTGAACATAGTCTTAGTTGTAAGGTATTTTATATAACTTTTCATAAAATAGCAAGCGATTACCACCTTACCTACCATGCTCTACATAAAATATATATATACACTATCATCAACTAATATTAAATTGTAAAAGTACTCAAGACTTCAAATGGATTTATAAATGGAACTTTGCTACTCCTACACGAAAAAGCAACTGAACTGATTTATGTAAAATTTTGAACAGAAGTAGCCTTTTACAACGCTTGTACCTTTACAACTGAAAAAACTGTAGTAAAATTTTCAGGGCACGCAGCTTGCTTATTATAATCAGTGATGTCTGTTCAGCACGCTCACTTCGCTCGCTCGGCTTCACGAACTTTTTTCGCAGTTTAAACCTAACCTAATGATGACATCGTTAAGATAGGCGTAGCACTTTTCAGTAATTGGAGCGTAACTCAAAAACTGTTTCACCCAATTTGATGAAATGTAAATGGGACTACCACGGAAGTATACTCTACCAAACCAAAAAAAAAATAACTTTAAGAATCGGTGCATAAATCGGGGAGAAACGGTCAACATACAAAAAAACATATAAACTCCTCCTTTTTTTGAAGTCGGTTAAAAAGAATAGGATGTCAAACAATACATTATTAAATGTGATATTTCTGAAGTAATTGGAGATTGTAATTAAATATAATTTGTAGAATTATCATTTAATTAGATGAACCATGTCTTTATATGTTTTTTTTTTTAAATGACAATTTTTAATTTCCACTAATGTTAATTAAAGAGCGAAAATTTCAGCAGCAAAAAAAAAGTGTCGGTGAAATTACAGAATATTAAGAAACATAGTATACCAAACATAACTTACTTATATTCTTTGAACTAATGTAGGTAGTAAGTAATTTGGTGAAAACGTTTTTAGCAGAACTCTTTTAAAGTCTGAAGTTTATATTTTTTTTAAAGTGGACACCATAAAAATAACAATAACATTGTAATGTACCCGTGATAGTTATGATTTACTAATATATAAATATATATGAAGCTGTTAATATTATAATTAACAAAAAAGTATAGGTGTGCATGCAGAAACATATCCACTCATACGAAAGTTCTCTATACTCGAAGAAAAGTGCTGAAAGAAAAGTCTGTTCAGGCATTCGCTCGTCTGTGTAAATATTTTCTTATCATAATTTTAACATTCTGTTTCATTCTGTTAACATTTATTCAGTACCTAAAACAAAATGCAACTTATTACGATTTGCAGTGTTACAGATATTGTATTCAACAGCAAAGTAACGCTCCTCCTCGTTTTACTCGTCACTGCACCTATCATAACTCAGATCTGACCAAATAATCCACAAAAGAAATGGTTGTGTATTCAATTATTATACTTCATAGATACTTTGTTGTTGTCAAGCTCTTAATGAGCTCACTTGTACCCTTCTATTTCACTCCGCGATCTTGAAAAACAGCCCGTTTAGACTTACTTACCAACTTTGTTTAAGTTGGCCGGCATTTTGAATCCGTCATCTCGGATTTTAAACATATTCTCCGAAATGCACTTCCGGTCCCCTATTACATTACTTCAAACACCCCGTACCTATCTATTATGGTTGCGGAGTTATAGCTGTTTATATAATTGGAGTGGATTTTAATTACGAATAATGTCAAGGAATCAAATCAGTGTAATAAAATAAAAGAGTATGTCATAATTGCTAATACTCTAATTGTATTTATCACTCAAGTAGTCGTCAACTGTACCTATAGTAGAATTTTACAATAAGTATCTTCTTCAGATTATTATAAAATTCTTTAATTCAACAATGCGTTATCTTCATATTATCCGGCAAATTATTGAATACTTTGGTTGACATTACATAAATACTTTTACAAAAAAATATACAGTTTATGAAACACAATGCGGATTTATTTCGATTTTGTTACGATAACATAAGAAACGCTTTGATTATTTTTAATTTTCATTCTGTTACTTTGGTATTTCTTAGGCTACGTGAACAAATATCATTTGTTTTTTAAATATCATTATATTATCTTATTTTTCAAGCCTTAACGCCTGCTTTGCGAGATCAAACTTAATAACTTATTACAAATAATTGGTCTTTGAGGATGGACATCAGTACTGCCCGAACACCGGTCGGAGTAATAACGACCACATAATAGACGTGAGTGTTTGCCGATTTACCGTTCCAAAGTAATAATTAGATTTAGTAAACCATCCTTGTGGAAGTCTTAAAACGCACAGAAACTTTCAATGCCCTGCTGTTTTTGTTACTTACTGTGCACTGACCTTAGTCGTGCCAATATATTAGTTTAAATAAAATGGTTGTATCAGATTAATACGTAATACATTCTTGATGATCAGTTAAACAGACCAGCTTAATCGTCTTCAAGGGATGTCCTACTTTGCATTACCAAAACGTACTATCTGTGAACAATGTTTTTTCCAGGGTTAAACCCGCATAAATTACTGACATCTTTTCCAAAATCATCTGAACTAACTTTATTTGTTTGGTAAGGATCTTACTGACCACAAGATACGTAATACGACCTGATGGTAACAAAACTTTATATCTATACTATAATATTATAAAGAGGAACGATTTTGTTGGTTTGAATTGAACTCCGAAACTACTGGACCGATGATAAAAAATATGTGATAGTGAAATATGAAATACCTCTCGTATGCCATATTCTAAGAACTTTTGAGTCATGTTAGAAAACCATCTGTTATAGCGCAGGTACTCATACAAACGCCGTTAGCCAGATACTGAAATATTTCTTTCAATTTTATCGTCTCCAAATATTTTTACCCCCTAAAACTAAACTGATGTCGGATGGTATTTTCAAAGCAAGACGCAGCATGCTTATTATAATATTATAAAGCGAAAGCGTATTTGTCGCTTAGTAGTTAATTGTTTGTTTGTTCTTCTTTTATGCTTAAACTGTTGATGAAATTTCACACAGAAATAAACCGGAAACAATCTGCTACGCCGTAGCAAACCGTAGCAGCTTTGGTATATCAAATATCAACGCAGACGGAGCCGCAAACAAAAGGTACTCCATGATTTTTTGACTTGATTTTTAAACTATTAAACTGATGTAGACTGGAGCCACTGGGCTAAATCTCCAATTATAATGTCGTACCTATTAATTTATCAAAAATAAAAAATAACTGTTGAAACGATACTAAACAAATATCTAATGAACCCACTTATATCTGCTGTTCCATAAGATAATATAACTTTTTACATTCATAGTCTGTAGTCGTGTTCTTTATTTTTATAATTATCTTCAGTACTTGTTAGAATCATAGCGTGTTCTGGACAAAAAAATAATAAAGGTCTAATACCTTAATACAACCTAATAATCTTTGTATAGCTTATTATGGTAACAGCAAATTGTGAAATATTCCCTATGGTAACAGGAACGAAAGTTCTCTATAATCTAAATGGTGCTGAAATAAAAACCTGTTTAGTCATTCGCTCGTCTGAGTACATAGAATTATTTGATAGTGTATAGCGGATAAACGCAAAAACTACTAACCGGTTCCAAAAAATATTTTACCAGTAGAAAACTCTATTGTGCCTGAGTAACATACGCTTTATTTATCATCATCATCGACCTTCACCGCTCGGTTGTAACCACGGAGCGCAGTTAGTCATTAATAAATCTATCAAGCCATTCATGCCAACAGCTAATTTTAATTAATTTGTATGGAAGATATTTTATAGTTGAATCGTAAAATCATGTTTTCATATTTAATGATATTATTGTAAGTAATTACATAAAACTTAGGTAATACTTACATAAAACCTATATAGTTTCAACAAACACCTGAACCTGTCCTAAATACCGCGTGTGGATGAACATGTCTGCTTGAGCTGTGTCTGAGTGTGTATATGTATATAAGTATGTATATCAGTCATTAGGTTACCATAGTACAGGCTCTGCCTAGTAGATAATCATTCATTCCTTAGATTTAAGCGCTTCGCCAGCCGCTGCCGCGGCACGCTCGCTTTGCTCGCTCGGCTTACGCGTAGTTTTGTCGCAGTTCAAACCTAACCTAACCAAAGGTCGCATGATATATTAAGTGTCGGTGAAATGCAGGGATACCTTTCGTATGCCATATTCTAATATAGTAAGCAAGATACTGAATTATTCCATTCAGTTTTTTTTAACGTCTTCGAATATTTTTACCTTTTAAAACTAAGGTAACAATGGCTCTCGTTTCAGACGCATACCCGATTATTTATTGAAATCATATTTATATTGTATACATCTAATGTTATGGTAGTAATAAATTTCCCAATTCGTTTGTAGCAATATTAGAGGAACAATACTAAGAACGGGCCGACTCATTCATGTTACTATAAATTAATTCACATTTATCAAAATAATTATTGATCATTATCGGAACGCTGTAATTATTAAATACCTTGTGACATACAAAAGGAATAAGAACAACCGTGGCGGAAATAAACCCCACTATATTTTCTATTTATTTAAATGACCCTTAAGTCGAAATGACTTGATGCATTATATAAAATTAATCATTAGATTCGCCTTAGCCACACAAGTGCCGTAACATTTTTAATCTCTCAATAAAAGAAGACTTCGGATCCTCTATTTTACTCCGTTCATGTGTGATCAGTGATTATTTATGACACCGAACTTGGTCACTGACTAAGGGATTCATATGTAAGCTCAAAGTCATACAACGAACTTTAGAAAGGGCTATGCTCGGTGTATTCCGTAGTGATTAAATCAGAAATGAGGACTGATTTAGTACACGAACGAAAGTCATGCATAGCCCAGAGGATTAGCCAGTTGAAGTGGCAGTGGACATGACACATAACGCCTTGAACTAATGGCCGATGGGGCCGGTAACCACAGACCGAACTTTTATACAGGTCGCTTATATGCGGTCTTTTGTAAATCGATCGGGACGCATATGTTTAGCAGTGGACGTCTTACATTAATTTATTGTAACGTGCATATTAGGGGACAGATTGCAAAGTTACATTTCGCTAAGCAGCCGTTAGAGTATAAAAAGCAAACGATAAAAACTTACGTATGCATAAATAAACTCTAAAAGAATAAAACATAACTCTCGATCTCAAAACATTCGAGTAAACCCTACATCTTTGAAATATGTGATAGGAAGGCTGCTAATTTTGAATTTTAATAAAAACATATACCTAAATCTTAAATAACACTTAAAAGTGCTTTAGACTATGGAAGTTTCTGTTTCAGCTTTTGTGAGTTCTACCCAACGCGTGTGATCGACTGCTTGCTTTCTACTTGCCCCTGGACTACGAGTCGTTTTATGGAGTTTTCATGTCGAATAATGTGTCCGAAGTATTTCAGGACACGTATTTGCACAGTCTTAGATAATCTCTCGTTCGTCCGCAACAGTCGCCGCCAGCACCACATTTCAAGGGCATCGATTTTGCGTCCGTCTCTCAGGTGAACCGTTCATGTTTCTGCGCCATAGAGAAATATCGGCAACACTAAAGTTTTCTTCATGCAGAGTTTCGTGGATTTGGTGATATTTCGGTTGCACCTGACTCTTTTGACCTTATCAACGGCAGATCTTGTCTTAGCATATCTTTTTTGAATTTCGTTCTCATAGCCCCTCGTGTTTGTGCTCGTGGATCCTAGGTACACGTAGGATTGAACAATTTCAAAGTTGCCAGTCACAGAAATGTCAGGTTGATTTAGTTCAGTTCGGTTTACGATTATCATCTTGGTTTTGTCTCTGTTGATCACAAGCCTGTAGGAGAGGCTTGTTGTCTCTAAACGTGTCAACAGGTGTTCCATGTCTTTTTTTATTTGAGCGAGAAGAGTAGTATCATCGTATCTCATCATAAGTTGGATATCTTCCGACCTCCTACTGAAACACCCTTGTCCCAATGTTCCAAAGCGATTATCATGATATACTTACTCCGTATATATGTGTGTGGAGACGTAAGAAAACAGTATTAGCTGTAAGTATCAAGAACGGCGTAAGTTTACTGAGCACACAGCTATATTCTTAAAAAAAATCTGCGTCGAATGGTCTGGGTCTCATATCGCTACTATAAGATTTTTACAATAGGTATAATTTTGAAAAGTTTCCTTGTTCAATTAGCTAGGAATAAGTCACTTAAACACAGTGTTTTAACACTACACTACAGCAAAAGTTCAGTTTATTATTAAACATCTGATATAACTAACAGCATTCCTATGCCAATAAAGTGTAATGTATTATATCAGCATTTTTTAGAGTTAGTCTTACATCTGTTATATAGTAGGTAATGTATTAAATACCTATTCAAGTATAAGCATTTCAAATGTGTGGAAAATACGAAACTTATCTCCATAGAAGTCACCAAACTACTTACGACGTCAGGTCTTTAAATGAAAAGTCAATTGCTGTAAGTAGTAAAAAGCCTACAGGTAATAACTTTAACAAAAATATTTTCATTGCTCTTCATGAGTATTATTACTATAACAAAACTGTGTTACAAAAATCATATTTCTGTCAAAGATTTTTTGAAGACATTTTTAATTTTCTTTGGCTCTGGGGAAAAGTTGGGTTTTGGCTAAACAACTTACAGCAAACTTACAGCAAAAACGTTTTCTTGCATCGATATATATTATAATTAGTTGTCATGAAAAGCTAAATATTTGTCGGTTCATGATTTTTTGTTTATTAATATGTTCTTTGCACAGAGATAGTGCAATTGGAGAGGCCTATGTCCAGCAGTGGACTGCTACAGGCTGATGATGTTGATGATGATGATGACAGAGATAGTCCCGAAAAATATTTCACGATGTATGAAAAGTGAGGAGCCTATTCTTTATATAATATTATAAGCTACCAGAAGTGGTTTTACTTAAAAAAATACACTTGATGATTAATCTAAACTGAATTTAAACTTTACACATATTATTAAAATAACAACAATCAAAGTTTCAACAAGATAATAACATCTATACGTAATTTGACAAGAGGTCCGCTCCGCACGAAGTCTCGACTAATAATGACCGTTGACGCGCTCGTACCGCCTTTTTATACTCGTTTTCTGGGTTTTATTATTCAGTCTACCCACACGGCCTCTCCTGACATCCTGGCGTCCCGACAGGCCTAGTCGTCGTCCTCCGAGGATGTAGGAATCAACCGGGGGAGTGATTGCAGTGGTGGGGCTGCTACTTCGATAACACCCTCGTTGAGTTCTCTATCTTCCGAGGATATGGGCATCGAACGTGGTTGAGGTCCAGTTGTCTCGTCAGGTGCTGAGGATGGCCCAGCCGTATTGGAGTCCATCATTCCTGGGTTTGGATCCAGGCATTCGTCATTAACGTCGTCATCGACGTCTGGAAAAAAAAAACTTAAGTTATTTCTAGACTCCATGTCGCTGGTAAACAAGGTTAGTTTGTTAGGGTTGTTATAAAAGTTAAGCACTTTAAAGAAGTAAACAAACTGAACATTCACATCAACTCAGAATAATGTAAAAGTTACACAGGTTCCTCGGTAGGGGCCCCTACCGAGGAAATACTAAATCTACACCAGGGGGCAAGGCGCATGAAACCCCCCGGTGACTCTCCATACGGAAAGCTTTTGCATCGAGGGAAAAGGAGGTTGTACTCCCTCGATGACTCTTCGCAACGCGAAAAGCTTTCACGTCGAGGGAAAAGGAGGTTGTACTCCCTCGACGACTTTTCGCAGCGCGAAAAGCTTTCACATCGAGGGAAAAGGAGTTTGTACTCCCTCGAAGACTCTTCGCAACGCGAAAAGCTTTCAGGTCGAGGGGAAAGGAGGTTGTACTCCCTCGACAACTCTTCGCAACGCAAAAAGCTTTAAAAGAACAGGGCAAGGTACCGTCTTCACTTTAAGACGGGTCAAAAAGGGTGAACACGCACCTTCAAAAAACACTGCACATGTCTCCGGGGTCCATTCACCTTTCCATGGGATCATAAACTGAGCAGCTGCATAAGTAGACTTTCCATAAGATCCAGTAAGTAACTTCAATTCATATCGGTGGTTAGGAAGGGTCTTCACTACCCTATAGGGTCCCCGCATGCCAGGATCCAGTTTACCCTGAGATTGGGCATACTTGACAACAAACACCATGTCGTTAATCTGAAACACACGAGGAGGCTTCCGATGCTCATTGACGATAGTGTCCTGACGATCCTGGTTCTTTCTCAACCGTTCGGCCGTCCTTTGCCTAAGCATTTCTCGTCTCGCTCCCCGGTTACCCTCGGTCAGATTCAAAGCAACATCTCGCACTAACATTCGGATTGCAGGAGTTGCGCTTTCGTGGCCAATTAAGAGATTTAGGGCAGAAGTCTGTGTGGTTTTCTGCTTTGTCAGGTTTAGAATAAGCTGTAATTGCCACAGTTCTTCGGCCCACTCAGCTTTACGATGATTCACTGCAATGCGGAGCATGTTCAGGACTGTACGGATGTAGCGTTCCACTTGTCCATTTGCGTGGTGCATCTCAGGAGTTATGTAATGGAGCTGTACACCAAGGACCTTCATCCATGAAGTGAAGCCCGTTGATTCGAACATACGTCCCCTATCTGATACAATTAAATTAGGAGTACCGAACAACGACAATACATGTTGAAACACTTGTTTCAGTTCATCGAAATCTTGGCGACATATGGGTTTCAGTAAACAGTATTTTGTAAATGCATCGACCACAAGCATGACAAATTTATAACCCTTAGACACAGGGAGGGGACCTAGAACGTCTACATGTAAAGTTTGAAAGGGGATTTCAAATTTGTCCCAAGATGTAATAGGCTGTAAAGGTGCTCGTGGTACACGTTTGTGGGCGATACACGTTAAACAATGGGAAGTGTATTTAGTAACAAATCTCCTAAGACTAGGAAACCAAAAATGTCTTAGTATTAGGTCCACCACCTTATCTGCACCTATGTGACTATGCTCATCATGGAAAATTCGGAGGAGACTCAAACGGTGACCTTTAGGAATGAAGCAAAGTAGCCTCGGCTCTGCACCTGTCGGTGTATACCGGTAATACAATATGTCGTTGTGTACTTCGTATCTGGACGTATCCAATTGACCTTGTTCAATGGAACGAATCATAGTTTGAGTCTCCTCATCACCCGCTTGAGCGATTTGAGCCCAGTTACGTGGACGTTCAATATTGTTTACATTACAAGGGTTTCTACTCAAATAGTCCGCGTGTGGCATCATGGCGCCTTTTCGGTAAAGAATGGTGAAATTAAAATCTTGTAGGTAAATCCACCATCTTGCCACACGCGGTAACAAGTCTTTTTTACTTTGAGTGGATTTCAAGGCATTACAATCCGTTACTACGTGGAATTGAATACCAATGAGGTAGTGCCTGAAATGCCTCAAGGCTTTTACTACCGCAAGAGTTTCTAGTTCATAAGAATGGTATTTCGGTTCAGCGCCCTTAGTGACCTGGCTATAGTAGGCCACCACACGCCGAGTACCATCCTTATGAACTTGCTGTAAGATCGCGCCATACCCAAGGCTGCTTGCATCAGTGTGCACTTCCGTAGGTAGACTTGGATCAAATATCGCGAGCACCGGTGCACTGGTTAAAATCTTAATAATTCCTTGGCGTACAGTTTCATGTTCCGTAGTCCATTGAAATTGTACGTCTTTACGAGTCAGGCGCGCAATGCAAGCAGTCCTGGTGGAATAATCTGGGATGTATTTTCGGAAATACCCCGCCAATCCAAGGAACTGTCTAACCTGTTTGACATTCTGTGGTGCTGTGGAATCTGCAAGAGCCTGAACCTTACCAGGAGCGGGTCGCACTTCCCCGTTAGATATTACTCGCCCCAGGTACTCTACTTCTTTGCATAAGAAAGAACATTTGTTCAAGTTTAACGAAAACCCCGCTTCCGTTAAGGTCTGCAGTACTTCCCGCAGGGTTTGCAATCCCTCTTCGACAGAGGAGGACAAGATTAGACAATCGTCGATGTATACCAGAACTTTCCCCTCGGTAATGAATTTCTGCAATGTTTTACTAATAATGCGCTGGTATACGATCGGCGCATTGGCCAATCCATATGGCATCTTTACATACTCATAATGGGCTTCTGGTGTTACGAAGCCGGTGAGTGGTATGGACGCTTCATCAAGCTTTATTTGGTGGAACCCAGTCGCCATGTCCAAGGTTGTAAAATATGTGCTTTTACCCAAGCGGTCGATGTGGTCATCAATGAGTGGTAGTGGGAATCGATCTTTTACTGTTCGTGCATTTAATGCGCGGAAATCCACACACATCCGGTCAGAGCCGTCCTTTTTCTTAACGAGTAACACCGGACTTGCATAAGGCGACTCTGACTCACGGATGATACCCTTTGAAAGTAAATCTTGTGTGATACTACGTACCTTCAGCTTTTCGTCCTGAGACATTTTGTACGGCCGGTAATGAACTGGGGTATCGTCCTTTAGACGAATACTCATAGCACCTGTTGTAACAGTTGAAGAGGCCGTACCTGAAATCATGTGTTCGGAGAACTCGTCCAGGATCTTATTTAGATGGGCTAAAAGTGGACCGTCCAAAGAGGTATTACAAATGCGTTGTTGGTTGTTATTGTTCACAGAAGAAACAGCGCGTTTAGGGGCTCGTATGATTCGCTGCGAGTCTTTGGTTCGTACGTACGTAACCCCCTCCCGATTCAGCACATCAGTGCCAATTATGACAGGGGCATTCATGCACTCGTTAGGAACAACCAAGAAGTCCACATCTAGTGAAATGTCTTCCAGCTGAACAATCAGAGAGACGTACGAATTAACGTGTGTTATGGACTTACCTACTCCTTTTATTTGTTGATTGGTAGGTTTCTTAGCGCAGGAAAGGTGATTTACTACTGCAGAAGAGATAAGCGACACACCTATGGCACCACTATCTATAAGTATGTCAACGGGAATCCCATTAATGACACCAACAACGACGTCGTTCTGTTTTTCGACGGAGGCAACTGAGCAGAAATTGACCTTACCAGAATCCGCACGGTGCTTTGCAAAGCAATCTCGTATGTGATGGCCTTGTTTTTTGCAATACGCACATGGGATGGGGCGCTCGACCTTAGCAGCATTCGATTTTGGGACCGGATCGTTTGCAGAACCTGCAGCAGCGGGTTTCGGCTTCTTGGGACAATTCAACTGCTTATGTCCCAGCTCGCCACATAAATAGCATTTCGTACTGTTATTAGAGCCCGAAATCGGTCGCTTGGTAATCGATGTTTTATGCCTGCTACTTGGTGCGACCGGACGGCGTGCGACACGACTATCTGCACTTTCCGGTTTCGAGAAAGTAGTCAAATAGCCTACCAAATCTTGGGGGGATAAATTCGCGTTTATAGCCGCCGCTTTTACTTGAGGATCAGTGACGCCTCGTAGCACAATATCGGTGATCAAATCATCACTAAGGCCCTTAACGATCCGCAACCGGAGTAATGATTTGCGTGCGTATTCAGCATAAGTGCGAAAACTATTAGAATTAGTGGACATTACCTCGTACAAAATTTTCGCCCGGTCTACCTTTTTAGCGCACAAGCATTTGAAGTCCCTTTTAAAATTGGACCACGAGCGGTCATTGCAAACCCACTCATCCAGCCACGTTCTCGCATCACCTTTCAAACATTTACCAACACGAGCGAGGCATTCGCGTTCATCCCACCGGTTTGTAATCTTGGCCCTATCAACTTCCTCGAACCAAGAATCCACGTCGTGTATGCTAGGGTCAAAATTAGACACATAGTAGCTTTGTGTACTTACCGATTTCAATGATTGAATGGCTTCGACGATCTGCTCCGTTCCATTAACGTAGGGCGGTTCAGCAGAGGCTAATTGACCTGATAGATGCGAAGCAGACGCTTGCGACTCCAAAGCCTGAAGACGCGACATGATAGTGTGCCAGGATTCATGACCACTAAACTCACCATTGTCGTTTCGACGACTGCGGTCATGGCGGTAACGGTCGCGGCTACGACTCCGGCTACGATCGCGGCTACGACTCCGTCGGTAGTCACGACTCCAGCTACGATCGCGGCTGCGACCGCGATAATAATTACGGCGCGTGTGACGTACATCATGACGTTCGCTGCGGTTACGGCTACAGCTGCGACTACGGGTAAAATGCCGTTTTCTTACCGGAGGCGTATATCCTCTACTCGAACTGCGGGTACTATTACTCGCAGAGCGTTCGCCACGCGGGCGGTGAGTAGAAGAATAATGCCGGTCACGAGATCGAGATCGGCCTATTTGCTACTCGTTTTGAAGGATACTAGATAACAAAACATGCAAAAAGGTACCAGAGTAATAAAAATTACCTTACCAGGAATTATTAATCACAACCTTGTACTTCACGGACACTCAAACGAAGTAAACGAAAACAAACTGCTTTTGAGTGGACGTAGTGAGCAATCCCACTTCTGATATAAGCTACCAGAAGTGGTTTTACTTAAAAAAATACACTTGATGATTAATCTAAACTGAATTTAAACTTTACACATATTATTAAAATAACAACAATCAAAGTTTCAACAAGATAATAACATCTATACGTAATTTGACAAGAGGTCCGCTCCGCACGAAGTCTCGACTAATAATGACCGTTGACGCGCTCGTACCGCCTTTTTATACTCGTTTTCTGGGTTTTATTATTCAGTCTACCCACAATATATTCATTACTCAAAAGTAAGTAATGACTTAATTTACTAAATAACTCTGCAATTTTCTATAAAATTGTTGTATTCCTTGTTTTAATTGACTCGAAACTCGTTACAAGTAAATTTTAAAATAAATATTAAAACAGTTTTTTTTTTTCAAAGTATCCGTAGTGTTTAACCTTAGTAAAAGTAATTTATATGTAACGTAAATAATGATATACATATTTTAAACAAAAATAACATTAAGTTAATGCGTACATATCTTAGAGAGGTAGGTAGGAGTATTTATCAAACACCCATATCAGATATGTATTGCTCCCATATAAGGCCTATTGTCACCTACAGGGCAGTGTTCCAGACGCCGGACAGTTTGAATTTCTCTGTCAGAAAATTCCAACAACTGTCCTAACCGGGAATCCAAACCAAGAGTTCTACATTCCAAAGCAGCGCTGCCACTACTACACCAACGATACATTAAAACGATATTTCTCATCATTGCTCATATTTATTCAATTCATTTGTGTGGCTTTGAATCTCGTAGACACTTTCTATAGGCACCCATCCAACCATCATTTGTTTTCTCTTAGTTGATTTTAACCGGTGTATGGGGATGTATTGCAACATTTGGTTTATCTAAGCAAGCATTAGCACTTAAAAATCATAATATTATAATAAAACTAAGGTATAAATACTAAAACATAACGCTCAATGTGTGGTTTCAGTTAAGTCTTAGGGTAAAATTCTTTGAACTAAATGTGGTAGGCAATAGTGTATGTAGTTGGTAGTATATCATTATATCCCTATCTATATCCAACCGTAGGTTGATGTTGTTTATCCGTTTGTCCATCTGTCCGTCTGACTGAGAGTCTGGTAGAGCAGGTAGGTCGTCCACCGACAATGTGGAAGACGTACTAAATAAGGTCGCAGGACTATCTTGGATGCATGCAGCTATCTGGTCCTTCCGTATGCATATCTTCAGCAGTAAAAGTTTTACGTCACATATAATAATAAATGTAGGGAGCCCTTGTTGTGAAAATTTTACTATTCCATGTGTAGGTTTTCACATGGATGTATATAGGTCGTAAAACCTACTAAGGAATTAGATTGCACTTCATTGTTCGGTATGTATAGGATTTAGTATGTACCAAGGCAAATAACTGGTTTTAATTTTGTTCTGCTAACTCCCACTACCATATAAATATACTTATTCCATCATCATCTTCACTTAAAAAAAACCAAGATACGTATCAAATATACCTGCCTATTAAGTTTGACATAGGGGACGGTCGCAGTGCTTTTTACCTACATTCTTTGGCATTAATATAAATTAAGATTGAAGAACTTTACAAATCGTAACATTGGCATTAATTTTATTTACACACACGAAGCTTCACAACTTTAATATGCAACATTTTATTCAATCTATTGTTTCCAATTTCATTTTCCGCCATAGCTTAAGGAACGATTTGATAGCGATATTCAATGCAGAACCACAAAACATCTTGACCATAAAATGCCTACTCATGTTTTTAGTTGCTACTGTAAGCTGTTAACTTTAAAAACAGTCAAATAACTTTAAAAACAGTCAAATTAGTAATTGTGTAAAGTCAAGTCTTTCTCCTGATATATTCCAAAGAGAATACAATACTACGTATATATATATTTAAGGACGAATGAAAAGAGCTATACATATCTCAATAAGCTGGGTTCTAATTCTATATAGTTACAAAAAAATATTGTTCCAAGTGTGAACAGCACACCACACTTCGTATGTATTTTAATTACATACATTGCAGCAAGCATCTCTACCATGACATTAAGATATTGACCTTCGAAATCTGTGTATTATATCTGTGTATGTGTCCCCTTGAAAGGTCTATAAGCCTATTATATATACATTTATTGCTGAAAAGTAAGTAGTAGCTTAAGATGTCTTCATTAGTTTTCCAGCTAACTGTGACACTTAAGCTTCTTAGATGACGTTGCACCCTTTTTATGTCACTGCGTGGAGGTTGTCTGGACTCAAATTTATAAGAATAGCCACTTCACACACATGCGGACTCTGTAAAATCCATACCACTTCAGCCATTTAGGAATTTACGTAGGTACGTGCTATACATATGTAGTGGAAACGACTTTACATGTATGTAATTAGTTTTACCATTACATAGAGGTGGCATCGAGAGTAACTTGATGAAGAAACTGATATATCTAGGGGTCTTTGCAACAAAGTTAACTCAAATTACATGACGCGTTTCTTATAAATTTAGGTACTCTTTAAGTCAAAGGTATCTTTTCCATAGCTTTATGCATTTCATTTCTATCTACCCTAATCGTACCCGTCTAAACACTGAAGTAATAACATATATTTAGTTAACATAAGTTTACTTGTAGCATGTCATATCAGTAGTACGTAAAATGTTGAATTTTTACATGTTAGGAGCTCTTTTTCTCTACGATCATCAGAGCACTTAATGTTAAGTACCCCGATAACCCGCACCAATTTTTTTGGTTCCTACTTTGTGTTGAAGCTGTTCGTCTATGGAACACTTTACTCTACGAAATTATATGCGCGCCTTCTTTAGGCATCTTCAAAAAACGTGTCAAAGCATTTAGCTTTGCGAAATAAACTAACTGCAAACCTACTTATTATCTTTTTTATAGTAATTAAATGGTATATGTATAGTATGTATATATTTTGTAGTATATTACGTATAGTATAATTATATAAGTATAGTTTGTATACGAGTATATTATAAGTATTTTTTAAATTTATAATCTTGAGTTTTGCTATATGTAGTGTTTAGTACACTTGTTTTATTCACACCGTCCTTATAAGTTTATGCCTATTTCTTTCCGTGAATGGTTGTCTGAAAGAGATTGCTCTGAGCGATAAGACCACCCATTCTGACACTTTAAATTTAAAGTACCTATTTAATTGTGAAATATTTTGATTGTGATTTTATTTTATTCTATTTTATTTATTTGTAACATATATTTGTATTATGGTGTTTCACTAAAGAGTTAATCTACATATCTGTATAATTATCAATCAAGTACTTATAGTAGTATTCATGATTTACACAATTTCATGACATTACCTATGTAAACGTGGGCAGATGTCTTGAAGATCATTGAAATTTTGAAATAAACTCGCTATGAAAGACTTCTATTTCCTCGTAGGCTCAAAACTCGGACTCGCTTCGCTTAGAAGCACGCTCGGCCTTCGGCCTCACTTCGCTTAGAAAGACGCTCGGCCTTCGGCCTCGCTTCGCTTAGAAGCATGCTCGGCCTTCGGCCTCGCTTCGCTTAGAAGTACGCTCGGCCTTCGGCCTCGCTTCGCTTAGAAGTACGCTCGGCCTTCGGCCTCGCTTCGCTTAGAAGCATGCTCGGCCTTCGGCCTCGCTTCGCTTAGAAGTACGCTCGGCCTTCAGCCTCGCTTCGCTTAGAAGCACTCTTTGCCTTCGACCTACATAGCTCGGCCTGCGGCCTCGCCAGTATAGCTCGGCCTACGGCCTCGCAGGCTCTAATTTCGACCTACGGCCATTGCGAAAATTATGAACAATGCCGTCATCAAAAAATGGATTTCATATTTCGAATCGGGGACTCTAAAAACCTTTAGATATCGATTTTCAGTCGGATCGGACTAATATTTAAGGTAGCCGCCATCTTGGATTTTTGACATTTCCGCCAAATCGCATTTCCGGTCCCCTAAAACATTAGTTCAAACCCCCCGTACATATCTTTAACGGTTTCGGCGTTATAAGCATTTACATTTTGTATGGGCGCGATCGTCTTTTGTTCGGGAGGTGTATATTTTTTTTAATTTTTAGGAAAAACCCAGGGTGCTTGTCAATATTAGTTCTGGCACTAACTACCTATCTCTTTTAGTTTCTGAGAGCCGTCAAGCTGTTCCATCAGAAGGTTTAGATTCAGCTCATTTCAGGTGTCACTTAAGGACGTAAGACCACTGCCTATACTTTTCACATACAAAGCCTCAGCGTTCCATCATGCCAACATGTCGAAAAACTACGATAAAATTTCCAGACAAAAAATTGTATGGCGGCCATGTTGAAAAATGACGTCATCAAAAAATGGATTTCATATTTCGAATCAGGGACTCTAAAAACCGTTAGATATCGATTTTCAGTCGGATCGGACTAATATTTAAGGTAGCCGCCATCTTGAATCCGCCATCTTGGATTTTTGACATATCACCCAAATTTCCCTTCCGGTCCCCTATCATATTAGTTAAAACACCTCATACCTATCTTTAACGGTTGCGGCGTTATAAGCATTTACATTTTGTATGGGAACGATCGTCTTTTGTTCGGGAGGTGTGTTTTTTTTTTAATTTTTGGCAGTTGCCCAAGGTGCTTGTCAATATTAGTTTTGGCACTTACCCCCTATCTCCTTTAGTTTCCGAGAGCCGTTGACCTGTTCTACCTGGTATTCCACGTTCAGCTCCATTCAGTTTCTCCTAAAGTCACCTATCGTAACCCCACATATAACCCTACAAAACCATAATCCCCATCACGCCCACTGGGAGAAACGATCCATTAAAGATACAAAAAAACATATGTATGGCGGCCATATTGAAAAATGACGTCATCAAAAAATGGTTTTCATATTTGGAATGTGGGACCCCAAAAACCCCCCGATACCAAATTTGAGCCGGATCGGACCAACTTTCAATTCGGCCGCCATTTTGAATCCGCCATCTTGGATTTTTGACACTTTCACCAAATTACCCTTCCGATTCCCTATGACATTTGGTCAAACACTTTATACTTATCTCAAACGGTTTAGGAATTATAAGCATTTACATTTTGTATGGGAGCGATCGTCTTTTGTTCGGGAGGTACGTTTTTTTTTTAATTTTTGGCAATTGCCCAGGGTTTTGGTCATTTTTAGTTTTGGCACTAACCCCCTATGATTTATAGTGTCCGAGAGCCGTTGACCAGTTCCATCAGACTGCAACAATCAGCACTTTTCGGATTTTTCCCCAACTCACCGGAACCCCCCCTACACTTTTACCCTGCATCTTCTATACCCCCCATTGCTCCTTCTAGGAGAACAAATAGGTCAATCAGTCAATCAGTCAGTACATGAATGGTAATCGAGCTTTATATAGTATAACTAGCTTTTTGGGCGGTGCGCGGGCCACGAGTGGCCCGCGTTTGTCCTTGTGCATTAGTTTTTGGTCATCAAACTTTTAACCATTTGAACAGAAAAGTAAAAAATTTCATACAAGTTCAATTGCAGAAATTTTGCCTTTAATTACAGTTGAAGTCGGGGCATAGAAGCCATTCGGAATATTAATTTAAAAAAAACTGGTCCTTGTGTATGCTTGTTAAGGGATCCAACCCCTTAGTACAGTGGTTAACGTAAGCAATCGCCTTGGAGACCAGCTTGAGAGGTCGAAAAATAATCTGCATTCAGTTGCGTAAAAAAATCATAACTCGCATACAAGTTACAGAGCGAACATTTCTCTTAGAGCAATTGAGGCTCAAGGACAGAGCGGTCACCTGGAGTAAAAAAGACAAAAAAGTGTGGTATAGTCGTTAGATTGTAGGTACACACCATAAGTCTTTTCAATTTTTGCTTAGGGCTCTACTTTTAAGTGTGGTCGGTGGTAAATGTGTCACAAGAGTCTCACAGGTGTCCAAGGAAACTTCCTTCGAGACCTTTTTTATTTAAGCTGCCTTTTCAATAACATGGTTGTCTGGAAGAGATCGTTCTGAGCGATAAGACCGTCCATTTTGAGACTTAATTTTTTTTATTGTTGAGTAATAGTTTTCAATTATATTATCCTATTTATTTGTCAGTTATATTATATAATGTGGTATTGCAATAAAGGGTTTGTCTATCAATTTACCTATCTAGATAGTAGCAGTATAACTCTTCGTGAATGAGTTCATCCAGGGAAGACAGACTGCCACCATATCTTTTTCTACCCTGAAGCAATAACGGTCGCAATATTTTGTTCTGGTATTGAAGGGTATGGGTGCAGGTAAAATTATAGGCACATTGAGACTTAACAACGCCTCAACTTACGTGCGCAATGCTGTTGTGAGGACATACGTCTGATAAAGGTAGAGGTTAGCACCTAACACCTGGTAGACCTCGTGCTTCTACCGGCTTTTAAAAAATACTTAAACTACTTGGCAGTGACTCTAAGGTACTGAGTACAAGTGTGTGAACATTATATATTATAATAATTTTGTCATTTCAATGATATTTAAATGATCCTTATTTAAAACAGAATATCTATTAAGATATTTATACTGTAGGACCTTTGGTATTTATATGATGTACAGGAACCATTTGTGAACTGAAGGAACTGTTAAACAGGTAAGCTGTTAATTACGTATTTTTTAAACTTCTTTATATGAATAAACATTTAAAATATCATTCTCTGCTGCTCACTTATTTTGGTATGCCAAGTTTCACAAAATTAATTTTACAATCAATCGGGCGCGGTGCGAGTTTACAGGTCCTCTTTTCCATACGCAGGTAAAGGCATTTGATGAAGATGTATAAACACACACTTTACGATAGTGACGGTTTTTAATGTCATGGTTTACCACAATATTATTTCTTCGGCCACTGGCCAAGGAATATAGAACCATAGAGAATATGAGACAACTTCATTAACAGTAATTAAGTAAGTACAGACATGCAGCGTCTCACACTTCCTACCACAATCACACTCTTAGGGTATCAGACCTTTTCCTTACCGTTCGTATATAATATATTTGTTTTTACGTTAGAAAGTCACATTATCACTGAGTAGCACACTATATATTGAAAAATTGGAAACTATTGACAATGCAGCAGAGTGATGTACTGCAGTATAATTATAGAAGACATCAATGTCTACAAAAAAGTGCAATACGATATGTCGAACTATTACAGTTATGACACAATAACTACTTTTCCGTGTTAATATAACATGCAATATTAGTGTGTACTTGGTGTTAATCTTTATCTACTCTTATAATAAAAAGGAAAGATGTGATAGCTCGGCTGTTGATGAAAGTTCACACAGAAATAAACTGGAAACAATTTGCTACGCCGTAGCAAACCGTAGCAGCTACGGTATATCAAATATCCACGCAGACGGAGCCGCAAACAAAAGGTACTCCATGATATGCATGCAGGCCAAATCTTAGATCAGTAAATGATACCAGTGATGACTTGTGGCACTGCTCTCTGACTATGAGCCTCATAATATGTAAGCTTAAAATCGTACAATTCGTTACATCAAAAATGGAGAAAACTGTGCTGAATCACTGTATGTGATTGAATCAGAAATGAGGAGATGAATCGTAGGACCTGCTGTGGTTCAGCCGCCCGCCGTGTTGCAGAGACGAGACGAATAAGTCGCTCGTCTGACGTTATGCGTCACGCTTGCCCATAATAGTCCAGTGCAATACAGAATTTTAAACTACAACAGTGTAAAACCCTGCATGGCAAAGCACTGCACTCGGGACCCTGAGTTATGCAAATGTTAACTCTCTTGCCCTGTAATTTCGCTGGAAACATTCACCAAAAAATAGTAATATTTGCACACTACTGTTTCACGGTTGAATAACTGCTAAAGGACCATGCTGACTCTGGAAAAGTCCTACCACTAAATACACAATATACGTTATTTTTAAACAAAAGAAACAAATTGTCACACCTACATATCCACGAAGGGGTAGGCAGCAGTGTTTTGAACACCTGCATTTCTCCGGATATTTTTTTGTCCCATGTAATATGGTGCGGGCCTATTCATCTTTCGTCATCATCTTGCAGCTGAAATGATGATGGTGAGGTCCTGGTATGAAATTTGAATCTTTTTATGAATTTTGTTTTTGTTCATTTTTTATTTCATACTTTGGTTTCTTTTACATATTCCTATTTGTAATTTGTCACTCTCACAACAATTAATCACTTTATAACGATACGATAGAGTACGTCAAGTAGTGCGTGGGAACGTAATATTTGTTGTGCACTACTCTATCCTCAGTTATAAACCACAACCCACAATCATTCATTACTTAGTTTCAAGCGCTTCGCCGGCCGCTGCCGCGGCACGCTCGCTTTGCTCGCTCGGCTTGCGCGTAGTTTTGTCGCAGTTTGAACATAACCTAGGGTCGGATGATAAATTAAGTGTCGGATGCCATATTCTAAGAACTTATGAGTCATGTTAGAAAACCATCTGTTATAGCGCAGGTACTCATACGAACACCGTAAGCAAGATACTGAATTATTTAATACATTCAATTTTTTCAACGTCTTTGAATGTGTTTACCTCTTAAAACTAAGGTAACACTGGCTCTTTTCAGACTCATACCCAATCATTTATTGCAATCATATGTATATTATATAGATCTTAAGGTTATGGTAGTAATAAATTTCCCTATTCTGATGTAGAATATTAGAGGTACAATACTAAATTAATTAACATTCATCAAAATAATTATTGAAAATAAATGCATGAATCATTCACGAGTTCATCAAAGTAACAGTAGCATTTTTTATTTGTAAGATATTTAATGGCTTTTTAAAAATATTATGCCTTTCTTTAGCTAAAAGGTCAGCAAAAGTAATTAGGTATTCGATTAAGTATTTATTGACATAACATTTGCCCATGAGCTGCGCATTTTAAATGTTGATATAGGCAGTACTAATTTATATTGAATCTTGTTGGATACTGCAGAGGGTTTTTGGATAAAAATTAAAGGTATTTTCAACAAACTATTGACTCCATAGCTCAGAGAAAAAGCAAGTTTAAGTGGCAGTGGGCATCACACATAATACCTTGAACTGACGGCCGATGGGGCTGGCAACCACAGAGTGACCCTGTTATGCTAATAGCTTCCAATTCTGTCCTTTTGGGAATCTACAGGGGACGCATATGTTCAGCAGTGAACGTCTTACAGTAATTTATTATAAAGGGAATAATATTAGGGGACAGATTGCAAAGTTTCGTTTCGCTAAGCAGCCGTTAGAGCATAAAAAATCAAACATTACAAAATGTATGTATGCATATATATAGGTACTCTCAAAGCATAACCCATAACCTTCAATCTCAAAACATTCGAATAAAACGTACAGACAAACATTTTTGGAATATGTGGTAGGTATTACATAAAAAAATTAAATTAATCTTTACATCACGTAAACGATAAATATGTGAAAGTAACTATGTTGACGTAGATGGACATATGTTTCTAACTTGGACACTTCATAGCTATATACCTACTACTTGATAGTAATTATCCCATTTGTGTTTGTGTGGAATTTTTAACAACATAAATAGTGATGAACTGAAATAAGACTTACTACGTACATTCCGAAACATTTATCATATGTTATAGAACATTTGCGTTGTAGGTATATCCATCTATATAATGCGTACTTTTTCTATCTGTGCGTATGTCGGTTTTTCTCTCTATCTGGCAGTCAGTACGTTAAAAGGCTAAAAACACAACTTACGAAGCGTACCCGTAGACTCGCCAGTGACCATAATTTGGCAAATAATAAGTACAATGTAATAGTTTTTAAGAATACAAACTACGATTCTAGGAATTGTAGTGTGTATAGTTGTATATATCAGTCACCACATACTAAAACAATCCGTTTTCTTATTTTAATATATTTTATGGATCTCTTATTTAACCATAAACGAATTTAACCATAAACCAGACTACATTACTTATCAGTATATACGCTATACGTCTACGCTATACGGCTATACGGTCTTTTAGGTGAAAGCCGCAGTGCTTGTGTCATGTTTGCTTCTTTGTCGTCACAACTATTAAATAACACGTTCGCCACTAAAACATTTGCATCAATCTTAATTACAGTCTGCGTAAGCTCGACCGTGTACCAGTTCGTATTTCATTTATAGTCACTTTATATCCGAAAGCGTCGCCACTATCATATTTTGTGTTTTCTACCGACTTCCAAAAAAAGAGGACCTACTCAATTCGACTGTATGTTTTTTTATTATATTATATTCTATAATAAAGTTCCCAATGTTATCCGAGATTTGCCTATTAATAAGTTTAAAATTACTATTAAAACTAAACTCTGTCAAAAAGGTTATTACAAAATTTCGGATTACTTGGAGGATAAAACAGCTTGGGACTGATTACTCCAGGATCTATCTACTCGTGTACTAAGATGTCAAAGTGTAGCGTGTCTTGCCCTACTGATACCATTATTATGTTCTCTTTTGTAAGGCAACACACTGGAGCTAATATTTGTAGTACCTAAGTAAAAACATTGTAAAAACATCTATATAAAAAGAATGGCCCCGAGTTTCTTGCCGCTTCTTCTCGGTTGGCTCTATGTATTTTGGAACGCGGCGGTAGGCTTTAAAGTACATTATAATGAAAAATTGACGTTCATAAGTGCTTCTTTGATGCCTAAATTGAATAAATGATTTTGAGTTTGAGTTTGAGTTTAATGTTCGTTACCTCATAGTTTTCGATAGGGTGCACTGATTCTCAAAATTATTATTTTTTTGAAAGCTGGTGCTTCCCGTGTGGTCCCATTTAAATTTCATCAAGTTCGGTCAAGTAATTTTTGAGATACACTCCAATAACTGAATAGAATGGAAGTCGATATTAAATTTTTCATATTGGACTTGTTATTTTATTTAATCTACTTTTTTCAACTTGCGTTTACCATTTCATTTCTAAAGGTAGGGAACTTTAAGAAATGTTTTGATTATTTATCAAATTAATACTGTGGCTTTGTAACCCGCACGCTGCGGCAAGCGAAGCCACGAGAGGGTCAGTGAGTAAAATTATATATATGAAAGTTTGTGTACGTGAATGTTTGTCACCAAGTATCTCCGTAGGTAACTACTAAAAAAGTTTAAATGAACTTTGGAATAAAGATAGTTTAGTTTGTGAAATCACATAAACGCTTAAGTATTAAAAATCAAAGCCTGAGATGTTTAAACAGGGTGCTATGAAACTACTATGACTATGACTAATGTTTATATGGAAAATGTTATTCTTTTGACTCAAAACTCGTGAAGATAAACATGGACATAAATAACAAAACATGTATTTATTTTATTCTTTGGTTTTGATTTACTGAAAACTCTGTACAACTAAACTTTGAAATCTACCTATTTATCTTCTATATATATAAATGAACCCCTATTTCTCCTGGTAACGCTATAACTATAGAGTGGATAGAACAATCTCACTAATTCTTTTTTGTTGTGTTAATTATTGTCAGGAGAAGGTTCTTATAAATGAAACTCTGAGATGTTATGGCGAGGGCGAAGGTCGCGGGCAGTTAGCCGTTTCATTAGCAACCTTTGACGGAGTGCAACACATTTCTGAAATGTATCTATGGATAAAATGAATCCGGTTTACTCAAAATTAAGTAAAAATAAATTAAAAGTAAATTTAAAAGATAACGTAGGTAACATATTACTTACGTTATCTTCACGCTTACATATCCGCGTAGGGTTAGGCAGAGGTGTTAGCAAACACGACCGCGAGGATTTAATTCTTGAATGCTGTCCTTTCATGGAGTAAATAGTAATTAACTTTCCTACTTTGCCTTATAAAACTTACTTCCGGAAGGAGGGTTACCTATGTTTTAAGTTTAACCTTTGTGTGTATGTACTTTTAGGCGGTGTACGTTCATTAGGTACTTAATATCCGACGGCATGAAAAACTTTATATCTATATTTAGTTTATAACAATGAAAATATTCACGTCCCCTTATTCACGTTTATAACATAAGTGTGATATTTATAATCTGTTTGCAGACTGGTTGTTAACATGACATGTGTGTTAATGCTTATAAAAACTTTACGGTTCCAATAATACGTCGATTTATACATATCCGTCAAGATTTTTGTACTGTAAGAACTTAAGTATTGCTACTTTATAGTGGAAAAATACCTACCTATCTTTTGACGAGTTTTGAATTTGAACCCGCATCTTCTAACAATCCGTGCTAATCGCCATGACGCCATGGTATGCCATCTATAGGCACCCATCCAAGCATCAAATTTATTTCTCTTAGTTGATTTTAACCGGTGTAAGGGACAAGTTAAAAGATTTGGTTTACCTAAGCAAGCATTAGCACCTAAAAATCATACTTTAATAAAACTTAGGTATAAATACTAAAACATAACGCTCAATGTGAGTTTCAGTTAAGTCTAAGGGTAAATTTCTTTAAAATAAATGTAGGCAGTATTGTGGTTGTATATCATCATATTAGGTCCGTATGCATATCCGACCGTCCGTTGATGCTATTTGTCCGTTTGTCCTTCTGTCCGTCTGACTGTGTGTCTAAAATAGCTCTTAGTTTGACATTTAGTTGTAGGTAGAGTAGGTAGGACTCGTGGATACTTGTAACATGTGGAACACTCTTCCTTCTGTTGTGTCAAATAAACCAACACTTGCTTTTAAGTTTACCAAGATATACATTTTTATATTGAGTATTTTAATAAAATGGTGGTCACATCTAAGATTGGATAAGCTTCTCTATTCAGGACAAATCGATAACTTCCTAAATCAACTTCCTTATGTATTAATCCTTCCTATACCGTGATAATAAACACAAAAGATTTATAAATGAAACTGACGTAGGTATATTTATGTCTCTGGGACGCAAAAGGTTAATCCTTTAACGTTACTTTCTAATTAATTTATTCAGAAAGTTTGGATTCTGCAAAATTATTTACTAAGTTTTCTATTAACTTACCACTATTCAGGCCATATTATATACGCCTCTCTGCAACCGCGAATTTTTTTCGCTATAAACTATAAAGACCAGACCACGGCAGTTAAAATCATTTTCAATATATCTCGAGGGAATATAAAAATACAAACCATGGGCACTGAACCATCGTCATCTTACAATCTGTGTTAATGTTATCCGCCCTAACTGCTAGGTTAGCGAAGCACACATTCAAGCTTGGTATAATAAATAAAAATAAAAATAAACTGTCTTTTATTTCCTACTTACAATTACAATAACATTGCTATAAATATATATCTTTTTAGAGTTAGCATTTAAATGGTCGCCTTTCCATGTGGTAACGGTATTGGTCCATCTTTGGTCTTTAAGATGCGCTGCATGGCAATCTTGGAATATATCTTCCTAATGGATTTTAACCCTCGTATTAGGGGATACATTGCAAAATTTGGTTTCTTTAACCAAGCGTTAGTGCTTCAAAAGTCATATAATAAAAACTTGGGAATTTCAGACACATATACAACGTTATATAACGTAATGTCTTTTATTTCCTACTTACAATTACAATAACATTGCTATAAATATATATCTTTTTAGAGTTAGCATTTAAATGGTCGCCTTTCCATGTGGTAACGGTATTGGTCCATCTTTGGTCTTTAAGATGCGCTGCATGGCAATCTTGGAATATATCTTCCTAATGGATTTTAACCCTCGTATTAGGGGATACATTGCAAAATTTGGTTTCTTTAACCAAGCGTTAGTGCTTCAAAAGTCATATAATAAAAACTTGGGAATTTCAGACACATATACAACGTTATATAACGTAATATATAACACTGATTATTATTTGACTATTATTCCGCAAAACTGGCCATATGCGAAAAGACCTTTAGAGATCGGTAGCGATATTTCATATGCGAAAGTGTTTGTCGGTTCGTTGCTTGTTTGTTTGGCCTGCTTTTACATTCAAACTAATGAAACTATATTGATGGACTTTGGCACAAAGGTAGCCTGTATATAGTATGGAGTCACTATACATATACCTGGTACAGCCAAATTTAAAGTAATTTGATTGGTTAGCTGGGAGCTGGGTAGAAAAGCATTTTATAAAACTTTTGAATAACATTTTAAGTGATTACTTCTACAACTGAAGCGATTTAATTTAAACTTCAGGCGCAAAACGTGATAGCATCAATGATCTTTACATACATTTTCAAACTAAAACTGATTATGTAGGATAATACATTTTCAGGCCGGTGCGGGATGGAGCGCACAACTTTCTTATTATAATTCCTCCTTCTTCGTCGTTCACTCTTGACATCAGAGTCGTGGTTGAAGACGATGATTTTCTTTAAATATTGCAGCGCTATCCATTGCGGTCTTCTGCGATTCGAGTGCTTTGGACTATGGAAGTTTCTTTTGCAGCTTTTATGAAAGAGACATTAGTCCGACACGCTGTCCAAGAAGTTCATTTTTTGTTTCTTAATATGTCCTTAGCACAGAGATAGACCTGTATGTATTGCAATAAAAGAGAGAAAATTACATTACAAATTCTAGGATGAGGTTCGAACACGCGTCTTCTGAGCTCGGTACAACTCCATGACTGATCCGAGAATTTATCTCTGTAATTAATTTTAACCATCATATTTTTTTGGGAGCAGATTGCAAAATATCATTTCGCTATGCAGCTTTAGAGATTCAAAAATATACGTGTTTGTCGTGTCATCGTTAGTTAATTTGTTTGTTGTGAAATAACTGTACATGTAATTAAGTTTTCACTATTACATGGTGGTGTCGATAGTAACTTGATGAAGAAGCTAATACATCCATGAGTATGAAATCTTTGCAACAAAGTTAACTCAGGTTACATGGGGCGTTCCTTATATAATTAGGTACGAATAAGTAGGTACAACTCTTTTATTCAAAGGTTCCTTTTCCATAGCTTTTGGCATTCCAATTCTTTCTACCCTAATCGTACCAGTCTAAACACTGAAGTAATAATATATAGAGTATACAGACGCCGTCTCTACCTTAAGTATATGTCTGAATAAAGTTGTTTCGTTAATACATATGTAAGACAACTTATTAAAATTGTAGATAATTTACAGTACCTTAGTCATATTGTAACTTCCAGTCTGAAGGATGACGCCAATAAAGAACCCGAGGCGCCTATAACAATATATTATGGCATTGTAGCGCTTCTGAAATGTTCACAGTCCCGGGTCGGCTCATTTCATTCCATCCAGAGGAAACGCATAGCATCCTTCATTTCCAGAGTAGACATAAGCAACAACACTGGCATCAGAAGTCTAGCGGATAGACTTGTACTGACTCCAATGTATAGAAGATGGATGGAGATCGCCACCTAATCATTACTACTACCTATTATATATTCTATTCCATTCAATATTTTGTTCCCTACGTGTATTGAATTATTGATAATGTGTGAAATAAAAAACTATCCATACACTAACATAGAGGACAAAAACTTTGAACTATGTTGTAAGTAGACTCCTTATATCCTATAGCCTATAGCATTACACTAATACATAATAATCGGTACATTTAAAATATCATCGTGTAACACAAAAAATGTGACAGTACCTAAGCATTTGGAATACTCTCTATTAGATAACTCTTACAAGAAAAAGCTGCGTCAAATCACTAACATGAATACTGATGATCAGAATTAGCACTAAAATTACTTTTACCTACTCCTGAAAACTGAATGTTTTAGATAATATTTTCAGCTATTACATCAGTATATAATAATATTATTTTAAATGCGAAAATATTTGTCGGTTCGTAATTAGGTAATTAGTTTGCTTGTTCTGCTTTACGCTTAAATTAGTGAACCGATGTTCACGATTCTTGCCACATAGGTATCCTGCAACGGGAAGTCACTATAAACGCAAGAAGGTCCGCGGGTGAAAGGTAGTTTATAATATTTAAAACCTTATCCGTAAATACTTGGATGTTGTAACATCGGTTAAGGAATTAGATTGCATTAAGTCTCATGTGTGTGTGTTTGTTACGCGTCTCTTGACCCTTTCGAAGCCTGTGTATATTGTGGACTGGTTGCAAATAGTTCAATCATCAGCTGTGTTGCGGAGCCACAAATAATACATTTATATTGGTCAGTATAAATATCAAAAATATGAAATGGTCATTTCGTACCTACATACATAATTAATAATCCATCGAACCTTCTCAAAGTTGTTTACTGTAAAAGGAGTCAATTTAACGATTTTTTCAAGTCAAATCCTTCTCTTGAATATAGGAATAAGGAAAAATTAAAAATGCTCGCCCTTTTTCAATAAGCTAAGTTCTTATTCTATAAGTATGATATTTTTATATGTATGTATGTCATTGTATTATACTAAAAGGTAAACGTAATATAGTAAGTACATTCTCATTACATGGAGAATATTTTACAATTCAATTGTACAAGTATGTAACAAACAGCGTCTCTACCATAAAGATATCTTAAACTTTTTACAAATCGTAACGCCTTTTAAGACTTGGGCATCCATTTTGTTATAACGCTCTGTGTAAACATTGTATATCATTTTTTGTATTTCTTGTTTGGATTCACACGAAAGTCATTACAAGTAAACTTATAAATAAATATTTAAACATGTAGTATAAGTTTGTTTTCAAAGGATCCTTGGAGTTTAACTTTAGTAAAAGTAATGTATATGTAACGTAAATAATGATATACATATTTTAAACAAAACATACCATCATGTTCATGCTTACATATCTTAGACAGGTAGGTACATGTATTTATCAAACACCCATACCAGGTACCTATTGGTCCCATACTCGTATAAGGCCTTTTGTCACCTATAGGGCAGTGTTCCAGACAGTGTGAATTTCTCTGTCGGAAAATTCCAACAACTGTCCTAACCGGGAATCAAACCTACAAACATTCCAAAGCCACCACTACACCAACGATAAATTTTAAAACGCAATTTCTCATCATTGCTCATATATTTTATTCAATTCATTTGTGTGGCTTTGAATCTCGTAGACACTTTATAAAGGCACCCATCCAACCATAATTTTTTTTCTCTTAGTTGATTTTAACCGGTGTATGGGGATGTATTTCAAGATTTGGTTTATCTAAGCAAGCATTAGCACTTAAAAATCATAATACTATAATAAATCTAAGGTATACATACTAAAACATAACGCTCAATGTGTGGTTTCAGTTAAGTCTTAGGGTAAAATTCTTTGAACTAAATGTGGTAGGCAATAGTGTGGTAGTATATCATTATATCCCTATCTATATCCAACCGTAGGTTGATGCTGTTTATCCGTTTGTCCATCTGTCCGTCTGACTGAGAGTCTAGTAGAGCAGGTATGTCGTCCACCGACAATGTGGAAGACGTATTAAATAAGGTCGCAGGACTATCTTGGATGCATGCAGCTTCCATCTGGTCCTTCCGTATGCATGTCTTCAGCAGTAAATGTTTTACGTCTCATGTGATAATAAATGTAGGTAACCCTTGTTTGAAAATTTTATTTTATTATTCCATTTATATCTTTTCACATGTATGTATATATGTCGTAAAACCTACTAAGGAATTAGATTGCATTTCATTGTTCGGTACGTATTGGATTTAGTATGTACCAAGGCAAATAACAGGTTTTAATTTTGTTTTGCTAACTACCACTACCATATAAATAAACTTATTACATCATCATCTTCAGTTAAAGAAAACCAAATTACGTATCACACAATATAAACAATATAAACCTGCCTATTAAGTTTGACCTAGGAAACGGTCGCAGTGCAGTATTTCCATTCTTTGGTATTAATATAAGATTAGATTGAAGAACTTTAAACATAGTAACGTCTCTTAGACTTTGGTATTCATTTTATATACGGTGTGCGTAAGTTCGGCCATGTATAAGAGTTTGTATCTCAACTATATTGACTACCTTTACGACAGCTTCACAACTTTAATATGCAACATTTTATTTAATCAATTGTTTCAAATCTTCATTTCCCGCCCTAACTTAAGGAACAATTTGATAGCGATATTCAATGCAGAACCACAAAACATCTTGACCATGAAATGCCTACTCATGTTTTTAGTTGCTACTGTAAGTTGTTAACTTTAAAAAACAGTCAAATTAGTGATTGTGTAAAGTCAAGTCTTTCTCTTCCAAAGAGAATAGAGTATACATTTCTCAATAAGCTGGGTTGTAATTCTATATAGTTGAAAAAAATACTGTTCCAAGTGTGAACACCACACCACACTTTGTATTTATTTTAATTACATACATTGCAGCAAGCATCTCTACCATGATTAAGATCTTGTCCTTCGAAATCTGTGTATTAATGTCCGCTTGAAAGGACTATAAGCCTATTATATATATATTTATTGCTTAAAAAAAAAGTAGTAGCTTAAGATATCTTCATTAGTTTTCCTGCTAACTGGGACACTTAAGCTTCTTGGAAGACGTTGCACCCTTTTTATGTCACTGCGTGGAGGTTGTTTGGACTCAAGTTTTTAAGAACAAACCCAAGAATACGAAGGAAATTAAACGGTTATTTTTAGCATGTCATATCAGTAGTACTCGTACTAATCGTTGTGTTCATGGTTATTTACATTACCTATGTTAACATGGGCATTGAAAATCATTGACATTTTGAAATAAAGTTGGCGAAAGCTTGGCCTTCGAACTCGCCATGAAAGGCTTCTATTTCATCGTGGGCACAAAACACGACCGCGCTTCGCTTAGAAGCACGCTTGGCCTTCGGCTTCGCTTCGCTTAGAAGTACGCTCGGCCTTCGGCCTCGCTTTGCTTAGATGGACGCTCGGCCTTCGGCTTCATTTCACTTAAGAGCTCACTCGGCCTTCGGCCTCGTTTCGCTTAGGAGCACGCTCGGCCTTCGGCCTCGCTTTGCTTAGAAGCATGCTCAACCTTCGGCTTCGCTTCGCTTGGAAGCACGCTCGGCCTTCGGCCTCGCTTTGCTTAGAAGGACGCTTGACCTTCGGCTTCATTTCACTTAGGAGCTCACTCGGCCTTCGGCCTCGTTTCGCTTAGAAGAACGCTCGGCCTTCGACCTCACTTCACTTAGGAGCACACTCGGCCTTCGGCCTCGTTTCGCTTAGAAGGACGTTCGGCCTTTGGCCTTTCTTCACTTAGAAGCACACTCGATCATTAAAAAATGGGTTTCATCTTTCCAATTGAGGGCTCTTCAAACCCTTAGATATCGATTTTCAGTCGGATCAGGCCATTATTCAAGGTAGCCGCCATCTTGAATCCGACATTTTGGATTTTTGACATTTCCGCCAAATTGCATTTCCGGTCCCCTAAAACATTAGTTTAAACCCCCCGTACATATCTTTAACGGTTTCGGCGTTATAAGCATTTACATTTTGTATGGGCGCGATCGTCTTTTGTTCGGGAGGTGTGTTTTTTTTTTAATTTTTGGCAGTTGCCCAGGATGCTTGTCAATATTAGTTTAAACACTTACCCCCTATCTCTTTTAGTTTCCGAGAGCCGTCAAGCTGTTCTAGCAGAAGGTTCAGATTCAGCCCATTTTAGGTGACTTTTAAGGTCATAAGACCACTATCTACACTTTTCACCTACAAAGCCTCAGCGTTCCATCATGGCAACATGTCGAAAAACTACGATAAAATTTACAGAGAAAAAAATTGTATGGCGGCCATGTTTAAAAATGACGTCATCAAAAAATGGATTTCATATTTCGAATCAGGGACTCTAAAAATGCTTAGATATCGATTTTCAGTCGGATCGGACTAATATTTAAGGTGGCCGCCATCTTGAATCCGCCATCTTGGATTTTTGACATTTCTGCCAAATTGCATTTTTGATCCCCTATCATATTAATTCAAGCACCCCGTACCCATCTTTAACGTTTGCGGCGTTATAAGCATTTACATTTTGTATAGGAACGATCGTCTTTTGTTTGGGAGGTGTGTTTTTTTTTTAATTTTTGGCAGTTGCCCAGGGTGCTTGTCAACATTAGTTTTGGCACTTACCCCCTATCTCTTTTAGTTTTTGAGAGCCGTTGACCTGTTCTACCTGGTATACCACGTTCAGCTCCATTCAGTTTCTTTAAAAGTCACCTACCCTAAATTCACATATAACCCTACAAAACCATCAGCCCCATCACGTCCACTGCGAGAAATGATCCATTAAAGATCCGGAAAAACATTTGTATGGCGGCCATATTGAAAAATGACGTCATCAAAAAATGGTTTTCATATTTCGAATGTGGGACCCCAAAAACCCCCCGATACCATTTTTGAGCCGGATCGGACCAACTTTCAATTCGGCCGCCATTTTGAATCCGCCATCTTGGATTTTTGACACTTTCACCAAATTACCCTTCCGATTCCCTATGACATTTGGTCAAACACTTTATACTTATGTCAAACGGTTTAGGAATTATAAGCATTTACATTTTGTATGGGAGCGATCGTCTTTTGTTTGGGGGGTATGTTTTTTTTTTAATTTTTGGCAGTTGCCCAGGGTTTTATTCATTTTTAGTTTTGACACCTACCCCCTATGATTTATAGTTTCCGAGAGCCGTTGACCTGTTCCATAACACTTCCACATTCAGCTCATCCAGTATTTTTCCTCTCGGTTTCAGAACCTCCCCTACACTTTCTCAATACATCTTCTATACCCCCCATGTCTGCAACATACCCAAACATTTACATCAGTGAGTGAGTGGTAATCGAATTTTATATAATGAGACTAGCTTTTTGGGCGGTGCGCGGGCCACGAGTGGCCCGCGTTTGTCCTTGTGCATTAGTTTTTGGTCATCAAACTTTTAACCATTTGAACAGAAAAGTAAAAAAAATCATACAAATTCAATTGCAGAAATTTTGCCTCTAATTACAGTTGAAGTCGGGGCATAGAAGCCATTCGGAATTTTAATTTAAAAAAAACTGGTTCTTGTGTATGCTTGTTAAGGGACCCCTTATTGCAGTGGTTATCGTGAGCAGTTGCCTTGGAGACCAGCTTGAGAGGTGGAAAAATGATCTGCATTCAGTTATGTAAAAAATCATAACTCCCATACAAGTTACAAAGCGAGCATTTCTCTTAGAGCAATTGAGGCTCAAGGATAGAGCGGTTAGCTTGAGTTAAAAAGACAAAAAAGTGTGGTATAGTCGTTAGATTGTAAATAGTAGTACATACCAGAATTCTTTTAAATTTTTTTTAGGGGCCCTACTTCTAAGTGTGGTCGGTGGTAAATGTGTCACAAGAGTCTCCACAGGTGTCCAAGGAAACTTCCTTCGAGATCTTTTTTATTCAAGCTTCCTTTACAATAACATGATTGTTTGGAAGAGATCGCTCTGAACGATAAGACCGCCCATTGTAACACTTAATTTTAAGTTTTTTATTGTTGAGTAATAGTATTCAATTATATTAAGCCATTCATACCAACAGCTAATTTTAATTAATTTGTCTGGAAGATATTTTATAGGTGAATCATACTCGTAAAACCATGTTATTATATTGAATCATATTATTGTAAGCAATTACATAAAATTTAAATACCTATATATTTTCAATAAACAATAACAATGTGAAAATACCTGTGTTTGGATTGAACTCCTACGTGACAATTCTCTTGAACCGATGTATTTTAAAATTTTAACACAAGTAGTAATGTCCGTAAAGTAGTACTTCTAATAGAAAACTAATCTGATGTCGGATAATATTTTCAAAGCAAGGCGGTGCACGCATTATGCTTATTAAAATATTTATAAAGCGAAAGCGTATTTGTCGCTTCGTAGTTTATTGATTGTTCGTTCTTCTTTTATGCTTAAGCTGCTAAACTGGTGTTGATGAAAGTTCACACAGAAATAGACTGCAAAACAATGTGCTTCGGTATATTAAATATCCACGCAGACGGAGCCGCAAACTCCATGATATTTGAACCATGCTGGCCATATCTTACATCAGTGTATGTTACGAGTAATGACTTATGGCCCTGTTATCTAACTATGGTCCTCATAATATGTAAGCTTAAAATCGTACAATTCGTTACAACAATCGTACAAGTCTGTGCTCTGAGTCACAGTACGTGATTGAATCAGAAATGAGATGAGCCGTAGGACCTGTCGTAGAACAAGTCGCTCGCCTGACGTCATGCATCACGCTTGCACATACAATCCATATCCATTGCAATACATAATTTTAAACTGCAACAGTTAAAAACCCTGCACGGCAAAGCACTGCGCTCGGCATCCTGATTTATGCAAATGTTAATACTCTTGCCCTGTAATTTTGCTGGAAACATTCACCAAAACACAGTAATATTTGCACACTACTGCTTCACCGTTGAATAACTGCCAAAGGAACTTTTCCATGCTGACTCTGGCAAAGTCCTACTGCTAAATATAAATAATTATTCTCACCCAAATAAATTTATGTATAGCTCATAAATTTAATTAGTTAAGTATCCATCTTTCATGTCCGTATCTATCCATCCGTCAGTTAATGCTGTTTTGTCTTGGATCCATCTAAACTATACTATATTATGACTTTGCTCTGACCGGATAGGTACTTCGCGTTTTTTCTCCATGTGTCCGTCTGCCCGTCTGTCCGTCCAAACGCAAAAAAAAAACAAAATAAGACGCACTGTATACACAGTATTCACATCCACCTAAGCACGCTGTATTTTTTCTCGTGAAAGTGTGTGGTACCGTAAAAACAGTATTAATTAAGAATGTAACACGGCTCCTTTTTTATATATACCCTATATTTATATAATATATAATATATTTTGCAAATTTACGTTATAATTAAAGTGGTAGTAAAAAAGTATCACTCAAAACTTGGTAAAAATAAACTATACCAAAAAAATGTATACTCGTTATTTTTAAACAAAAGATAACAAATCGTCAAATACCTGTATATTTGACGATTTGTTATCTTGCGTTGCTATCCGCGAAGAGGTGAGCAACAGTGTTTGAAACACCTGTGTTTTGTCGGATATTTTTTTGATCCCATCCAATAGGAGGCGAGCCTATTGCCACGTTCCAGACTCCGGACTGCTATTGAGAATTACTTTGCCAGAAAATCCCACGACCCAGAGATTCCAAAACAGCGCTTCCATCAATTCTAGACCAAACGAGCAAGGCCGCTGGCTGGCGAGCTAGTTTATACATCTGTATACTCAAGTTACGTGGTGTGTTCATGACATCTGCTCACTTATAATATACAATATGTAATCAGTAACAACTCTTTGCCAGCCTTTGAGGAAGCAATTCAGGCCATTCCAATGATACCTCATTTAAAACATAATATATCTGAATATATTTAATCGTTAGGAACTTGGGCATCCATATTGCAATGTGAATGTGAGCAGGGCACATAACACGCCAAACTGATGGCTGATAGAGCCAGATGGTTCTGGAACCCTGCATGGCACTGAACGCTTCGCTTTTGCAGTGGAGATTACAGACCAGCAAGCGCAGCGTGTGTCGTCCACCGATAAATTGGATATCAAACGACCTCATAAACGTCTCAAGAAGACGTTGGATACGAGCCGCTTCCATCTCGTCCTTTCATAAATCTATGGGAGATGCTCATCTTTAGCAGTGGACATCTTACGGCTGAATTGATAGTAGTGAGATCCTGGTATAAAATTTGATTGTTTCTTGTATGTATATATCGACATTCCACGTGGATGTATGTCGGTTCAAGCCTCATATCTAAATATATTACATAAATAAATTCAGCTCCCAAACGTAAATCTTGTAAAAATGTTCGCATAAAAATGTATGGTTTGTTCATCTTTTATTTCACACACTGTTTCTTTTTTTATTCACATTTGTAAAAATGTCACTCTCACAACAATTTATTATCAAATAATAAAAAGTACGTCAAGTAGTGTGTCTGTAGGTAATATTATTTGTGCACTACTCTATCTTTAGTCATAAACCACAAGCCACAATTATTCATTACTTAGTTTCAAACGCTTCGCCGGCCGCTGCCGCGGCATGCTCGCTTTGCTCGCTCGGCTTGCGCGTAGTTTTGTAACAGTTCAAACCGAACCTAACCTAGGGTTGGATAATAAATTAAGTGTCGGTGAAATGCAGGGATACCTTTCGTATGCCATATTCTAATAACTTATGAGTCCTGCATGTTAGAAAACCATTTGTTATAGCGCAGGCACTCATACTAACACTGCAGCAAAATAATGAATTATTTCAGTTAATTTTTCAACATCTCTGAATGTTTTTACCTCTTCAAACTAAGGTAACACTGTGGCTCTCTTTTCAGACTCATACTCAATTATTTATTACAGTCGTATGTATATTTTTATAGATCTTAAGGTTATGGTAGTAATAAAGGCACTATTCGTGTGTAGCAATATTAGAGGTATAATACTAAGAACGGGCCGACTCATTCATGTTACTCTAAATAATTTAACATTTATCAAAATAATTATTTATCAACATTTAAAATAAATGCATGAATCGTTCATGACTTCTTCCAAGTTACGGTAGCATTTTTTTAGTAGTAAGTTGTTTAATTGCTTTGTAAAAATATAATGCCTCTCTTTATAGATTTTAAGTCATAAGGTATTTGATAAAGTAAGTATTTATTGACATAACATTTTTAATTTTGGTATAGGCACTACTAATTTTTATTAAATCTTGTTGGATACTTTCAAAAAATGTGGGTATTTTCTAAACAAACTATTTACTGTCATACCTTGTCTATACAAAATAACTATTTGATAAATAAGAACGCCTCCAAAACGTTTGAATCCATTTTATCGACTGTCTGCAAGCTTACTTTCGACCATGAGCGACTCCACGACTCTCATGCTATGCCTTGCATCTACAATATTCAATCGGTTTTCTTATCTCTATGTTACGGAACGCTCTAACTATTAAATACCTCATGATATACAAAAGGAATAAGAACAACCACATCAAAAATAAACCCAAATATATTTTCTATTTTTTTAAATTACCCTTAAGCCTATAGTCATTTGATTTGATGCATTATTAAAATAACATACCTACCATTAGATTCGCCTTAGCCACGCAAATGTCATTACATTTATTATCTCTCAATAAATCAAATATATAGTTTGCTTTTATAATATTTACATACTGCACAAAAAAAAAATAACAAAACAATGGTGCACCAAAAGAAAAATCTCCTAAATTTTTGCGTGACTTATAGAATCAGCCTCGCAATATGTTTAAACAAAGTTATCTTCATTTTCCCCAACCTTCATGCGCTGCCTTCCGCCTCAAGTACTCGTACCAGAAGCCTTCGGCTCTCCTATCTTTGTTCAGTGTGATCAGTGTTTATTTATGACACTGAACATGGTCACTGTCATAGGTGAACATAGTCTTAGTTGTAAGGTATTTTATAAAACTTTTCATAAAACAGTAAGCGATTACCACCCTACCTACCATGCTCTACATAAAACATATATACACTATCATCAACTAATATTAAATTGTAAAAGTACTCGAGACTTCAAATGGATTTATAAATGGAAGTTTGCTACTCCTACACGAAAAAGCAACTGAACTGATTTATGTAAAATTTTGAACAGAAGTAGTCTTTTACAACGCTTGTACTTTTACAACTGAAAAAACTGTAGTAAAATTTTCAGGGCACGCAGCTTGCTTATTATAATCAGTGATGTCTGTTCGGCACGCTCACTTCGCTCGCTCGGCTTGCACGTACTTTTTCGCAGTTTAAATTTAACCTAACCTAAGGTTGCAGCCACAATCATTCATAAATATAATAAGTATTAACTACTTGTTTGTGATTAAAAATTAATTTATTTAAAGTGAGTAAAAAGCTGTTTTGAAACATTTGATAACTAATGTAATTATGAAAGGAAATACCTAAAAATGGAACTGACTTCAACACCTAAAAGTGTGACATAACTTGTTGAAAGTCAGTACCATTATAGTTCAAAAGTAGTTATTATCAGAATAGTTTGCGCATGGTACCGACTTTAACATGTTATTCTCACTTTTTGGTGTTGAAGTCGGTTAATGTTTGTTAGTGAGCCTTGCTACTTACGTGATATATTGTTTTTGACCGTTAATGATGACATCGTTAAGAAAGGCGATCGATAATATAGCACTTTCCAGTAATTGGAATGTAACTCAAAAACTGTTTCACACAATTTCATGAAATTTAAATGGGTAGTCCCATTTAAATTACTCACATATATACCCACGGAAGTATACTCTACCAAACCAAAAAAAAAAAAACTTTAAGAATCGGTGCATAAATGGGGGAGAAACGGTTAACATACCAAAAAAAACGTGCAATGGAACATATAACCTCCTCCTTTTTTGAAGTCGGTTACAAAGAATAGTATGTCAAACAATCTACGAAGAAAGACTATTATTTATTCGTAGCAAACAATACATTATTAAATGTGATATTTCTGAAGTTATTGGATATTGTAAATTAAAGAAAATTTTAGAATTATCATTTAATTAGATGAACCATTATTAAAATTTAAATTATATTAATTATTTTAGATTAATTAAAAGAAGTACTGCTTAATAAAAATGCTGTTTCACGTATGGTTTTCTACATGGATGTATTGAATAAGAACTTATGGTAACGCGAACCGGCCCTTACATGGATTCAGGTTTCAAGTAATAAACCCAAGTTTATTTACAGTAATAATTAGATTTAGTAAACCATCCTTGTAGAAATCCAAAAACGCACAGATACCTTCAATGCACTGCTGTTTTTACGGCAGCGTGAAAATTTTTGATACTTACTGTGTACCTTAGTCATGTCAAGATATTAGTTTACTTTACTTTAGTTTAAATCTTCCAAAATAATTTCCAATTTTTTAAATACATTCTTATGTCAGTTAAACAGACCAACTTGGTCGTCTTCAAGTGATATTCTGCATTGCATAATGAGAATATTCACAGACGACAGTCTGTGAACTCCGGTCGATCGGTTTCCAAGGGCAGAGTTCTCGTTGAGTGATGACATCTTTTTCAAAATTATTTTAACTGACTTTCTTTGCTTGGTAAGGATGTTAAAATCACAGAGATACGCAATGTCCTCCATCTAGTTTACTTTTTCACGTTTGAGTAAAGAAGAAATATATGTTTGTTTGTTTGAATTGAATACGCTCCGAAACTTCTCCACCGATATGAAAAATCTTTCACCTTAAGAACCCTACGTTATCTCTGATGAACAAAGGCGCTAGAATATTAAATAAAAGTGTAGGATCCTTGTGAAAACTTCGATAATGTAACCAAAGGTGTGAAAAAAACAAATAAATCCATATAAAGCGTACGCTGGGGGAACTATTGAAAATAGAGCATAGTGGTGTACTTCCGTTTTGTAGTAGACATCAATACGAGTATCTACAAAAATCTCCGGAATGATGACTATGACTAACTAATACAGTTTTGTCACAATAACTAATAGTATTTTTCCTTGTTAAAATATGCAATAGTAACGCTGAAAAATCTGTATATTGTGTACGCTGCGGACACTATTTGACAATATACCACAGTTGTTTAGACATAATCAATATTTACAAAAAAGTCCGCGTTACCATATGTCTAATTATTACAATTATATCACATATATATGCTTCACATATATATGCTTAGTGTTCCATCCAAATGGGAGCTATGAATAAGATCTGCTCTAAGTGTACCTTATACTGCCAAAAAATTGGGCCAATTAACTTAATCGTATGTGTTGTGAAAAAAGTCTCTCCAATATTCAGCAGCCGCCTCAGACAATAACAAATCTTTGACAAATAATCATTCACTGTCTGGATATTTTTAACCAACATACGTGAACCTAACGCTCCTCCTTGCTTTGCTCGTCGTTGCACGTATCATATACTTTGCTCAGACCAAATAATCCACAAAAGGAATGTTTAATTTGGTATGCAATTATTATATTTCACAGACAGATTGTTAATTTTGTAGCATAGTGATTAGTCATATTAGTCATTGGTGTTGATAACGATGATTTATGTTAGCTATTATATTGGTTTACCGTTAAACAGTTAAACTAAAGTACTTCGTACCTTGTTATTATGTCTATATTTGAGTACAAATGACTTGAAGCCGAATTGGAACGCCACCCAAATAGTTGTATGTGGTCGAAGTATACACTTTTGTTACTTCTATAAGTTTTAATTTTTTTACGCAACTGAATGCAGAACATTTTTGAACCACTCAAGCTGGTATTAGTTAAGTATAAGTAAATAAGTATCCAAGTTTGTTTGAATGTAGTACTTACATGAACATTTGTAGGATTGTTCTAATATATAGGTATAGTTAACAAAAAGTATAAACATGCACGCAGAAACCTAGTACGAAAGTGTGCTGAAAGACACCTGAGTCAGCTTCTGCATACTGACTGTCTTTCGTTATGAAATTGTTAATTAACGGCGACTATCCTCAGCTTAGAAAACATAATTGCCGTAACGCATTGTTGATATATCTTTGGCGAAACTGCTTAAAATCCCGTTTGAACCTGTGGTTAACCACTTCCACTAACTAAAGGTTACTATGTAAAACACATAAATGCAATACATCACGTATGAATAGCAATACTTGGCTATTACCGAAACTATCATGTTTAATAGATAATTAATCTGGAAAGAATTATATTTTGAATTTGGCGCCATAGTAATTTTTAAATATACCTATCTAACTATGTAACATACATAGCTGTTGGAAGGACCAGGATTTGCATTATCCTTTGTTCTTTCATGCTCAAACTTCTAAATCTTCATGGGCATTGAAGATCATAGGTTACCTACATTTATTATTATATGAGACGTAAAACTTTTACTACTGAAGATATGCATACGGTAGGACCAGATGGAAGCTGCATGCATCCAAGATAGTCCTGCGACCTTATTTAGTACGTCTTCCACATTGTCGGTGGACGACCTACCTGCTCTACCAGACTCTCAGTCAGACGGACAGATGGACAAACGGATAAACAGCATCAACCTACGGTTGGATATAGAAGTTTGAATGGGTTTTGAACCCGCGTCTTCTGACAAACCGTATCCTAGGCCACTAAGACGATACCAAATCTATCGTTTTTAATGTAACATTACTTACATGTAACAATTCCGTGTCAATAAATCAAGTTAGAATCAAAAAGTAAGCTTGCAGTAAACATTTAAAAAACGATAAACTTAGTGCGGTTTTAAATCCAAAAGCAAAATTATTTACTAAGTTTTCTATTAATTTACCACTATTCATGCCATATTATATACGCCTCTCTGCAGCCGTGATTTTTTTTCGCTATAAACTATAAAGACCAGACCATGGCAGTTAAAATCATTTTCAAAGTATCTCGAGGGAATATAAAAATACAATACATGGACGGGTACTGAACCATCGTCATCTTACAATCTGTGTTAATATTATCCGCCCTAACCGCTAGGTTAGCGAAGCACACATTCTAGCTTGGAATAATAAATAAAAATAAAATAAACATTTTTTTATTTCCAACTTGCAATTACAATAACATTGCTATAAATATATATCTTTTTAGAGTTAGCCTTTAAATGGTCGCCTTTCCATGTGGTAACGGTATTGGTCCATCATTGGTCTTTAAGACGCGCTACATGGCAAGCTTGGAATATATCTTCCTAATGGATTTTAATCCTCGTATTAGGGGATAAATTGCAAAATTTGGTTTCTTTAACCAAGCGTTAGTGCTTCAAAAGTCATATAATAAAAACTTGGGAAATTCAGACACATATACAACGCGATATAACGAAATATATAACACTGAAACTACTTTTATACCGTAAAACTGGCCATATGCGAAAAGACCTTTAGAGATCGGTAGCGATATTTCAAATGCGAAAGTGTTTGTCGGTTCGTTGCTTGTTTGTTTGGCCTGCTTTTACATTCAAACTACTGAAACAATATTGATGGACTTTGGCACAAAGGTAGCCTGTATATCGTTTGTAGTCACTATACATATACCTGGTACAGCCAAATTTAAAGTAATTTGATTGGTTCGCTGGATAGAAATGCATTTTATAAAACTTTTGAATAACATTTTAAGTGATTACTACTACAACAGAAGCGATTTAATTTAAACTTCAAACGCAAAAAGTGATAGCATCAATGATCTTTACATACATTTTCAAACTAAAACTCATTATGTAGGATAATACATTTTCAGGCCGGTGCGGGATGGAGCGCACAGCTTTCTTATTATAATTCCCCCTTCTTCGTCGTTCACTCTTGACATCGGAGTCGTGGTTGAAGACGATGATTTCCTTTAAATATTGCAGCGCTATCCATTGCGGTCTTCTGCGTTTCGAGGGCTTTGAACTATGGAAGTTTCTGTTGCAGCTTTTATGATAGAGACATTACTCCGAAACGCTGTCCAAGGGATTCATTTTTTGTTACTTAATATGTCCTTAGCACAGAGATAGACCTGTATGTATTGCAACAAAAGAGAGAAAATTAAAAATTCTAGGATGAGGTTCGAACACGCGTCTTCGGAGTTTGGTACAACTCCATATGACTGATGCGAGCATTTATCTCTGTAATTAATTTTAACCATCATATTTTTTTGGGGGCAGATTGCAAAATATCATTTCGCTATGCAGCCGTTAGAGATTCAAAATATACGTGTTTGTCGAGTCATCGTTAGTTAATTTGTTTGTTGTGAAACAACTTTACATGAAATTAAGTTTTCACTATTACATGGAGGTGGTATCGATAGTAACTTGATGAAGAAGCTGATACATCCATGAGTATGAAATCTTTGCAACAAAGTTAACTCAGGTTACATGGGACGTTCCTTATATAATTAGGTACGAATAAGTAGGTACAACTATTTTATTCAAAGGTTCCTTTTCCATAGCTTTTGGCCTTCCAATACTTTCTACCCTAATCGTACCAGTCTAAACACTGAAGTAATAATATATAGAGTATACAGACAGCGTCTCTACCTTAAGTATATGCCTGAATAAAAATGTTTCGTTAATACATATGTAAGACAACTTATTAAAATTGTAGATAATTTACAGTACTTTAGTCATATTGTAACTTCCAGTCTGAAGGATGACGCCAATATAGAACGCGAGGCGCCTTTAACAATATATTATGGCATTGTAGCGCTTCTGAAATGTTCACAGCCCCGGGTCGGCTCATTTCATTCCATCCAGAGGAAACGCATAGCATCCTTCATGTCCAAAGTAGACATAAGCAACAACACTGGCATCAGAATTCTAGCGGATAGACTTGTACTGACACCAATGTATACAAGATGGATGGAGATCGCCACCTAATCATTACTACTACCTATTATATATTCTATTCCATTCAATATTTTGTTCCCTACGTGTTTTGAATTATTGATAATGTGTGAAATAAAAAACTATCCATACACTAACATAGAGAAAAAAAACTTTGAACTATGTTGTTAGTAGACTCCTTATATCCTATAGCCTATAGCATTACACTAATACATTTAAAATATCATCGTGTAACACAAAAAATGTGACAGTACCTAAGCATATGGAATAGACTCTCTATTAGATAACTCTTTCAAGAAAAAGCTGCGTCAAATCACTAACATGAATACTGATGATCAGAATTAACACTGAAACTACTTTTACCTACTCCTGAAAACTGAACGTTTTAGATTATATTTTCAGCTATTACATCAGTATATAATAATATTATTTTAAATGCGAAAATATTTGTCGGTTCGTAATTAATTAGTTTGTTTGTTCTGCTCTACGCTTAAATTAATGAACCGATGTTCACAAATCTTGCCACATAGGTATCCCGTAACGGGAAGTCACTATAAACGCAAGAAGGTCCGCGGCTGAAAGGTAGTTTATAATATTTAAACCTTATCCGTAAATACTTGGATGTTGTAACATCGATTAAGGAATTAGATTGCATTAGCTCTCATGTGTGTGTTTGTACGTGTCTCTTGACCCCGTCGAAGCCTGTGTATATTGTGGACTGGTTGCAAATAGTTCAATCGTCAGCTGTGTTGCGGAGCCACAAATAATACATTTATATTGGTCAGTATAAATATCAAAAATATAAAATGGTCAGTTCGTACCTACATACATAATTAATAATCCATCGAACCTTCTCAAAGTTGTTTACTGTAAAAGTAGTCAATTAAAAGTTTTTTTCAAATCAAGTCCTTCTCTTGATATTTATAAGGAAAAATTAAAAATGCTTGCTCTTTTTCAATCAGCTAAGTTCTTATTCTATAAGTATGATATTTTTATATGTATGTATGTCATTGTATTATACTAAAAGGTATATATATGGAGCTAAATGAAATATAGTAAGTAAATTCTCATTACATGGAGAATATTTTACAATTCAATTGTACGAGTATGTACAAACAGCGTCTCTACCATAAAGATCTCTTAAACTTTTTACAAATCGTAACGCCTTTTAAGACTTGGGCATCCATTTTGTTTATAGGGTCTGTGTAAACATTATATATCATTTTTTGTATTTCTTGTTTTGATTCACAGGAAACTCATTACAAGTAAACTTTAATATAAATATTTAAACATGTAGTATAAGTTTGTTTTCAAAGGATCCCTGGAGTTTAACTTTAGTAAAAGTAATTTATATGTAACGTAAATAATGATATACATATTTTAAACCAAACATACCATTATGTTCATGCTTACATATCTTAGACAGGTAGGTTCATGTATTTATCAAACACCCATACCAGGTACGTATAGGTACCATACTCGTATAAGGCCTTTTGTCACCTACAGGGCAGTGTTCCAGACAGTGTGAATTTCTCTGTCGGAAAATTCCAACTGTCCTAACCGGGAATCAAACCTACATACATTCCAAAGCCACCACTACACCAACGATAAATCTTAAAACAATATTTCTCATCATTGCTCATATTCATTCAATTCATTTGTGTGGCTTTGAATCTTAGACACTTTCTATAGGCACCCATCCAACCATATTTTTTTTCTCTTAGTTGATTTTAACCGGTGTATGGGGATGTATTTCTAGCTTTGGTTTATCTAAGCAAGCATTAGCACTTAAAAACCATAATACTATGATAAATCTAAGGTATAAATACTAAAACATAACGCTCAATGTGTGGTTTCAGTTAAGTCTTAGGGTAAAATTCTTTGAACTAAATGTGGTAGGCAATAGTGTGGTAGTATATCATTATATCCCTATCTATATCCAACCGTAGGTTGATGCTGTTTATCCGCTTGTCCATCTGTCCGTCTGACTGAGAGTCTGGTAGAGCAGGTATGTCGTCCACCGACAGCTTCCATCTGGTCCTTCCGTATGCATGTCTTCAGCAGTAAAAGTTTTACGTCTCATGTGATAATAAATGTAGGTAACCCTTGTTTGAAAATTTTATTATTCCATGTATATCTTTTCACATGGATGTATATATGTCGTAAAACCTACTAAGGAATTAGATTGCACTTCATTGGTCGGTACGTATTGGATTTAGTATGTACTAAGACAATTAACTGCTTTTAATTTTGTTCGGCTAACTCCCACTACCATATAAATATACTTATTCCATCATCATCTTTACTTAAAGAAAACCAAATTACGTATCACACAATATAAACAATATAAACCTGCCTATTAAGTTTGACCTAGGAAACGGTCGCAGTGCAGTATTTCCATTCTTTGGTATTAATATAAGATAAGATTGAAGAACTTTACACATAGTAACGTCTATGAAACTTTTGCATTCATTTTATTTTTTAACATTACACTAACGAATGACATTGCAGTAAGCATCTCTACCATGACATAACATTGATCTTCGAAATCTGTGTATTAATGTCCCCCTTGAAATGCTTATAAGCCTATTACATATATATTTATTGCTTAAAAGTAAGTTATAACTTAAGATGTTCCAGCTAACTGTGACACCTTAAGCTTCTTGGAAGACGTTGCACCCTTTTTATGTCACTGCGTGGAGGTTGTCTGAAGGAAATTAAACGCTTATTTGTAGCATGTCATATCAGTAGTACTCGTACTAATAGTTGTGTTCATGATGATTAACATTACCTATGTTAACATGGGCATTGACATTTTGAAATAAAGTTGGCGAAAGCTTGGCCTTTGAACTCGCCATGAAAGGCTTCTATTTCCTCGTGGGCACAAAACTCGACCGCGCTTCGCTTAAAAGCACGCTCGGCCTTTGGCTTCGCTTTGCTTAGAAGCATGCCCGGCCTTCGGCTTCGCTTCGCTTAGAAGTACGCTCGGCCTTCGGCCTCGCTTTGCTTAGAAGGACGCCCGGCCTTCGGCTTCATTTCGATTAGGAGCTCACTCGGCCTTCGGCCTCGTTTCGCTTAGAAGCACGCTCGGCCTTCGGCCTCGCTTTGCTTAGAAGCATGCTCGGCCTTCGGCCTCGTTTTGCTTAGAAGCACGCTCGGCCTTCGGCCTCGCTTTGCTTAGAAGGACGCTCAGCCTTCGGCCTCGTTTCGCTTAGAAGGACGCTCGGCCTTCGGCCTTGCTTCACTTAGAAACACATTCGGCCTTCGGCCTCGTCAATATAGCTCGGCCTGCGGCCTCGCCATTATGACCAACGCCGTCATCAAAAAATGGGTTTCATTTTTCTAATTGGGGACTCTTAAAACCCCTAAATATCGATTTTCAGTCAGATCAGGCCATTATTCAAGGTAGCCGCCATCTTGAATCCGCCATCTTGGATTTTTAACATTTCCGCCAAATTGCATTTACGGTCCCTTAAAACATTAATTCAAACCCTCCGTACCTATCTTTAACGGTTTCGGCGTTATAAGCATTTACATTTTGTATGGGCGCGATCGTCTTTTGTTTGGGAGGTGTGTTTTTTTTTTAATTTTTGGTAGTTGCCCAGGGTGCTTGTCAATATTAGTTTAAGCGTTTACCCCCTATCTCTTTTAGTTTCCGAGACCCGTCAAGCTGTTCCATCAGAAGGTACACATTCAGCTCATTTCAGGTGTCACTTAAGGACGTAAGACCACTGCCTATATTTTGCACTTACCCGTTCCATCATGCCAACATGTCGAAAAACTACGATAAAATTTCTAGAGAAAAAAATTGTATGGCGGCCATGTTGAAAAATGACGTCATCAAAAAATGGATTTCATATTTCGAATCGGGGACTCCAAAAACCCTTAGATATCGATTTTCAGTCGGATCAGACTAATATTTAAGGTAGCCGCCATCTTGAATCCGCCATCTTGGATTTTTGACATTTCCGCCAAATTGCATTTTCGGTCCCCTTAACTATTAGTTCAAACACCCCGTACCTATCTTTAACAGTTTCGGCGTTATAAGCATTTGCATTTTGTATGGGCGCGATCGTGTTTTGTTTGGGAGGTGTGTTTTTTTTTTAATTTTTAGAAAATGCCCATGGTGCTTGTCAACATTAGTTCTGGCACTTACCCCCTATCTCCTTTAGTTTCCGAGAGCCGTTGACCTGTTCTACCTGGTATTCCACGTTCAGCTCCATTCAGTTTCTCCTAAAGTCATCTATCGTAACCCCACATATAACCCTACAAAACCTAAATCCCCATCACGCCCACTGGGAGAAACGATCCATTAAAGATCCAAAAAAACATATGTATGGCGGCCATATTGAAAAATGACGTCATCAAAAAATGGTTTTCACATTTCGAATGTCGGACTCCAAAAACCCCCCGATACCAATTTTGAGCCGGATCGGACCAACTTTCAATTCGGCCGCCATTTTGAATCCGCCATCTTGGATTTTTGACACTTTGATTAAATTACCCTTCCGATTCCCTATGACATTTGGTCAAACACTTTATACTTATCTCAAACGGTTTAGGAATTATAAGCATTTACATTTTGTATGGGAGCGATCGTCTTTTGTTCGGGAGGCATGATTTTTTTTTAATTTTTGGCAGTTGCCTAGGGTTTTGGTCATTTTTAGTTTTGACACCTACCCCCCATCTTTTATAGTTTCCGAGAGCCGTTCACCAGTTCCACCACACTTCCACATTCAGCTCATCCCGGACTTTTCCCTTTGGTTTCAGAACCCCCCCTACACTTTTCCCCTACATCTTCTATACCCCCCATTGCTCCTTCATACCGTACCATTTATGTCAGTCAGTCAGTCAGTCAGTCAGTGGTAATCCATCTTTATATAATGAGATGAGATAACTAGGTGTTGGGCGGTGCGCGGGCCACGAGTGGCCCGCGTTTGTCCTTGTGCATTAGTTTTTGTTGCTAAACTTTAACCATATGAACAGAAAAGTAAAAATTTTCATACAAGTTCAATTGCAGAAATTTTTCCTTTAATTACAGTTTAAGTAGGAACATAGAGTCCTTGTGTATGTTTGTTAAGGGATCCACCCCCTTAGTGCAGTGGTTATCGTGAGCAGTAGTCTTGGAGACCAGCTTGAGAGTTTGAAAAATTATCTGCATTCAGTTGCGTATAAAATCATAACTCCTATACAAGTTATAAAGCGAGCATTTCTCTTAGTGCAATTTAGGCTCAAGAATACAGCGGTCATTTTGAATAAGAAAGATAAAAAAGTGTGGTATAGTCGTAAGATTGTAGGTACATACCAGAATTCTTTTCAATTTTTGTTTAGGGGCTCTACTTCTAAGTGTGGTCGGTGGTAATTGTGTCACAAGAGTCTCCACAGGTGTCCAAGGAAACTTTCTTTGAGACCTTTTTTATTCAAGCTTCCTTTTCAATTGTAACACTTAATGTTAAGTTTTTTATAGTTGAGTAATAGTATTCAATTATATTATCCTATTTATTTGTTAGTGATATTTTATAATGTGGTGTTGCAATAAAGAGTTAATCTATCTATCTATTTACCTAACTACATAGTAGCAGTAGAATTCTTCTTGAATGAGTTCATCCGGGGAATACTGCCACCATACCTGTTTCTACCCCGAAGCAGTAACGTTCGCAATATTGTGTTCTGGTTTTGAATGGGTGCGGGTAAAATTACAGGCACATAGAGACTTACAATGTCTCATTTTTACGTGCGCAATGCAGTTGTGAGGACATACGTCTGCTAAAGGCAGAGATTAGCACCTAACACCTGCGACTTTACGGTACTGGGTACCTACGAGTGTGTGAACATTATATTTTATAATAACTTTGTTATTTCATTGATATTTAAATTTTCCTTATTTAAAACAGAATATCTATTTAGATATTTATACTGTAGGTACGAGTACTTTGGCATCTATAAGATGTAGAGGAATAATCTGTGAACTGCAGTAATAGGTAAGCTGTTAATTACGTATGTTTTAATTTTTGTTTACCATAAAATGAATAAATATTAAAAGTATCATTCCATCCCACAACTTTTTTGATTTCAACTTTGTTAATAAGTAGATTATTTTTTCATAACACCTGCACTACAAATTTACTTAAACTTTTGTGTCAAATTTGTAACAAAAATAATACTGACCGTCATAGTCATATACACTTTTATATAACAATATTATCAAAAAACGATATTAAAAAATATTTAGTGACACTTCCGCTGAAAAAAGCATTTCCGCAAAGTAACGCCTTAATCAATAAATTATCTAACAATATTATATATAACACTTACTGATTTCACATGCTACTGTACCCTTACAGTACAGTACCTAACGCTTGCGCACTAATGATTCGCGGCACACACAGTAAGTAGAGTCCCTTGCATCTTACGTTTCGCATTTCAATCGCATTCAAACAACGAAGGGAAAACTGTTTAATTCTGGCTTTTCATTAAATAAGTAGTAGGAAATAACCTGCTCACTTAGCTACATTTCACAAATTAATTTTTCAATCAATCCGACGCGGGGCGAGTTTACATGTCCTTAATTCCATGCGCAGGTAAAGGCATTTGATGACGGCGAGAGAGATGTATAAACACACACTTTTCGATAGTGACGTTTTTAATATCATGATTTACCACATTATTATTTCTTCCGCCACTGGCCAAGGAATATAGAACCATAGAGAATATGAGACAACTTCATTAACAATAATTAAGTAGGTAAGTACAGACATGCACTCACACCACACTTCCCACCACAATCACACTCTTAGGGGTATCAGACATTCCCTTTTAGTTTGTAAATAATACGAGTATCTTTGGACCGATTAAAACAATGGTTTGCCGTTAGAAAGCCACATTATTACTGAGTAGGACACAATATTTTCAAAATTTGGAAACTATTAACAATGGAGCAGAGTGATGTACCTACTGCAGTATTATTATAGAAGACATCAATGTCTACATAAAACCGATGCAATACGACATGTCTAACTATTACAGTTATGACACAATAACTACTTTTCCGTGTTAATATAACATGCAATACTAACGTGTACTTAGTGTTAATCCATGTCTACTCTAATAATAAAGAGTAAAGATTTGATAACGTATAACGGATAAACGCAAAACTACTAACCGGTTCCAAAAAATCTTTCACCATTGGAAAGCTATGTTATGCCTGAGTAACTACGCTACATTGAGCATCATTACCGCCCTTCACCGCGTGGTTGTTACTGCGGAGCACAGCTAGTCATTAATAAATCTATCAATCCATTCATACCAACAGCTAATTTTAATTAATTTGTCTGGAAGATATTTTATAGATGAATTATACTCGTAAAACTATTTTATTATATTGAATCATATTATTGTAAGCAATTACATACAATTTAAGTACCTATATATTTTCAATAAACAATAACAATGTGAAAATATCTGTTTGTATTGAACTCCTACGTGACAATTCTCTTGAACCGATGTATTTAAAATTTTAACACAAGTAGTTATGTCCGTAAAGTAGTACTTCTAATAGAAAACTAAACTGATGTCGGGTAATATTTTCAAAGCAAAGCGGTGCACGCAGCATGCTTAAAATCAAAATATTTATAAAGCAAAAGCGTATTTGTCGCTTCGTAGTTTATTGTTTGTTCGTTCTTCTTTTATGCTTAAGCTGCTAAACTGGTGTTGATGAAAGTTCACACAGAAATAGACCGCAAAACAATGTGCTTCGGTATATTAAATATCCACGCAGACGGAGCCGCAAACTCCATGATATTTGAACCATGCTGGCCATATCTTACATCAGTGTATGTTACGAGTAATGACTTATGGCCTTACTATAGTCTCAGAATTACAGGCGCAGTACCAGCCGTAAAGATTGCCACTTAATACCAGGTGGGCTTCGTGCATATGCCGACTCCTAATAACACAAAGAAAAAACCCTAACTTTTTAGTAATTTTAGTACGGGGGTTTGACTGTGTGAACATAATTACAAACGGACGGGCGGCTCTTCTGATGGTAAGTGATCACTGTTGCCCACGAACATCCGCAATACGAGAAGTCTCGAGATTGAGTTGCCAGCCTTTGAGGAAGCAATTCAGGCCATTCCAATGATAATGGCGGATCATTTGACAATACAATCGTAACTAATAAGATAACCACTCAATAAGAGAGAGCAACAACACAGGACTTATTTTTTTTAGTTTTCTGTTTTTCTTTTTTTTGCTCAATATGACTCGCATCCCGACATCGAAGATTTTATTATTTATTGCTACCCTTTCATTGAGAAAATAGTAGTACCTAATTACAAATAACTTACATACCTACTTTGTCTCCAGACTTAGTTACTTTCTGAATAGCGTGCCTATGTATTAAGGGTGTATGTATGTACGGCTTAATGGTATAAAAAACAGCATCATCCGTCAATAAACTATATTTAACTGATGTCTTTCAACACATTGCATTTTACGAACACAAATTTATGTAATGTATCGAGTGGTGTACCAAATATAAGTAAGTATATTAATATTCATTAAAAAAAAGATAATATGTTCTTGTTATTACTTCGGTATGGCATGATACCCATATGGCAACACATTTTCGTCGCATCCTGACAGCAAAAAAATATTATTTAATGCTCTCATTTCATTGAGTAAGAAGTAGTAGTATTTAACTTACTTACCTACTATGTTTAAGTTGGCCGCCATTTTGAATCCGTCATCTCAGATTTTCAACGCATTCCCCAAAATGCACTTCCGGTCCCCTATAACATTACTTCAATTACCCCGTACCTATCTATTATGGTTGCGGAGTTATAGCTGTTTATATAATTAGAGTGGATTTTAATTACGAATAATGTCAAGGAATCAAATCAGTGTAATTAAATAAAAGAGTATGTCATAATTGCTAATTACTCTAATTGTATTTATCACACAAGTAGTCGTCAACTGTACCTATAGTAGCATTTTTCAATAAGTATTTTATTCAGAGTATTTTTAAATTCTTTAATTCAACAATGTGTTATCTTCATATTATCCGGCAAATTATTGAATACTTTGGTTGACATTACATAACTACTTTTACAAAAAATATACAGTTTATGAAACACAATGCGTATTTATTTCGATTTTGTTACAATAACATAAGAAACGCTTTGATTATTTTATTTAATTTTCATTCTGTTCATTGTATTTCTTAGGCTACGTGAACAAATATCATTTGTTTTTTAAATATCATTATATAATCTTATTTTTCAAGCCTTAACGCCTGCTTTGCGAGATCAAACTTAATAACTTATTACAAATAATTAGTTTTTGAGGATGGGCATCAGTACTGCCCGAACACCGTCGGAGTAATAACGACCAGATAATAGACGTGAGTGTTTGCCGATTTACCATTCCAAAGTAATAATTAGAATTAGTAAACCATCCTTGTGGAAGTCTTAAAACGCAAAGAAATATTCAATGCACTACTGATCTTACTGACCACAAGATACGTAATATGACCTGATGGTAACAAAACTTTATATCTACACTATAATATTATAAAGAGGAACGATTTTGTTGGTTTGAATTGAACTCCGAAACTACTGGACCGATGATAAATTATGTGATAGTGAAATATGAAATACCTCTCGTATGCCATATTCTAAGAACTTTTGAGTCATGTTAGAAAACCATTTGTTATAGCGCAGGTACTCATACAAACGCCGTTAGCCAGATACTGAAATATTTCTTTCAATTTTATCGTCTCCAAATATTTTTACCCCCTAAAACTAAACTGATGTCGGATGGTATTTTCAAAGCAAGACGCAGCATGCTTATTATAATATTATAAAGCGAAAGCGTATTTGTCGCTTAGTAGTTAATTGTTTGTTTGTTCTTCTTTTATGCTTAAACTGTTGATGAAATTTCACACAGAAATAAACCGGAAACAATCTGCTACGCCGTAGCAAACTTTGGTATATCAAATATCAACGCAGACGGAGCCGTCAACAAAAGGTACTCCATGATTTTTTAACTTGATTTTTAAACTATTAAACTGATGTAGACTGGAGTCACTGTGCTAAATCTCCAATTATAATGTCGTACCTATTAATTTATCAAAAATAAAAAATAACTGTTGAAACGATACTAAACAAATATCTAATGAACCCACTTATATCTGCTGTTCCATAAGATAATATAACTTTTTACATTCTTAGTTTGTAGTCGTGTTCTTTATTTTATAATTATCTTCAGTACTTGTTAGAATCATAGCGTGTTCTGGACAAAAAAATAATAAAGGTCTAATACCTTAATACAACCTAATAATCTTTGTATAGCTTATTATGGTAACAGCAAATTGTGAAATATTCCCTATGATAACAGGAACGAAAGTTCTCTATAATCTAAATGGTGCTGAAATAAAAACCTGTTTAGTCATTCGCTCGTCTGAGTACATAGAATTATTTGATAGTGTATAGTGGATAAACGCAAAAACTACTAACCGGTTCCAAAAAATATTTCACCAGTAGAAAACTCTATTATGCCTGAGTAACATACGCTATATTTATCATCATCATCGACCTTCACCGCTCGGTTGTAACCACGGAGCGCAGCTAGTCATTGATAAATCTATCAAGCCATTCATGCCAACAGCTAATTTTAATTAATTTGTATGGAAGATATTTTATAGTTGAATCGTAAAATCATGTTATCATATTTAATGATATTATTGTAAGTAATTACATAAAACTTAGGTACCTATATAGTTTCAACAAACACCTGAACCTGTCCTAAATACCGCGTGTAGATGAACATGTCTGCTTGAGCTGTGTCTGGGTGTGTATATGTATATAAGTATGTATATTAGTCATCAGGTTACCATAGTACAGCTCTGCCTAGTTGGGGACCTGAACACCGCGTGTGGATGAACATGTATGTTTGAGCTGTGTCTGGGTGTGTATATGTATATAAGTATGTATATCAGTCATTAGGTTACCATAGTACAGGCTCTGCCTAGTAGATAATCATTCATTCCTTAGTTTTAAGCGCTTCGCCAGCCGCTGCCGCGGCACGCTCGCTTTGCTCGCTCGGCTTACGCGTAGTTTTGTCGCATTTCAAACCTAACCTAACCAAAGGTCGCATGATATATTAAGTGTCGGTGAAATGCAGGGATACCTTTCGTATGCCATATTCTAATAACTTATGAGTCACGTTAGAAAACCATCTGTTATAGCGCAGGTACTCATACGAACACCGTAAGCAAGATACTGAATTATTACATTCAGTTTTTTTTAACGTCTTCGAATATTTTTTACCTTTTAAAACTAAGGTAACAATGGCTCTCGTTTCAGACGCATACCCGATTATTTATTGAAATCATATTTATATTGTATACATCTAATGTTATGGTAGTAATAAATTTCCCTATTCGTTTGTAGCAATATTAGAGGAACAATACTAAGAACGGACCGACTCATTCATGTTACTATAAATTAATTCACATTTATCAAAATAATTATTTATCATTATTTGAAATAATTGCATGAATCGTTCATGAGTTCATCAAAGTCACAGTAGCATTTTTTATTAGTAAGTAATTTAATGGCTTTGTAAAAATGTTATGCCTGAATTTAGCTTAAAGTTCAGCAAAAGTCATTATGTATTCTATCAAGTATTTATTGACATAACATTTGCCCATGAGCTGTGCATTTTTAATTTTGATATGGGCAGTACTAATTTATATTGAATCTTGTTCGATTCTGCACACATTTTTTGAATATAAGTTGTGGGTATTTGCTATCAAACTATTGACTATCATACCTTGTGTATACAAAAGAACTATTAAATTAGTAAGAACGGCTCCAAAAAGTCTGAATCCATTTCATTGGCTGTCTGCAAGCTTATGTTCGACCCTGACATATCAGAATACAAATATCAGTTAAAGTGGATTCCTATCCGTAAGTGCCACGAATCTCATGCTATGCTTTGCCTCTACAATCTTCAATCAGTTTCCTTCTCCCTATCTTACGGAACGCTGTAATTATTAAATACCTTGTGATATACAAAAGGAATAAGAACAACCGTGGCGGAAATAAACCCCACTATATTTTCTATTTTCTTAAATGTAATTAAGTCGAAATGACTTGATGCATTATATAAAATTAATCATTAGATTCGCCTTAGCCACACAAGTGCCGTAACATTTTTAATCTCTCAATAAAAGAAGACTTCGGATCCTCTATTTTACTCCGTTCATGTATGATCAGTGATTATTTATGACACTGAACTTGGTCACTGACTAAGGGATTCATATGTAAGCTCAAAGTCATACAACGAACTTTAGAAAGGGCTATGCTCGGTGTATTCCGTAGTGATTAAATCGGAAATTAGGACTGATTTAGTACAGGAACGAAAGTCATGCATAGCCCAGAGGGTTAGCCAGTTGAAATGGCAGTGGACATGACACATAACGCCTTGAACTAATGGCCGATGGGGCCGGTAACCACAGACCGAACTTTTGTACAGGTCGCTTCCATGCGGTCTTTTGTAAATCGATCGGGACGCATATGTTTAGCAGTGGACGTCTTACATTAATTTATTGTAACGTGCATATTAGGGGACAGATTGCAAAGCTACATTTCGCCAAGCAGCCGTTAGAGTATAAAAAGCAAACGATAAAAACTTACGTATGCATAAATAAACTCTAAAAGAATAAAACATAACTCTCAATCTCAAAACATTCGAGTAAACCCTACATCTTTGAAATATGTGATAGGAAGGCTGCTAATTTTGAATTTTAATAAAAACATATACCTAAATCTTAAATAACACTTAAAAGTGCTTTAGACTATGGAAGTTTCTGTTTCAGCTTTTGTGAGTTCTGCCCAACGCGTGTGATCGACTGCTTGCTTTCTACTTGCCCCTGGACTACGAGTCGTTTTATGGAGTTTTCATGTCGAATAATGTGTCCGAAGTATTTCAGGACACGTATTTGCACAGTCTTAGATAATCTCTCGTTCGTCCGCAGCAGTCGCCGCCAGCACCACATTTCAAGGGCATCGATTTTGCGTCGGTCTCTCAGGTGAACCGTTCATGTTTCTGCGCCATAGAGAAATATCGGCAACATTAAAGTTTTCTTCATGCAGAGTTTCGTGGATTTGGTGATATTTCGGTTGCACCTGACTCTTTTGACCTTATCAACGGCAGATCTTGTCTTAGCAAATCTTTTTTGAATTTAGTTCTCATAGCCCCTCGTGTTTGTGCTCGTGGATCCTAGGTACACGTAGGATTGAACAATTTCACAGTTGCCAATCACAGAAATGTCAGGTTGATTTAGTTCAGTTCGGTCTACGATTATCATCTTGGTTTTGTCTCTGTTGATCACAAGCCTGTAGGAGAGGCTTGTTGTCTCTAAACGTGTCAACAGGTGTTCCATGTCTTTTTTTATTTGAGCGAGAAGAGTAGTATCATCGTATCTCATCATAAGTTGGATATCTTCCGACCTCCTACTGAAACACCCTTGTCCCAATGTTCCAAAGCGATTCTCATGATATACTTACTCCGTATATATGTGTGTGGAGACGTAAGAAAACAGTATTAGCTGTAAGTATCAAGAACGGCGTAAGTTTACTGAGCAAACAGCTATATTCCTAAAAAAAATCTGCGTCGAACGGTCTGGGTCTCATATCGCTACTATAAGATTTTTACAATAGGTATAATTTTGAAAAGTTTCCTTGTTCAATTAGCTAGGAATAAGTCACTTAAACACAGTGTTTTAACACTATACTACAGCAAAAGTTCAGTTTATTATTAAACATCTGATATAACTAACAGCATTCCTATGCCAATAAAGTGTAATGTATTATATCAGCATTTTTTAGAGTTAGTCTTACATCTGTTATATAGTAGGTAATGTATTAAATACCTATTCAAGTATAAGCATTTCAAATGTGTGGAAAATACGAAACTTATCTCCATAGAAGTCACCAAACTACTTACGACGTCAGGTCTTTAAATGAAAAGTCAATTGCTGTAAGTAGTAAAAAGCCTACAGGTAATAACTTTAACAAAAATATTTTCATTGCTCTTCATGAGTATTATTACTATAACAAAACTGTGTTACAAAAATCATATATCTGTCAAAGATTTTTTGAAGACATTTTTAATGTTCTTTGGCTCTGGGGAAAGGTGGGTTTTGGCTAAACAACTTACAGCAAACTTACAGCAAAAACGTTTACTTTCATCGATATATATTATAATTAGTTGTCATGAAAAGCTAAGTATTTGTCGGTTCATGATTTTTTGTTTATTAATATGTTCTTTGCACAGAGATAGTGCAATTAGAGAGGCCTATGTCCAGCAGTGGACTGCTACAGGCTGATGATGATGATGATGACAGAGATAGTCCCGAAAAATATTTCACGATGTATGAAAAGTGAGGAGCCTATTCTTTATATATATTCATTACTCAAAAGTAAGTAACGACTTAATTTACTAAATAACTCTGCAATTTTCTATAAAATTGTTTTAATTGACTCGAAACTCGTTACAAGTAAATTTTAAAATAAATATTAAAACAGTTTTTTTTTTCAAAGTATCCCTGGAGTTTAACCTTAGTAAAAGTAATTTATATGTAACGTAAATAATGATATACATATTTTAAACAAAAATAACATTAAGTTCATGCGTACATATCTTAGAGAGGTAGGTAGGAGTATTTATCAAACACCCGATATGTATTGCTCCCATATAAGGCCTATTGTCACCTACAGGGCAGTGTTTCAGACGCCGGACAGTTTGAATTTCTCTGTCAGAAAATTCCAACAACTGTCCTAACCGGGAATCCAAACCAAGAGTTCTACATTCCAAAGCAGCGCTGCCACCACTACACCAACGATACATTAAAACGATCTTTCTCATCATTGCTCATATTTATTCAATTCATTTGTGTGGCTTTGAATCTCGTAGACACTTTCTATAGGCACCCATCCAACCATCATTTGTTTTCTCTTAGTTGATTTTAACCGGTGTATGAGGATGTATTGCAACATTTGGTTTATCTAAGCAAGCATTAGCACTTAAAAATCATAATATTATAATAAAACTAAGGTATAAATACTAAAACATAACGCTCAATGTGTGGTTTCAGTTAAGTCTTAGGGTAAAATTCTTTGAACTAAATGTGGTAGGCAATAGTGTGGTAGTATATCATTATATCCCTATCTATATCCAACCGTAGGTTGATGTTGTTTATCCGTTTGTCCATCTGTCCGTCTGACTGAGAGTCTGGTAGAGCAGGTAGGTCGTCCACCGACAATGTGGAAGACGTACTAAATAAGGTCGCAGGACTATCTTGGATGCATGCAGCTTTCATCTGGTCCTTCCGTATGCATATCTTCAGCAGTAAAAGTTTTACGTCTCATATAATAATAAATGTAGGGAGCCCTTGTTTGAAAATTTTACTATTCCATGTGTAGGTTTTCACATGGATGTATATAGGTCGTAAAACCTACTAAGGAATTAGATTGCACTTCATTGTTCGGTATGTATAGGATTTAGTATGTACCAAGGCAATTAACTGGTTTTAATTTTGTTCTGCTAACTCCCACTACCATATAAATATACTTATTCCATCATCATCTTCACTTAAAAAAACCAAGTTACGTATCAAATATACCTGCCTTTTAAGTTTGACCTAGGGGACGGTCGCAGTGCTTTTTACCTACATTCTTTGGCATTAATATAAATTAAGATTGAAGAACAACACAAATCATACATTACAAATCGTAACATTGGCATTAATTTTATTTACACACACGAAGCTTCACAACTTTAATATGCAACATTTTATTCAATCTATTGTTTCCAATTTCATTTTCCGCCATAGCTTAAGGAACGATTTGATAGCGATATTCAATGCAGAACCACAAAACATCTTGACCATAAAATGCCTACTCATGTTTTTAGTTGCTACTGTAAGCTGTTAACTTTAAAAACAGTCAAATAACTTTAAAAACAGTCAAATTAGTAATTGTGTAAAGTCAAGTCTTTCTCTTGATATATTCCAAAGAGAATACAATACTACGTATATATATATTTAAGGACGAATGAAAAGAGCTATACATATCTCAATAAGCTGGGTTCTTATTCAATCTATTGTTTCCAATTTCATTTTCCGCCATAGCTTAAGGAACGATTTGATAGCGATATTCAATGCAGAACCACAAAACATCTTGACCATAAAATGCCTACTCATGTTTTTAGTTGCTACTGTAAGCTGTTAACTTTAAAAACAGTCAAATTAGTAATTGTGTAAAGTCAAGTCTTTCTCTTGATATATTCCAAAGAGAATACAATACTACGTATATATATATTTAAGGACGAATGAAAAGAGCTATACATATCTCAATAAGCTGGGTTCTAATTCTATATAGTTAAAATAAAATATTGTTCCAAGTGTGAACAGCACATCACACTTCGTATGTATTTTAATTACATACATTGCAGCAAGCATCTCTACCATGACATTAAGATATTGACCTTCGAAATCTGTGTATTATATCTGTGTATGTGTCCCCTTGAAAGGTCTATAAGCCTATTATATATACATTTATTGCTGAAAAGTAAGTAGTAGCTTAAGATGTCTTCATTAGTTTTCCAGCTAACTGTGACACTTAAGCTTCTTAGATGACGTTGCACCCTTTTTATGTCACTGCGTGGAGGTTGTCTGGACTCAAATTTATAAGAATAGCCACATGCGGACTCTGGAAAATCCATACCACTTCAGCCATTTAGGAATTTACGTAGGTACGTGCTATACATATGTAGTGGAAACGACTTTACATGTATGTAAAGAGTTTTACCATTACATAGAGGTGGCATCGAGAGTAACTTGATGAAAAAACTGATATATCTAGGGGTCTTTGCAACAAAGTTAACTCAAACTACATGACGCGTTTCTTATAAATTTAGGTACTCTTGAATTCAAAGGTATTTTTACCATAGCTTTTGGCATTTCAATTCTATCTAGCCTAATCGTACCTACCAGTCTAAACACTGAAGTAATAACATATACCTAGAGTAAACAGACAGCGTATCTACCTTAAGTAGACGCCTAAATAAATTTGATTCGTGAATATATATATAGGAATAAACAATTATAAAACCTTAGAACGGCCAAATTGAACAAAGAAATGCAGAGGTATCAGACATTATTTGCTTGCTCTTCAGCTATAATTGTTCGATGTGTTAATGTGTGTGTTTTGTTACGCGACACTGGGGATCCTATATAGTACGGGGGTATGTGTAAGTACATGTTATAAACGTTATTCCGAATTTCATCCAAAGTCGTTCAACCGTTACATTGTAAAGAAAATCGAAATAGGTAAAGAAAACCTACACTCATTCATATCAATATTCACGTTTATAAAATTATTGTCACATCACACTTATTATAACCTTAATGCAGTCGGGTATACACGGTAAACGTTACATGTAATAACTTTGTGTCTCCCGTAATACCTCAATTAAACATATGTTTCAAGGCGTTTATACAGTAGGAACTTATATATTGCGATTTCAGAGTGGAAAATACATAGTAAGGTATCTAGGGACGAGTTTTGGACCCGCATCTTCTAACAATCCGTGCCAAATGCCACTGGCAGGCCACCTATAGGCCCCCATTCAAGCATCAAATTTATTTCTCTTTTTATTTTCTTTAGTTGGTTTTAACCGATGTATGGGGATGTGTTTAATCTTTTGACAAATAATCATTCACTTTTAACCAACATACGTGAACCTAACGCTCCTGATTGCTTTGCTCGTCGTTGCACCTATCACTATCACATACTATACTTTGATCAGACCAAATAAACCACGAAAGGAATGTTTAATTTGGTATGCAATTATTATGTCTTACAGACAGTTTGTTAATTTTGTAGCATAGTGATTAGTCATATTAGTCATTGGTGTTGATAACGATGATTTATGTTAGCTATTATATAGGTTAACCGTTAAACAGTTAGTAGAAGTAACTTGTATTAGTAAGTATTATGTCTATATTGAGTACGAATGAAATAATCCCAGACTTGAAGCCGAATTGAAACGCCACCCAAATAGTCGTATGTGGTCAAAGTATAAACTTTTGTAGCTTATATAAGACTAAGATTTTTTACGCAACTGAATGCAGAACATTTTTGGACCACTCAAGCTGGTCTTAGTTAAGTATAAGTAATAAGTATCAAAGTCAGTTTGAATGTAGTACTCACATTAATATTTGTAGAATTGTTTTAAGATATAATATAGGTATAGTAAACAAAAAGTATAGACGTGCATGCAGAAACGCCACGAAAAACACCTGTGTCAGCTTCTGCATACTGACTGTCTTCGATACTTATGACATTTTTTAGTAATAGTGGCAACTATCCTCGGCTTAGAAAACATAATTGCGGTAACGCATTATTGATATATCTTTGGCGAAACTGCTTATAATCGCGTTTGAACCTGTGGTTATTTACTTCAATTAACTGAAGGTTACTATGTAAAACACATAAATGCAATATATGACGTAAGAATAGCAATACTTGGCTATTACCGAAACTCCCATATTTAATAAATAATTAATCTGAAAGGAATTAGATTCGGAATTTGGACCCATAGTCATTTTTATTCAGCTTCCCTTACCCTGTAATTTCACTGGAATCATCATTACACTTCAAACCGAAAAAACGTAATGTTTGCACACTTCTGCTTGGCGGTTTAATAACTGGCAATAGTGCGGTAGAAGAGTGTGGTAGCCACTTCCCCATGCGGACTCCTTAAAATCCATACCACTTCAGCCATTTAGGAATATAAGTACGTGCTAAGCATAAGAAGTGGAAACGACTTTACATGTTTGTAATTAAGATTTACCATTACATGGAGGTAGCATCAAGGGTAACTTGTTGATGAAACTGAAACTTACATCTAGAGGTATGAAATCTTTGCAACAAAGTTAACTCAAGTTTCATAAGGCGTTTCTTATAAATGTTGGTACTCTTTAATTCAAAGGTATATTTTCAATAGCTTTTTGCATTTCAATTCTATCTACCTTATAACATATACCTAGAGTATACAGACAGCGTCTCTACCTTAAGTAGATGTCTAAATAAATTTGATGCGTGAATATACATATATTTTATAAACAATTACAAAACCTTAGATAGAGCGGCCAAATTGAACAAAGAAATGCAGAGGTATCAGACATTATTTGCTTGCTCTTTAACTATAATTGTTTGATGTGTTAATGTGTGTGGTTTGTTCCGCGACACAGGGGATCCTATATAGTACGGGGGTATGAGTGAGTACATGTTCTAAAGTTACTACTAAACAAAATATAAATAGGTACCTGCACACTCGTTCATATCTATATTCACGCTTATAAAATTATTGTCACATTTATCATAACCTTACGGGTTTATGTGTGTAAACGTTACATATACTTTACATTACTAACGTTACATTACTTTGTGTCTCCCGTAATACCTTAATTAAACATATTTTTAAGGCGTTTATACAGTAGGAACTTATATATTGCGATTTCAGAGTGGAAAATACGTAGTAAGGTATCTAGGGACGAGTTTTAGACCCGCATCTTCATCATCATCTTCATCAATCCGTGCCAAATGCCATGACTGGCAGGCCATCTATAGGCCCCCATTCAAGCATCAAATTTATTTCTCTTAGTTAGTTTTAATCGATGTATGGGGATGTGTTGCAAGATTTGTTATATCTAAACAAGCTTTAACACTTAAAATCATATTATATTAAAACTTAGGTATATAATTTCATTAATACTAAAGTGTAACGCTCAATGTGGGTTTTCGGTTAAATCTTAAAGATAAACTCTTTGAACTAAATATGTTAGGCAGTGGTGTGTTCTTTGTCTGTTCATCTGTCCATCTGACTGTATGTCTAAATAGCTCTTAGTTTGATATGTAGTTGTAATTAGTTCACCGACAATGTGGATGACGTACTGAACAAGGTCGCAGGACTATGTTGTATGCATGCCGGTTCTATCCAGTCCTTCCGTATGCATATCTTCAGCAGTAAATAAATTACGACTAAGATGAATGGGGCCCTTCCTTAAAAAGTTGACTGTTCCATGTATTTCACACGGATGTACGTAATATATCGTAACACTTACTAAGAACTTAGATTGCACTGCATTGTGCGGTACATATTGGATATAGTACCTATGTACCAAGACAATTAACTGGTTTTATTTTTGTTCTGCTTACTCCCACAATCCCACTACGATATAATTATACTATTTACATTATAACATTAACTTAAAGATAAACCAACCTACGTACCATATATTGGCACATCAAGATTGACATCTATTACATTACAATATTATTTCATATTATATTATATTATTATATACCATTTCATGACATTACCTATGTTAACGTGGGCAGATGTCTTGAAGATCATTTAAATTTTGAAATAAACTCGCTACGAAAGACTTCTATTTCCTCGTAGGCTCAAAACTCGGACTCACTTCGCTTAGAAGCACGCTCGGCCTTCGGCCTCACTTCGCTTAGAAAGACACTCGGCCTTCAGCCTCGCTTCGCTTAGAAGTATGCTCGGCCTTCGGCCTCGCTTCGCTTAGAAGTACACTCGGCCTTCGGCCTCGCTTTGCTTAGAAGTACGCTCGGCCTTCGGCCTCGCTTCGCTTAGAAGCATGCTCGGCCTTCGGCCTCGCTTCGCTTAGAAGTACGCTCGGCCTTCGGCCTCGCTTTGCTTAGAAGTACGCTCGACCTTCAGCCTCGCTTCGCATAGAAGCAAACTCGGCCTTCGGCCTATATAGCTCGGCCTGCGGCCTCGCCGGTATAGCTCGGCCTACGGCCTCGCAGGCTCTAATTTCGAGCTACGGCTATTACGGAAATTTTAAATAATGCCATCATCAAAAAATGGGTTTCATATTTCGAATTGGGGACTCTAAAAACCCTTAGATATCGATTTTCAGTCGGATCGGACCATTATTCAAGGTAGCCGCCATCTTGAATCCGCCATCTTGGATTTTTGACATTTCCACCAAATTGCATTTCCGGTCCCCTAAAACATTAGTTCAAACCCTCCGTACCTATCTTTAACGGTTTTGGCAAGCATTTACATTTTGTATGGGCGCGATCGTCTTTTGTTTGGGAGTTGTATTTTTTTTTTAATTTTTGGCAGTTGCCCAGGGTGCTTGTCAATATTAGTTACAGCACTTACCCCCTATCTCTTTTAGTTTCCGAGAACCGTCAAGCTGTTCTAGCAGAAGGTTCAGATTCATTCCATTTCAGGTGACTTTTAAGGTCGTAACACCATTGTCTACACTTTTCACCTACAAAGTCTCAGCGTTCTATCATGGCAACATGTCGAAAAACAACGATAAAATTTTCAGAAAAAAAAATTGTATGGCGGCCATGTTGAAAAATGACGTTATCAAAAAATGGATTTCATATTTCGAATCGGGGACTCTAAAAATCTTTAGGTATCGATTTTCAGTCGGATCGGACTAATATTTAAGGTAGCCGCCATCTTGAATCCGCCATCTTGGATATTTGACATTTCCACCAAATTGCATTTTTGGTCCCATTAAACATTAGTTCAAACACCCTGTACCTATCTTTAACGGTTTCGGCGTTATAAGCATTTACATTTTGTATGGGCGCGATCGTCTTTTGTTTGGGAGGTGTGTTTTTTTTTTAATTTTTGGCAGTAGCCCAGGGTGCTTATCAACATTAGTTTTGGCACTTACCCTCTATCTCCTTTAGTTTCTGAGAGCCGTTGACCAGTTCTACCTGGTACTCCACGTTCAGCTCTATTCAGTTTCTCCTAAAGTCACCTACCCTAACCCCACATATAACCCTACAAAACCATCAGCCCCATCACGCCCACTGGGAGAAACGATCCATTAAAGATCCAAAAAATCATATGTATGGCGGCCATATTGAAAAATGACGTCATCAAAAAATGATTTTCATATTTTGAATGTGGGACCCCAAAAACCCCCCGATACCAATTTTGAGCCGGATCGGACCAACTTTCAATTCGGCCGCCATTTTGAATCCACCATCTTGGATTTTTGACACTTTTACCAAATTACCCTTCCAATTCCCTATGACATTTGGTCAAACACTTTATACTTATCTCAAACGGTTTAGGAATTATAAGCATTTACATTTTGTATGGGAGCGATCGTCTTTTGTTCGGGAGGCATGTTTTTATTTTTATTTTTGGCAGTTGCCCAGGTTTTTATTCATTTTTAGTTTTGACACCTACCCCCCATCTTTTATAGTTTCCGAGAGCCGTTGACCTGTTCCATCACACTTCCACCTTCAGCTCATCCCGGACTTTTCCCTTTGGTTTCAGAACCCCCCCTACACTTTTCCCCTACATCTTCTATACCCCCCATTGCTCCTTCATACCGTACCATTTATGTCAGTCAGTCAGTCAGTCAGTCAGTGGTAATCCATCTTTATATAATGAGACTAGCTTTTTGGGCGGTGCGCGGGCCACGAGTGGCCCGCGTTTGTCCTTGTGCATTAGTTTTTGTTGCTAAACTTTAACCATTTGAACAGAAAAGTCAAAATTTTCATACAAGTTCAATTGCAGAAATATTGCCTTTAATTACAGTTTAAGTCGGGACATAGAAGTCAAACGGATTTTAATTTAAAAAAAACTGGTTCTTGTGTATGCTTGTTAAGGGATCTAACCCCTTAGTGCAGTGGTTATCGTGAGCAGTAGTCTTGGAGACCAGCTTGAGAGTTTGAAAAGTTATCTGCATTCAGTTGCGAAAAAAATGATAACTCCCATACAAGTTATAAAGCGAGCATTTCTCTAAGTGCAATTGAGGCTCAAGGATAGAGCGGTCAGCTGGAGTTAAAAAGAAAAAAAAGTGTGGTATAGTCGTAATATTGTAGGTACATACCAGAATTCCGTTCAATTTTTGTTTAGGGGTTCTACTTCTAAGTGTGGTCGGTGGTAAATGTGTCACAAGAGTCGCCACAGGTGTCCAAGGAAACTTCCTTCGAGACCTTTTTTATTCAAGCTTCCTTTTCAATAACATGGTTGTCTGGAAGAGATCTTTCTGACCGATAAGACCGCCAATCGTAACACTTAATTTTAAGATTTTTATAGTTGAGTAATAGTATTCAATTACATTATCCTATTTATTTGTTAGTGATATTTTATAATGTGGTGTTGCAATAAAGAGTTAATCTATCTATCTATTTACCTAACTACATAGTTGCAGTAGAATTCTTCTCGAATGAGTTCATCCGGGGAATACTGCCACCATACCTGTTTCTACCCCGAAGCAGTAACGTTCGCAATATTGTGTTCTGGTTTTGAAGGGTATGGGTGCGGGTAAAATTACAGGCACATTGAGACTTAACAATGTCTCATTTTTACGTGCGCAATGCAGCTGTGAGGACATATATCTGCTAAAGGCAGAAATTAGCATCTAACACCTGGAACTCTACGGTACTGGGTACCTACGAGTGTGTGAACATTATATTTTATAATAACATTGTTATTTCATTGATATTTAAATTTTCCTTATTAAAAACAGAATATCTATTTAGATATTTATACTGTAGGTACGAGTACTTTGGCATCTATAAGATGTAGAGGAATAATCTGTGAACTGCAGTGATAGGTTAGCTGTTAATTACGTATATTTAAAATTTCTTTTTTACCATAAAATGAATAAATATTAAAAGTATCATTCCATCCCACTACTTTTTGGATTTCAACTTTGTTAATAAGTAGATTATTTTTTCATAACTCCTGCACTACAAATTTACTCAAACTTTCGTGTCAAATTTGTAACAGAAATAATAATGAATTCACATGCCATAGTACCCTTATAATAAAGTACCTAACGTTTGCGCACTAATGATTCGCGGCAGAACACAGTAAGTAGAGTCCCTTGCATCTTACGTTTCGCATTTTAATAACATTCAAACAACGAAGGGAAAACTGTTTAATTCTGGCTTTTCGTTAAATAAGTAGTAGGAAATAACCTGCTCACTTATTTCGGTATGCTACATTTCACAAATTAATTTTTCAATCAATCCGGCGCGGGGCGAGTTTACATGTACTTAATTCCATGCGCAGGTAAAGGCATTTGGTGACCGCGAGAGAGATGTATAAACACACACTTTTCGATAGTGACGTTTTTAATATCATGATTTACCACAATTTCATTTCTTCCGCCACTGGCCAAGGAATATAGAACCATAGAGAATATGAGACAACTTCATTAACAGTAATTATGTAAGTACAGACATGCAGCAACTCACACAATCACACTCTTAGGGGTATCAGACATTCCCTTTCAGTTCGTATATAATATCTTTGGACCGATTAAAATAATGGTTTAAGAGTAATCCTTTATGGATAACACCGGCCCCGGGGGGAGCACGGTGGTTATATTGGAGTCTCTGCCAGAAGGGCAGCATACCCACCAAACCTCTGCGGTGTTCCGTCACTGCCACTTTTGGCGGGAACGCGGGACAGATTTCGCACACGACCGCGAACCCGCCGCGGCTGACCATTGCCGGACCCTTCTCTCTTGCAGCACGCCAGAACACTTGGCGTGCCGCAACCGCCACGGAGGACCTAGCCCGCAAATGGACCCCAGACTCCCCCAAGTCTGGGCGCCCTAAGTCCCCCTACGATGGGTCAGGTGAGAAGCCCCACCGCCTGCTACTTCGGCCGCAGAGGATAGGGACAGCGGCGCCTCTCAATACCGACAGTCCTCTTCCCCTGCGACCCTACCGCGTCTGCCATCTAACGATGGCGGCCCCATCAAGGCCGCGGAAGGCAGGGAGAGCGGCTCACCGTAACACCGGCACTCCTCTCCCGCCGCAGCCCCTAACTCTCAGCCGCGGTGCCGCCCATACGACACCGCAGCCCGCCTCAGTTGCAGTGGCGCCCATACACCACCGCTACCTACAGTGACCGCTCCCGTGTGGACCTGGAGGGCAAAGCCCATAGGAGCGGTCCCACTTCGGGCCTGCCAGCTATCGGCTATCACTGGCGGGCCCATTGGTTCCCCTTAGCTTCACCGTGGTGACCCAAGCCACGGCTACTGAGGCCCCCCTCCACGGCAAGGCGGGAACACTCGGGGGGCGTTCATTAGCAACCCTGGACTGAGTGCAACACATTTCTGTATCTATGGATAAAATGAATCCGGTTTACTCAAAATTAAGTAAAAATAAATTAAAAGTAAATTTAAAAGATAACGTATGTTACCTACGTTATCTTCACGCTTACATATCCGCGTAGGGTTAGGCAGAGGTGTTATCAAATACGACCGCGAGGATTTAATTCTTGAATGCTGTCCTTTCATTGAGTAAGTAGTAATTAACTTTCCTACTTTGCCTTTTAAAACTTACTTCCTGAAGGAGGGTTACCTATGTTTTTAGGGTGTGTATGTACTTTTAGGTGGTGTACGTTCATTAGGTACTTAGTATCCGACGGCATGAAAGACGGTTATAATATATTAAGATGTGTGTACTCGTATGAACTATAATTACGATCATTCTGCAGATAAAACGGTATAATAGATTTTTATCAACAACGATATTGTTAGGTTTGTCTTACACTCAAAACATATTATTATTTATCAATTGATGCACCAAAACAAAAGTATCCTAAAATTTTTCTATTCTCGGACTCTTGCTCTTGCCCTGCTATCAGCGCAGGCTTGTAGTTCGGCGTCACACAGAGTTTTAGGATCAGACTCGTAAATTTCTAAACAAAGTTATTATAGTTTTACCCTTTGTATATACAGTCAAATTAGGGATTTTGCCAAGTCAAGTTAAGTCGCTAGCTTGAAATATTCAACGAAACATCAAAAGAGCTCTACTTTTTTTAATAAGCTTAGTTCTTATTCGATATGGAATATATATTTATCTATATGTAGTTTTTAACAATGAAAATATTCACGCCCTTATTCACGTTTATAATAGGTATAAGTGTGATATTTATAATCTCTTTGCAGACTGGTTGTTAATATGTGTGTTAATGTGTTTATAAAAACTTTACGATTCCAATAATACGTCGATGTACTCATATCTGTCAAGATTTTTGTACTGTAAGAACTTAAGTATTGCTCTTTTTTAGTGGAAAAATACCTACCTATCTTTAATATCTATCTATAAATACTAAAACATAATGTTCAATGTGAGTTTCAGTTAAGTCTAA